>WPIO01000138.1:600000-1055000 GCA_009760855.2 Cristatella mucedo | reverse complement strand
AGTCACATATTTCGTTGTACGCTCTGCTCCATCAACGTCTGAACAATAGAAACCTCCACGATCTAGACATTGCTGGCGGAGTTTGGTCTGGTCAAGTATCTTAAAGCTTCCCAACTTCCAACAAGAAACAAAGTTTGACATCAAATCTGTGAGCTGGGAAGACCAATTTGTAGCTCTTGTCGGAGCTGGTCTATGCTATCCTTAATTATTTCTGAAATCTGCTCTGCCTTGAGACCAACATCTTGAGTGAGTTTTCAGGCATTTATGTTCTTTGGCGGATTCTTCGTTCAACTGCAATTCCCCACAGTTCACATCTGTTTGCGCATATTTTTGGTATTTACTAGTAATTCTTGGCATAGATCTTCTCTGTGTCTTGAAAACTAAATCTCAAGAGATTGGAGGTCATCAGAGGCCCCTCTGAAAATCTTCTTTGGATCCTGAAGTCTTTCATGAACACGTCAATTCAGGTCAATCTTCCTTAAGCTGCTTTAACATAATGGTAACTCAGCCAAGAAGTTTAAATTCAAGATACTATGTAGGGACTGACAGCTTCCCTTGTTGTGTGTTCTACTTGTGTCTTCAGACAGTTGCTCCAAAAGACTTACATAGCTGTCCAGTCCGTCATTAATGACTCTTGCAACCGCCACTCTTGTACTCCACCTTGTTGCAGAGTCATGTTTGACAGTGATGTCTTAAGACTTTCTTCAGTGGTTCCAACCTCAGAGTTGATCTAAAAAAGGATAAGTAGGTGCTATCCTGCTTCTTGAAAAGATAATGACAACGGAATCTTGACTTGCAGCATGAATTCCCGCTATGTTCAAGCTGTGTTTATCACACATTGCAAAATTGCCTTTTCATTTCTGGAAGATATCCTACTTTGGACACCAGATAAGTGGCCAGAAATGACTTCTGCATTATTGTAGCGCAGCTAGTTCAACAAGCCTAGCTTGTGTGGTCTAATAGCGTTTCGGTGCTCAGCCACGGCACGCAGACTCGCCCTCAACGCGACATAACAGGCCAGGCTCGCCTGTGACGCAGCCTGTTTGCAGCAGGCAGGATGGGGCGAGCATCCGGGAAGGTAGTTGGAACACGGACGGAGGGGTGAACGGGCGTGGGCATATTAGGCTGCGAGCATCAGCTGAATGCACTGTGGTTAAAGCCCCCTCGGTGTTCGTTCCGTGTCGTCGTGTCTTTGCAGCCAGAGCATCAAGCCACAGCTTCAGGTCTGTCTATAAACATAGCTATCTAGCACATCCAGCGATAGTCAAGTCCATTTAAACAAGGACCCGCTTGAAATCGAGATTGGTATTGTCGCAGGGAAAATTAAAAAAAATATGCACAATCTATTTTGCTTTAGGAGCCCTCTGGCCTTGGCGCCCGGGGAACACCTGTCCCCCTGGCCACCCCTTGCTATGCCTCTCTAGCCAGTCGACAAAACCTGAAAAACTAACTACCCATGAAAAAAGCTTCTCTCACCGGAGGCTTTCGCTACATGGACAGTAACATAAAAGAGAATTCTCAAATGAAGTGTAATAGAAACTTCTGCCAAGGCACAAATCCTATCGGAAAAAACAACGGCAAGAAGTCCTAAAGAGAGTTCTTAGCTGCATCAAGTTCTTGATTTTCCAAAATCTAGCACGATATGGTCACCAAGAGAGTCTTGATCTGGCTTGCGAGAAAAAAATTGGAGACTTCTGGGGTCTTCATCTTCTAGCTCGATACGATCCTTTTTTTTCAATCCCACTTGGACCACGCCAGAAAGAACCCAAAGTCAGTCCTTAACTATCAAGAGTGGAGGCTGTGAGAGTAATCAATGATCGACTGGAAAGCCTTGAAGGTCTTTCGGAGCAACTGTTTAGGGACACAAGTGGAACACTTGAAACAAAAAGGGAAGCTGACAGTCCCTGCATTGTGTCTTGAACTTGAACATTTTTGGCTCTGTTACCATTCTGATGCAGCATCTTCAGGAAAATTGACAGCGTTCAGGAAAGACTTCAGGATCTAAAGACGAATTTCAGAGATGCATCGTGTGACCTCTAATATCCCGAGATTGAGTTTTCAAGACTTAAAAGAAGATCTGTGCCAATAATCACTAGGAAATGCGAAACTGAGGTGTAAACTTTGGGGAATTGCATTTGAATGAAGAATCCGCCGATGAACATAAACGCCTGGAGAACTCTCTCAAGATGTTGGTCTCAAGGCAGAGGAGAAGATTTCAAGAATAATCACGGAAAGCATAGACTATCTCCGACATGAAATTAAGGCTAGATTTTCTCGGCTCACGAATCTTGAGGACAAATTTTGTTTCTTGTCGGAAGTTGGGAAGCTTTTGAAAACACCTGACCAGGCTAAGCTCGCCAGAAATGTCTAGATCTTGGAGTTTTTCGTTGTTTAGACGTTGATGAAAAAGAGCTGTACAAAAAAATAAGTGACTCTAAATAGCTTCTTGCCACACGTCTGGACTAGTACTAAAGACACTTTGGAACCCATATCTTTCATTGCCAGTTATGGAGAAGATGTGTTTCCCAATTTTTGAGTTGCCTTGCAAGTTATTTTCACCATGGCTGCATAGGTTCATAGTTGTGAACCTTCATTTAACAAGATAAAGATAACCCTTTCTTGTCTGAGAGCATCAATGGGGAAAGATCGGCGCTCCTATTTGGCCCTGATAAGCATATAGAATAAAACACTGGAACATGTTGACTTTCTAACTGTAATAGACCAGCTTGTCATATTCAAGGCCGGAAATATTCACCAAAGAGTTGAAGCTGAAATAGTTACATTGTTCCTTTGCCATAGTTAGTATAACTTTCTCGACTCGATATGCCTGCTAGCGTATATTGTTTGCATGTCTTTTATGGCAGAGCTATTTTGCAGCAATTTTTGACTTGATTAGGGTTCACCCTTTTTAGCTTTGTCCCTGGGCGCCAAAAGGTCTCGATATGGAATAGCTGTGTGGTAGCAGACAAAAGGAATTGCAGCGTGGAGTTGAATGGAGGACAACTTGCGGAGTGCGCACAGAACCGCGGCGTAAGATGAGAAGAACGGTGGGCGGACGGATGAACGAATGAAGTGACTTTCAGGTCAGACTTAAGATAATCAGTCGCAGTAGACAGTCGCCTAGGGAACAATGCGAACGGCTATTGAAATTGGAGGCCAAGATTATCTGGCAATTTCGCGAGCGTTCAATACTACTCAAATGCATGTAATCAGTTTGTACCCAGACGAAGGACGGCGGCCTCGGATGTCGGAAATGTGATATGGGTCGCCGGCGTGACCAAAGCTTGACCTTTGAGCTTGAGCTAGGATGTGCGATGAAGCATGTCTTGGCATTTTGTGAGTCGTGGTATCAGGAGCTCGCGCTTCACTTATCACATCCGAATGGATGTCTAGCGGTTGCCGACGAAGCGGCCACCCACAAAAGGCCACGAGGACCCAACCCGAGTGTGTCTGTATGTAAGTACGCTCGCTGTTATGGCTTGCAAATTCCGCTTTACCTTTTGCATGTAGTTCGTAGGCCCCGTCCATGAACTGGAGCCCTCGGTGGGCTGAGATCTACCGAACTCGCCAGTTCCCTTTACGGCAACCAATGTCTTACCAATGTGGTCTCGGTTGGTAGTTGTGCCAATAGCAGTCCCATCTTCAAGACTGCTTCGGTCCGAGAGTGTCATCCAGCATTGGGAAGGCTCATACCCTTGTTTCCCACATTCTCACATAGCCTAATGTAGTAAAGGTCCCAGTAGTTCGTTTTAGTTCTTCTGCTATCGTTGGCGGACGCGATTTTGTTATAAAGAGGCTTGGTCATACTTCCGCTCGGCTTTCCCTAGCCCAGCAACGTTGAGACCAAGGGAGGACATTGGATTTCATCTTTGGAAAATTTGATGATTGCCCTACACCGAGTAGGAATATTATCCACGATCAGGCTGTGTTTAACCGCCCCTGTCAACATTCCACTGAGTCTACCGAGGCATTCGTATGCACACTAAGTGAATTGGCTCTGCACTGCAAATAAAGTGCGCTGAAAGATGAGTTGATCCGAGATCTCCCGGTTATGAGCTTGTCGGACCTCGTACTTTCAGAAGCGCTGAAAATAATTCCACACCTTCCGTTAACCTTGGCTGTACAGAAGGCAAGAGCTTTTGCTGCCGTTTACTGTTAATCGGCCTACCGAATATACTAAGAGGCCTCTATTTGGAGGCCGTATGTGATTCGCCTACGCCTCACACACGAAATGCGTTTTGAGGACTTCTAGAAATGCTGCCTTTGCGACATCCGAACGATCGACGAATGGTGTGCAAAGCTTAGGAGTGCTGTTCCTGAAGTCGAAATAACCACGAAACGTTACACATTATTGAGCAAGCTGACGCAAATGAGCCCGAGATTGATTCTTCGGCAAAAGCACTCTGGCTAATACGAAGACACCAACGGCGGACGCATGAGCGGAGGTTTCGCATAAAATTAAAATGTGTGATGATCCCATCAATTGTCACTATATAATTCATTTATATTTATATATCGCAGTCATTCTATCTGAGCAACGCTTGGTTTGCCTATAGCTTGCAAATTGGTTTAATCGTCGCTCAGTTTGAGAAAGTCATCCAAGTGCAGATATCAGCAGTGCATGCAACAAGGCAGTTGAAGTAGTTGGCCGTCCTAGAAGGCAGGAATAGATCAAAGCATAGGTACAGCTGTATGTCATCTGCGTTGGAAGAAAATCTATATTGTGTTTGACAATTACATCGGCAAGAGGGAGAGTATACATTGTGGAAAGAAGCAGATCAAGCAATGAGCCAGAGGGTAATCTATATTTTAGAGTTTCCTCAGAAGTTTCAGAGTTTCCTCACTTTTACCCGTGAAGTTGTATTGCCACTGAGGTGGTCTGCTCCTAGTGTTCTTAAATGGCAGGTCTTCAAAAGCTTGAACACGCCGAACTCACGTTCGGCCTCGGCAGTTGACACTGGCAGTATCAGAACAACTCGCTACAGTTTGAAACAAGTCATTGCTTGCCTTGGCTCTACGGGACTGTGCAGGCATGACTGCAGAATCGGCAATTGACCGGTGTTACCTCAGTGCGAAGTCCGATTCTATTTTCCTTCTTATGTCGCCAGCCTATTATGTGAAGAGGACTACATTTATCAGCAGGATTAAAAATGGTGGTGGCTACTGCTGCTGTCGTTCCGCGACCGCTGCTGCTTACTCACGACTAAATCCCAGAGCGGAGCATTCTGCAGACGTTGACCTTTTCTACGCTGTCCTAGGAGGTGTTAGCCAGGTGATGGGTGATGCTGGCAAGTGGCCGCCTGGTGGCCCGACTAGACTTGTAACACCTCTAGCGTGTGTTTGCGAGTGCTTCGCCCAGAGGCTGTAAAACGCGGGACTGATGTGCAGTTAAAACACACCAGCCGTTACTGGGCAATGAAAGCGACAGGTTACTGTGGGCCGGTCAATAGGGAGGCATTCTTTCGTATTTCTACCAGCCTAGAATTCTGGTTAATATAGCGTTACCTAGCACTCGCATTACCTTCGATATTGGGTCACAATGAATCTTTCCGACTGCATTTGTACACCAGGTTGCTCCAGGCGTCCTGGTTAAAATCAACTGAGGCCAAATGACCGAAAATTAGACTAACAGCGAGAGCTGATCCGGATTCGACGTATTACCTGAATCCACTACAATCCACCTCAATCCACCGCAATGCGCCACAATCCAATTCAATCCACCAAAATTTACCATAATCCACCAGAACCCACCAGAACCCACCAGAATCCACCCGAATCCACCGCAATCCACCTCAATCCACTCTACTTAGGCTAGCAGAGACCAGACGCAAGCGTTGCCGAGCTCAAATATTTCGCTGATATTGTAGTACACGTTCAAATTTATCCGTGCACAAAATTTCATGCCGCTACGCACCGTGCGCACTTATGCAAATGAGCTTTGACGCCGGACGCCTGTACTGCAATCAACTGCAACCCACCGAAATCGGTTCTAGCCCTCGCCAAATCCACATCAAATCTGCAGCAAACAGCTCCAAAAAGTCTGGAATATCAAAATACGCTACACGCACAATGTACCCAGGAAATTTCGCGAGATTCTGCTCACGCGTTCTCACCAAGTCCACTGAAATAAGATTACAGTGGCCCAGACCAATACCTCAATCCACCGCAATCCCCTACATTCCACCTTGCAACAAAGGAAATCCCGATCAAAAAGCTCCTTTTTTGATTGCATACGACAGCACACTCTGCGAAAATTGCATTAAAAAAAGTTCACTTGCATTGGCACGGCCGTTCTCGTGCAATGCGCTGCAATCGACTGCAGTAGCCCGGGCCAATACCGCATCAACTTCAATCGACAGAATCCACTGCATAAAAAATCAAAATATATTGCACCGAGCTTAAGTTTTTATTTCATATTAAAGTGAACCGTGCTGTGTGCACAACCAGGCAAATTAAAAAAAATTGTGCAACCTCGCACTGTGGTAATCGGCAGCAATCGCCTGAAATGACCTGGAGAACCCGCAATCCACTATATTCCACTGCAAATCATCCTCAAATCGCCATCGCAAAGCTCTAATTGGCATTTCATACAGGACTAGACTCAGTTCAAAGTGCATCCACAAAATTTCGCTCCATTGTGCATACGCGTTCTCATGCAGTGAATTGCAATCGACTGCAACGACCTAGTCCCTTACCGAAATCCACCTCAATCCGCCAAAATCCGCTGCAATCTGCTACACCGCGACCAGAACGCGTACACTAGAAGCTCTAATTATGATTGCACGATGCTCTACTCTTCGGTTATTGTGTATTTATATGACTTCACTGTAATTGCCTTGACCATTCTGCAGCAATGCCCTGCAATCGACTGCAACTGCCGGGCCAGTACGTCAATGTACCGCAACCCGCCGAAAGATGACCAGAATACGTACACTTTAAGCTCTAATAGTGATTGGACGCTGCTGTAATTTTTGGTTGTTGTGTAATCCCACAATTTCACTACAATCGCTTCAATCATTCGGCAGCAATGCACTGCAATTTACCGCAATGGCCCGGGCCAATACCTCAATTTACAGTAATCTGATGCAAAATGCTCTGCAATCGGTTTCGCAATGCTTCAATTTTTATTGCTTGCTACGAAGCACACTGGTTAAAGTCAACCACATCATTTTAAGCAGTTGTGCTTGTACAATATCGGGCAATGCATGGCAATCTACGGCAACGGCTCAGCTCGAAGCAGCAATCCACTACAATTTGTGGCAAGTTGACACTAAATTGGCTGCACGAAGTGCCAATTGTCATCGCATTTCACGTTTCTTCGTTCTAAACGTGAAGTCGTAGGACTTCTTAGCTATTTTGCACGTTAATTGTCAACAATGCACGGCTATGGCAGGGACCAATACCGAAATCCGTGGCAAATCGACGAGAAATCTGCTGCACCAAGCTCCAATTCTCATCCCAAGTAACATATCACTTCGTGCACGCATACTTTCAACCAGCTCTGACCGTTCAATCTTGGGCAATGCATGGCAACAGACGGCAATGGCTCGGGCAAATAGTGCAATCCATTATGGTCCATCGCAAATCCCTGGAAAGTGACTAGGCCAAGATCAAATATATCTTACCTGTCGCAGCCTACTGTGTTGAAAGTGCAATCAAATCCTTTCAACCAACCGCGCACGTACGATCGCGAGCAATGAACGGCAATCAACAGCAATGTCCTGGGCCAATACACAAATTCCCGGAGAATTGAAGAGAAATTGGCAGCTCGGAAGCCTCAATTGTCATTATATATAACATTCCGCTGCGTCCAAAGTAAAACCGTGGAACTTTCTTTCAAGATGCTTTGTTAGTTAGCTATCAGCAATGCATGGCAATCAACAGCACTGGTAGGGGCTGATAGCGAAACCCGTGGAAATTGGCAAGATTGGCGACAATAAACTGCAACTCTCATTCCACGTAGCATGTACCTGTGTGCGCGAATAATTTTCATCCATGGTACGCGTTCAACCGACGGCAACCGACGGCAATCGAAGGCAACAGCCCTGGGAAATACGCCAATCCATAACGGACAGTTACAAATGCACCGACAGTTGCTGAGAGAAACTTTTCGTGCGTATTGCACCACACTGCATTAAAAGTGCAGCCACATCCTTTTATACAATCGACAAAGGCACAATCGAGGGCAATGCACGGCAACCCACGGCAATGGCCCGGTCTCTGCAGCAATCTGGTTCAAATTTGCTGTAAATTGGCTGTTTGAATTTGTAATTATTTTACTACATAATGAAATAATTCACAATATGAGGAAATAGTGGTTTACCGTCATTTAATCCGTTTGTAACTCAACAGAGCGACATTGAATAAGTTGAAATTTTGCAGATGTTTCAATACTGCATTCGAAGCCTAAGCTGCTTCCAGTGTGTGTACCGGTAGCCAACAGACTTCATTCCAAGCAACCAGGAGAAATCAAGACGAGTAGCTGATTCAATTGGGTTGTCGAGTTTGTAACTGGAGTAGCACAATCTCAAAACCAGCGACACACAAACCGGATCCGGATCGCAGCAAGCGTGTATTCTCTTGAGGCTCTCAGCGCAGAAGCAGCTTACGAGTCTCACCCTCGGCGCGCGCCCCTGCGCCGCACTGCAGCCAATGACAACGTTGCCGCCTTGTCTACGATGCGTCGCGGCCATCTCCTGGTTTAGCTTACCCTGTTCCTACTTGCCAGAAACAGCCCACCGAGGGCGGATTAATATACCGAGTCATTGACCCATCAAACGCGGACTAATCGGCAGCAGCTGGGTACAGTCCTGCACCTAAGTCACGAGTAGCATTAAAATAGCAGCTATGGACGGCTAGAAAGAATGCATCAGGTTGGCAACAAAGAAAATGTCGTTGCGTATGTATTGCAGACATGAGCTCCCCATTCTATGACCTGATGAGCAAAAGCTTCTTTCATCTGTTGTCTGAATGCGAAATAATAGAGCGCATAACTTATCGTCCACGGAGAGCCTGAGAGCACGTGCAGGCTAAAAGAAGTGTTCAAGTTCAGCAAGGTATGTAGGAGCAAGGCCAAGGTCGGCTTTGCAGGTCAGAGTAAGAATTTTACTCTGCATCCGTTGTCAAACCAGCAGTAATTGCAGCTACTTTAGTAAGTAAGAAAGGTAGCTGAAACTCTCAATACTTTTTGACTAACCTTGCAGCCATGTTTATATCTAGCTGCAGTGGCCTAGTAGTTTTTTCGGTAGCCCAGACAATAATTTGTATGAGTTGTTAATTTACGGAAAGTAAACCTAATTGCACTTGCAGATGAATATCAATTTAGACTTTCTATCAACATGCTAAGTGATCAAAGTGAGTATCGGCCTGCAAACAGGTCAGATTTAGCTACATTTATTAATGTACCGAGAAACTATTCTTTTGGCAGTAGAATATTTTATTCTACTAAGAACCAAATTGCTTTTCCTAATCAAAATAAAAATATTAGCCGTATATATGATATGGTCCATTTCAAGTAAGCATGACATAGGCCCTTGAATGTGACTAAAATCCACATACTAAATTAGTTTTATGGTATTAAACTCTTATGGCCACAAATAGAACGTTAAGCCGTATTACCGCTCCGTTTATTCATTGCAAAATATAACTC
Organism: Cristatella mucedo; assembly: GCA_009760855.2. NCBI lineage: Eukaryota > Metazoa > Bryozoa > Phylactolaemata > Cristatellidae > Cristatella > Cristatella mucedo. Next base: position 1,045,351 of record WPIO01000138.1, on the reverse strand, counting down.
TAGTGAGAGAAAATATATTTAAGCATTGGCCGATCCACCCAGTGTTGTTTGCCTCAAAATTGTCTGCAAAAGTACTAAAGAGCCATTCAGTTTGCACGAAACTGCTGATGCCGAAACAACTGGCAGGTTTTTTTTTACAGAGTGCATACAAGCTACCAACTATCAGAGTGCACTCTGGATCTGGTTGATGATCAATTTTTCGCGAGTTACCTGGTCTCCTTGACTGTCAACTTGACTGTCAACTTACAACTGTTTAAATATGTTTGAACTAATCATATGCCATCCCATTTATATTTCTCAGTAGTCATCTGCGAATAATAATAAATTTGTATTGCGCAACCAGAGAACTCAAATCTATTTCTAGGCAATTTAAATTTGCTGCAAAGAAAGCATGGTCGAATGGTTAATGGTAGCATGCTCAAGTGCTTTGTGAATACTAGCTTCTGAAGTCAAGCCCCCAAAAATGTAATAACAGTGGCTGCAGCACCTCAAACTACGCAACTTCTTCAAATTACAGCATAAAAAAGAGACTCTTCCAAAGATAACTAATAAAAGAAAAGTTATTTAAGCCCAAATCTGACAGCGACGTGAGTTTTTCAGAATGCTATGACTCTATCCCTCTGATTAGACCTTGGCAGATTGAAGCCAAAGTACAAGAGATATTACACACACGCACACACACACACACACGCACACACACACACACACACACACACACACACACACACACACACACACACACACACACACACACACACACACATATATATATATATATGTTGACGAGCAACTTTTACTCAGAATTGGGCATAGCAAGTAAATTGATTGCCGTAGGATTATAACCGCATAAGAGGCAGAGATAAAAACAAGCAGTATAGTAAGTTCACATAAAAAAGTCCAAGCGACTGCGTTGCGATTAGGACACTAGCTAATACTCATTCTAAACTTATTTTTAAATTGTGGAAATGCGATTTTGAAATTGTCAAAAGTCTTGTATTAAGAATTTAATGTAACGTATCTCTGTCTGGAACTCCACAAAGACTCTGTGGGTGTTACGCAGGAGAGTTTTGTGTAGCCCACTCGCAGCGGCTTTCCGTACGCATTCGGTAGCCAAGAGACTTAGAGAGCAATTTTGAATGGTCCGTGTAAGTTAAAATGTATTGAACGTTGGTTTAGTTCCAGCTAATAGTGTGCTGTAAGAATTACAAATACTTAAAGTAACTTTAAAAAGTTTGCTTTTCGTCGGTCAACGCAGTGGTAATACGAGCTCTAAGGGATAAACGCAGATCCTCTGACAAAAAATGGGTGAAACCTCTATCTAATGCCAATGAAGCCATCAATTTATCAATTTTCAGCTGACATTCTCACTTGACTGTTCGATCTAAGAATTTAAATACGGCAGAAGCAAGGCTGTAGGAAGAGAATTGTTTTATTTGCCGAGCTGGTTGGCGCGTTCGTTATGGTGCTCACCTTAACGACCGAGGTCAAGAAGAATGTATTGTTTTATGACCAAGGTCGCAGGCTCGAGTCCTATGGCATATGTGAAACCTGAATGAAGATTAAGTTCTCAAAGAGAGTTATACAAATGAAGCGTATTTACATTTATTTATTCCGCAACCAATGCAGCGATTACCTATCGATTATTAAGACATTGTGTATAAAACTCTTTTGCTCGGCGTAAGAAGTGAAATTTGGAATTTGTGTTGGTTTGCGCTCTAAATCTTATAAGCTTTCTTTTTTACCTATAGAACCTGAGAATACCGAGATTTTTTCTCTAAAAGGTTTTCCATTGACTACTTAGCCGTTTCTACAAGCGACTGCCTAGGAATCTTACAGCTGACTCAAGTCAGGTAATTGTCGTACGACCACTCAATACCTGGAATTAAATTTGCTAGTATATTATTTGAGTTGCCTCAAGTTCTTATTTCCTTATATAACCTTAGTATATAGGTATATTGTGTAAGGGGAATCCTATGAAAGACAGTCTCTTGACCGTCAAATGCTTTGCAAATTCACCAAATAATCTATTAGTCCTAAAATCCCCATGAAAGTTCAAATACACATTCGTCTTGGTCTACTTAAACATCATTTGAGTTTCCCCAAGTTAATCACTCCTTTCGGTACCTAATCAGATGGCTTGATATCCCCGTTTTACACTTGTCACCAGCGGTTGACCATTATACTTAAAAAATTAATTCAGTAACTCGAACTTAGCAACACTATCAATCAATTTGGTAGTTGGCGTGAAATTAGGGATACATTCGAACTGTCAAAATTTTGTTCATTTTTGTGAAAGATATGCTGAGTATAGCAATGCATGTCGCCAAGTATTTTTATGTTTATTTTCTGATTTTGTTTAAATATTCGATGCCACGGAGTTCGGAAATATTTCGTTTCTATTAAAAATAGAGCCACTAGCTTTACATCAGCTGAGTGAGTTCACACTTATTTATAATCCAGATCTGAAAATCTGGTATTTTTCAAGAATAATCGTTTTGGACACTGAGTTGCGACACTGTGACCTTGACTAGCGGAGGAAGTTGCCATAGTCGCTTGAGCCAATTTCCATGGCTAAGCGTCTATCGGTACTCTCTATGTAAGTAGTTGCAAAGCTTCCTCAGGAGATATTTGATAGGTTTTTGGGCAAACATTTTCGAGGTTCTGCGCCTGCAGGCAAATTCATGAAATATCTTCTAAAAGAAAACATCGCAAACTATTTATACTACCTCCATTTAGTCAAATGCTTGCGAAAAACGCGCACGCCTGCTCAGAAACTGCTAAGCGAGTCCATCAATGTACACATGTATCTTACCTTCTGTAATGCATGCTTTTCCAGCCTTATTATTATGATGCAGTTAGTCGCTTAGAACTGGGTGAGCGGCGCAGTTGCCAAATCACAACACTTCAGCCGGCCTGTACAGGCTTTCGGTAAATCAGCGTATCGAATTCAAAGTTCTGTCACTCTATTTGAGGCCCCTTTAATCTTTGGCTCCAGCCAACCTATCAGAACTATTCCTCATTGGGCTAAGCATCGTACCACCTGCTTTTCTGAATCCAATCGTTCAGCTACACCTTATACGAACCTCAAATCCTGTGGATACCATGTCTGTAGTTCGCACAATCTAAAAGCCTGGAACTTACTCTCGACTGACGTCTTAATATTCCCTGACTAGGATATTTAAGGAGAACATTTAAGAAGAAGCTAACACCGCACTTGTTCATCATTGTACTTAGTGGGTCTCCGGAAGATGCCCGGAATCGGGCAGGAATCTATCAATAAATCTGTACTTTGAAAAGTCCCAGTTAAAAAAATACTGTGCTGACTAATCATTAGTGATTTATGGTGAGAGTTTCTTGGTAAGTTGGCATACCGGTTTTTAGTGAGCGTGTACTACACATCTTATCATGATTTATGCTCCCATTAAATGCCTCCTATGCGTGCCAATAAAATATACAGCTATCTAGCAGTGAATTGTTCACGAAGCCTTTGGTCGCACTAAGGATTTCTAAGGGCAAGATGATTTAGGACCGGAAAGCTCCAGTCCTAATTGAAGTCAACATACATCAAGGTCGATATAAACCTGGATTCAAGATAGGGAATAGCCTTTGGCGTTTAATATGACACCGCACATATTAACTAAAAATAACGATGTTTGTTTGTGTACAGCAATTCATCGAAACCGAGTGAACTGTAAATTGGTATAAAAGTTTAAGTAATAAATGCCCACTGCGAAAAGAATGCAACTTAATTAACTAGAATATGAGGTTTTCCTTTATCAAGTTGCAGCTAATGGAAAGCAAAAGTGAACCGGCGATTCATTCTAGGCTTAGTAAGCTTGCTAATGAGACCCGATGCGACTTTAGTGCGCCATAGTTCGGCGAATGGCAGCAAGCCGGGGAAAGCTGGTCAGCAGAAATGCTTGCGCCGCAATGCGCACACCACGGGCCTCTCACTAGACACGCTTCTCGGAATCGATGTAGTTTCACATGCACACAAGCCCATGAACAGGAAGCAGGAAGTATGACGCGATCTAGCTCCTTCATTGCGCACCAGTAGATTTCACAATTTTGTTAAGCTCTTTTTCCGATCTATCGCTTGCACGTCGCGTATGCTGTAGGATCGTTACAAATGCTTATAGAGTAGCACAGTCAATCTGAATCCCGTGACTATATTTTAGAATCATAGTATTTTAAGGATAATTAATGCGAAATATTAGGATTTTTCTATCTACAATTTGCAATGTTGAATTTCAGCATCGCGAAGTCGTAATAAGTCCCAAAGAGTATGGCAAGACAAACAGGTGATAGCTGGTAAGGTATTTCTATTCGAACTGTATTCAACTTTTTAGCGAGCTTTTGAAAAAGCTAAACTAGCAACTGCTGACCGATCGACAGTAATAACTTGTGGGAGCATCGCTGCTTAGCCTGGTTCACTTTCATGTAAGGCAAAACACATGTCTAGTAACTATCTGGCGCTCTTATCATTTTTCCACACAGAAGTCTTTCTTGCAATGTAAGCCCGAAGTATACGGTTACGATAGTTAAAAGGGCTTCAATTGCAAACAGACCTCTTAAGTATTTGCCGAGAAATTATTGAGTGAAGGCTTAATATTAATTATTACTTAGAAAGTTCTACTGTGTTTTGTGCGCGCCTTGCAATGCCGAGAATTCTCTTTCGTCATAACGATAATAAGTGTTTCTTTTGCTTTTTGTTCCAGAAACCATGAAGCTTCTTGCTGAAGTAGTTTTGCCGTGCCTTATAATTGGGGCACTGACAGCCGAACTTCGTCCCGTAAGTGAGAGTGCAGTTAGGTTTCCCGAATTACAGGTCTTGCACATTGTGGCCTCGCTGTGAGCAATAAGCCTGATGATGCCTTTGTAGACGAAAAAACAGGAAGTGCAGCTGAACAGCGACCAGCTCGTTGAACTCGAGCAAGCACTTGAAAGTGAGCCGTGACCTGTATGTCACAGTACGATTGTTTCAACCTGGTATACGTGTTCGCATTCTGAGTGACTCCGCGAACCGTTTTCTTTATTGAGTACACTACAGTCAAGAGAAATTTCTGGAAAACTCTGTGGCAAGTCGTGAAGACTGTAGCCTCAGTGGCTCTTGGTGCTTTATTTAGCTAAACAGCTAAATTTCGACACTCTTGTGAAAGCCTTCGTGATGTCAAAAATGGAAAATAAAATTTCGAGACTGCAAATTAATAGTGAATATCTGGATTGCAACGTTTGCTGGCCTGGCACAAGATCTTGATGCATGCACGAGATCCGGTGACTTTTCCCATAGCAATTATCAGTAGGCTCAATATGAGTGAGAAGGCTGTCTTAAGAAACAACTTTTCAAGCGTGCCTTATGTAAGATCTGTCAGTGTTCCACTGCCAATGTTCAGATGCTGACAACTATTGCCGCACTTGCCATCGGTAACAAGACGGAAGGCAAAAAACACTACATTCTTACTCTCCCGCCGCTGCAAACGTGCTGAAAGAGCATTCCTGAGGTAGACGCAGAAAATTTAATGATTTATTAAAACGACTGTCTGCTGAAATTAAGGGACAGAACCAACCAACCAACTCATGTAAAAAGTGCCAGTCTCACTTACGCTTGCAAGCGAATTTATGCCTATTTTGTGACAACGCAAAGTAGCTGAATAGCTGCCAACGTCGAACGACTGAGTTTCATTTTTTAGAGGGTGACACCACATGGTGTCGAGCTTAGTCGTTGCTGCCAGCTAGTGCTTCATCATCGGTAAATGACTTTTCTACAAACAATTACCGGATTTTAAAACAAATGAAACATATCGTCCAACAAACAAAACTTAAGCTGGTTTTATTTGATTTCTATAGCTATTAAAGTTTAAAATGACTTTTTGTTGGTTCAAGTTACAGCTAAACTACCTGTTTCAGATGAGTGTCTAGTGCAACGCCTAGGTTGGTTGGGGAAGCGCCTTTTATACTGTAGGTATGCCGGAATTAGAGAGAAATTTACTAAAGTGTAATACAAAACTTAAATTCTATGCACTGCTTGACTGAGAGCAAATCCATGTCGGCGATAACTGACGTAGTGTAACGACATAAACGATCTCTAACGACAACGTAGCTTCAGAATTTCCCCATAACTTTGAGTGCCTTACTGCAAACTTCGGAAGACGAGCAGTGAGTGATTTACAGAAGTTGAGAAGTGATTTCTAAAATTCATTAATATATTTTATATGCAAGATATGATCTTCAAAAGTCTGGTTCTTTAGAAATAGTCAGTCGCACGTGACACTCATACGACCTAAATATTACATAGGGGAGACTGGTATGTCGTCTCAAAAGCCAAGAATTAGCATGGTAAATTAATTCAAAAATAAAATAGAACACTTTACTAAAGTACAAATAATATTCACGAAAATAGTTGCAATAAGTCCGACGTGTCATTTGGAGAGAAGCATATCTGTTTAGCTCTTACTTTACTGAGATGAATATGACATAGGATAGAGCAGAGGTGTCCAACCTTTTTGCTTTGGGGGGCCACATTTCAAAAACTTAAAAGGTCCGGGGGGCCACATGTAAATTGGCGTAGTTGACCGCATCAGAAAATAAGATCGTAATTTAGTATGACTATTACTATTATACTTAATTAATAAACCGCAATATAATAGTATTTTTTAGCATAATTATAATTAAAAAATAATAAATAATAAAAATTTGATCATGTGTCCTGGAAAATAACTCGATAGATATTATGGCCAATATTTAACTTTTGGATTTTTATTTTAATAACATGAAGACAGAAACTTATAAAACTTACAAAATTACATGACAAGGACTCACATAATATTAATGTCTTCGGATTAATTAAATGCCACAGGTATTCAATGTCTTCTGCACTGCAGGCATCAATGAGATACTTGGCATTGTTTCTGTTTGCATAAAAGGTCGACATCTGCTGCAACAGTGGATGTGGCAATTCTAAGGATTCCTGATAAATGTTCATCTGTGAGAACGGATCGAGTCATTGTTTTCACATTTTTTAGTCTGGAAAAAAGCTGCTCACAGCAATATGAGCTGCCAAAAAGGGAAACATACCTGCGAGCATGTTTGGCTAGGTTAGGAAAAGACTCTGATGAAACATACTGCTTGTAAAAGGTAACAAGGTCATGCTGATCACAAGCAGTTTTTAAATTGCTGTCATCATGAATATCAATTAGTTCGAGTTGAAATTCATCAGGTGCATCGGAGGGATCGATATTAAATGGATTACTAATCATGTTCATGTCATACGCATGTTGTTGGAAATCCTGAAACCTCTCTTCAAATTCATCAACAAGTTTGCTAACAAGAGTGGAGTACTTCATATGAGCAAGCGTTTCAGGTGATCTTGTTGCTAGTGTTGTGAAATGTAACAGTTTCTTCTGATCTAAGTGTTTCCGGAAAAAGTTTTAGCTTTTGCACAAACGCGACAACACACTCATACATTTTATGGACCAGTTGATCCTTACCTTGGAGTTTGACATTAAGATCTGCAAGATGTTTGGTCATGTCCACCAAAAAAGCCAAGTCATTCAACCACTGCTGGTCATCGAGGAAGCCAACATCTTTTCCCTTTTCTGTCATAAATGTTTTTATTTCGTCCGAAGTGACCAAAACCTGGCTAACGTGTTTGCCCTACTTAGCCAACGGACTTGGCAGAAATAAATAACATCACAATGATCTGATCCCAACTCTTCAAGGAAAGCCTGAAATTGTCTGTTGTTTAGCAAACGAGACCTTATCACATTGACTGTTGAAACTACATTGTCCATAACATGTTGCATGCCCAAGATCTTTGCACATAGCTGTTCTTGGTGGATGATGCAGTGGTGACTGACAATTTTGTGAGGTACTAATTTTACCATTAAATATACAAATCCATTATGTCTACCTGTCATTGAAAGGGCTCAGTCTGTTGTTAAACCAATAAATTTAGTTTCAGGAAGATTAAATTTTGTGAGGACCCTCTTGACCTGATCCAAAATATCCCTCCCCGTTGTAGTGCCTTTCATTGAAAATATATCCAGCAGTTCTTCGATAGTGACAAACTTTCCTGTTACTCCGCGTACAAACACCGACAGTTGAGCCGTATCGCTATTGTCCGTGCTTTCGTCGAGCGCAAGAGAATACAATTTGCATTCAGCAAGTCTTTTAGTGAGAATTTCTTCTATGTTGGATGCGAGCTCGTGAACTCTTCTCGCAACCGTTTAATGAGAAAGGCTGACTTTCTCTACTTCTGACTTTTTTTCTGGACAGACCACACCAGTAAACAGCCTGGGGCATTCCTTAACAAATTCACCATCGGAAATGCTTTCCCCCGCTTAGCTATAGCTTCAGCTATTACAAAACTTACTGTGGTTGAAGCCTCAGACTTGTTGCTGACTGCTGTAAACAATGACTGCTGTCCGATGACGCTTTGTTTCAACGAGTTCACGCGATCAATTCGAAGTTGACCAGTCAGGCTGTTGTACCTGTCGCCATGCTTTGTTGAAAAATGTCACTTAACATTGTACTCCTTTGCAACGGCAATTGTTTCTTGGCATATTAGACACATTATCCTACCGAAGCGTTCCATTACAAAATAGTCTACAGTCCAAGATTCTTTGAAAAGTCTTCCTTCTGCGTCAATTTTTTGTTTTTTACTAGTATTCACATTCGCCGCCATTTTTCTATGTGAAATAAAAAATCAGATCAGTTAAGAATTGATTAATTTATATTTTATCACAGCAATATCTTAGTATTAGTAAGTAAGTTGAGCAATACGCGTTTTTTGAAAAACCTACCTGACTGATTCCCGTTCGTGCAGCAGCAGCTGAGAAACAGCTATTTTTTTCTAACCACAGTGTGAAACAGTAAATTCCGCTTGCGGAAGCGTTATAAATGTGATCGTAATGGCGCCGCTGTAGCAGAAATATATTACTCCTTCACGCCAAAATGTTCACATGAAGGCTAGCAAAATAAAACGATTTTTTACCTTCACGCGAAAATAGCCATTCGGACACCTTCACGCTTCACGCGCGCGTGTAGTACATCACAGCGCCTTATATTGCCGTTTGTAATGATTAAAAATAACGAAAAACATGAAGTGACAAATATTTTTTGGATAACGTTGCGGGCCGCAAAGAAGACCTCGGCGGGCCGGGTTGTGGCCTGCGGGCCACGTGTTGGACACCCCTGGGATAGAGCATGCTCGTACTTCTGCTGACCTTTGGGAAAGCCCAATTAACTTTGAATCTTTGCCCTCTGAGTAGAAGTCCCTGATCTTTCCATTGCCTTGACCTTTCAACAAATGAAGCTAAATGCTTCGGCAGCATGTTACCAATCGCAGCTCTGAAGCTGAGTAGCTGACTATTTACAGGTACATACGCAAAGTGCAAGGAGAAAGAAACATCGAACCAGCCATCCATCACCCGATCTTTGTAAGCGAGCTACGCTTGCAGCCGTATCCAGGACACGTGGCGTTTCAGACGTTCACTTCACCAGGCCTTTACCTGGCTAGAGGGACGGGAGAGCATTCATCTTCTGCCTTGCCTCGGAAGGGACCTTACAGTATCAATAAAACTAGAGTACGACTAGTTCGCACGAAACGGGAAAGAGCAAACCTCCGCGAACCGTCGCATAAATATTTGTGATTCGTGATCGTCAAGATAAGGAAGTCCATCCCTGCGATGGCAGCATCCCCCTATAATGCTATCCTTCGATTCCTTGCAGTACCTCAGTGTCTACATTCAAGTAGCTCACCAGTGATCTTGTCCTGAAGTTCATATTCCGATAAAACAAGGCAAGTCCTTTGGAACGCATTCCAACTGTCCTGCTCCTACTACGTTGCATTAACCTGCTGCTGCCATGCATAAATAACATCATTACCTTTATGTCATTATCCTCAGGTCATGTCCCAGCACCTTTCAAAAAAGGTGTAGTCATGCCACTACTCATGAAAGCGACACTAGACCAAGAGAACTTGAGCAACTACCGCCCAGTCTCCCTTATACCATTCCTATCAAAGAACAAGTCGGGGCAGACCAGCTGAACTCATCATATATTGTAACTTCAAACCTTGCTAGTAAGTTCCAGTCTGGCTTTAGGGCTAATCAATCCACGGAGTCAGCATTGCTTCAAGTGTACAACGAACTACTCAGGAATGCAGACAAGGGTAGAGCATCTCTGCTTATTTTGCTCGATCCTTCGGCAGCTTTTGATACTATCTATCACCAAGTCCTTCTCGAACTCCTCTCATCTCGCCTGAGCTTCACTGGCACTGCTCTTCTACGACTCAGGTCCTATTTTAGTGGGTGACTCCAGAGTATTGATCTGAATAGACAAAGATCATCCGATGTACCTCTGAAATATAGGGTACCTCGCGCCTGCGTGCTAGGTCCGGTTCTTTTCACAGTTTATACTCTGCCTTTTGCCGATGTGATTGCCAAGCAAAATCTAGGCTTTCACTTCTATGCGGATGACACTCAGTTGAAACCTTTGCTTTGATCCCTCCCATCCTTCGAGCGCATCGAATTTTCTCAACTCCCTTGCTGATATCCCATATCAAAGGCAGCACATTTTCTTCAATGGAATGATAATTGAACTAACTTACTAGTTATGGGCAAACCAATTGCGATTCAGAAATTGGAAAGGCTAACGCTCAAAATCGGCTCTGCCAGCATTTCTCCTGTTGAATCAGCACAAAATCTAGGTGTCATGTTCCAAAGTGACCTTTCGTTAGACGTCCAAATCAGCTCCACAATCAAGTCTGTCTACTTTTAGCTACATAAAATTGATACAATTCGGGCTTGTTCAGATAGGAATAAGACATTTAAGTTCGTCCACGCTTTTGTGATATCTTGTCTTGACTTCTGTAACTCACTGCTTGCTGGCCTGCCGGCCTGTGCAATCAGGCGCTTACAGCTGGCAAACAACTCTGCAGCTGGGCTTGTCTGTCTTGAGCTTCGCAGTTGCCACATCACAGCACCTTTGGCCCACCTGCACTGGCTACCAGTCAAAAAACGCATCGACTTCAAGGTTCTGTCGCTCGCTTTTAGGTCCCTTTATTCTTTGGCTCCAGTCTACCTATGAGATCTAGTCTCCCATCAGGCGAAGCATCGCACTGCCCGCTTATCGGAAAATAACTGTTCACCTGTACCTCAGACAAACCTCAAATCCTCCGGAGACCGTGCATTTAGTTCGTATGCTCCGGAACCCACTCCCGGCTTGCGTCACGACTTCCCATGACTTTCACATTTAAAAATAAATTAAAAATTCACCTCTTTATGAAAGCATTTAGTGGGTCCATGTGATTCTTCATTTATGTGCTTAAGTCTGCTGACACTGTGCATGCTGCGACTAACCATACGTGCATGGTGACCATGTGCATGCAATGTAACGTAACGTATTTCCGTTTGTAACTCGACAAAGTCATAAGGACTATGTGGGTGTTACGCAGGAGAGTTTTGTACAGCGCACTCACAGCCTAAGCGGCTTTCGGTACGCATTCGGTGGCCAAGAGACTTTGACTCACGCAACAAAAAGAAAGTGGGAAGCATAGCGGAGTCAGGAGAGCAGTTGAGGTAGTGAGTAGCATAGAATTAGCAGCTCAGGACCGCTGAAAAGGATGAGCCACAGTCGGCAGCAGACGAGAAGTTGTCACCCCTAACCATGTCACCACAACCATGTTATTCATATTGTTTATCAAGCATGATACCACCCACTATACGATCGTGTTTCCTTTGCAACAAATGTAAAGCTCCCAGACAGAGATTGAGTTCTCTGAGAGCACTTTATCAAGTTCATTATTATTATTATTATTATGCAATGTAAAGGAAGACACCTTAAAGTATCCTAAAAACTAGAGCACGATTAGTCCACACAATACGGCAAGAGCGTCTGGGAAGAGGGCCCTAGTAATTTTGAATTTGTGCCCTCTGAGTACAGTTCGTGGACGTTCGCTTTGCATTGATTTTTCAACAAATGAAGTTACTGGTTTGGGCAGGCATCAAATACCGCACAGGAGCTCAGCTGTAGAGTATTTACAGGCACGTACACAATGTGCAAGAGCAATGCAATATTGAACCAGCCATCCATCTCCCAGTATTTGTACACAAGCAAGGCTTTTCGTGCATAACCGTGGCCATTGGCGTTTCAGACGTTCACTTCGCCGATACTTCACCTGGATTGAGGCATGCGAGAGGCATTCATCTCCAGTTTTGTCTCGGAAGAGACCTAAAAGTATCCTAAGGACTGGAGAATGATTAGTGCACACAATACGGCTGGTGGCGAATCTCCGTGCATCTTTATACAAGTGTTTGTGACTGCGACTTAAAATTTTATACCTTGCATGGTCTTGCCATCCAACAGTTGAGTCTGCCTCAGATTGAGTTACATAGTCTGTGGTGCACGTTGCAAAAATACCAGCACATCTCTTAGCTGAGCAAATAAGCACAAGCGGAATTTCGAAACACGGTGTACATCTAAGCTACTGCGAATTGGAGCAGGAAGTTCAACCCACTCGCTTTTAAGACAGGATGATTCATCAGAGATAGAATTCTTCATCCGCAAGCAGACTGTTTGTATTCCCAGATGTTTAGTCGTGGGCTACGCGATCCAGGCCGTGAGTTCACGGGCCTCAGAGTTTGTGATACCATAATGTCCACTAAAAGCTACGACAAAGACCAGCTGTAACGGCGGCACCAGCTAAACCGTCTAATTATGGTGGTTAATTATTATTCGCTATTACGTGATAGTTTATTGCCGATACCGCACGAAAGGCCAGCGCCCTGAGATAGCCGGGGAATCAGTATTTAGGATTCGGGGCTTTGGCGTCGGAACTGACGTGAGGTGAAGGCCACTTTGTTATTGGAGTACGTCCATAACCACCCGCTGCTGTTAAATAGACCTGTCTGCATGATGGATACGTACTTGATATGCTAAGGTCTGAACGCTCGTCGTGTTTCTGCTACTGGCATACCTGCATACGGCATACCTGCATGAATTGGTGCAGCCTCTACAAGTAACTCGCTGTTTTACAAGGTCCAGACGTCGCCGGTATTCGTCGTTCGTCGGCTGAGACTAGCACCGTTACGATCATTGCATTTGCGGCCTCGTTCTGACCGAACGTGGAAGCCGCACACCGTGTTCGTAACAACGCCGCGATTATCCTGCTAATATTCTAAAGGGGCTTTCGAATCAGCCATGAATAATTATTAACCCATTACTGGTCCCACACAGGCAGTTCCATCAAGCAAACACCGACCGTTTGCAAGTAACCGTGTGGGTTTGCCATAATATACAGTTTGAAATAATCTATCTTAGGTCACCGCATCCACCACAGTGCCAAACGACAAAAGGAAGAACATCTAGGCGTGAGCTTGAACAGCCGCGTACTAAAATTCGCTTCCTTATACCTCACGTTGAGTCAGCGGTGCGTCCCCAAAATCGGAAAAATGATGTCGAATATACAAAATCAGGTTGCAGTCTCGTAGCAATTTCGAAAACGATGATTTCTATTGCGTAAGTGCGAAGTGGCTGACCATATCCAGGGCAAGGATAGAGGGCTCGATCACGAAAATTGATGGCTGATTTGGGACAACCGCTGGCGCCTTCTTCGGGCGCCCCACAGAGCGTATCTGTACGCCCGGAGCAGCATTTGGCACCTTCTGCCACGAGTCGGCGCCATATCGGATGCTGCCCCCAACGGCGCACAACTATAGCCAGGACCTTCGTCCTGACTATCAGCGTTACTACCCAGGCGAGCACTTGCGCCGCGATTCCGGACCTCCTGCATAGTCTTCTCAGATCAGCGGGCGGCAATGAAGTTCTTGGGAATTTTTTCCAAGAACTTGCACACAAGTTCCTTTGCGATGTTAAGAAAATCATTGCTAACATCTTTGATATCGTCACTATAGCCAACCATAGCGTAGTGCATCCTTTCATTGAGCTCTTGAGCACATAGTTGCTTCAGATTGCTTCGACGTGGCTCTGACGGTGCTGCTCTTTCTGAATCAGGTCAACGGCGTTTTCGACTTCAAAACGCTGTGTTTTTTAGAGCAGCTACCGGCAAAATAAATAATTAATTGGGATTCTACTTGCGGAAATTCGGTAACCCGGGTTACCTCCGTCGGGCTCATATGGAGCTTCGAGTCTCGGATCTCCGCTAACTACTCGTAGGTGGAGGACGAACGCTACGCATGCATTCCACCAGCAGAGGCACTTATAGAGAAATGAAGGTTAGTAGAAATGAACGTTAGTAGAAATGAAGAGCACCCTCACCCGTGGATGTGAAATTGACGTTAATACTCAACAGTGAAGGACGGTATTAGGCATCCAGTACTAGCCACGGTGAGCCGAAACATTTGTTAGAAGGCGTCCGGTGCACAACTGAATGTCCGACCGGTGCAAAGCCTAGGGTGCAACTCCAGCCTGGCTCGAACGCTCGGGGAAAACTATAAGATAGCTCAATCAATTTTGCTTTTACTCCACTTATAGAAAGGAGATTTCATAACTCGTTTCTTTCGCGAATTTGATTATAGAGCCGTGATGAATATCTCGGCAGGCTCAACAGAACCGTTGCTGCATACACTGCTAATCCTTTAAGTAAGGCCATCGTGGGCCTGCGTAATACAAGATGCCTAACGCAATTAACTATCGCGTCTGTTAAGGTATTAACCGTTGCCCCTCATTATTCTCTAACGCTAATTACAATCGGAGATTTTTCGTAGCCTATTTCGCCACTGTCTTTGTAGCAGTCTTGAATTTATCAGCATCGCTCGCTGCCGTCGGAGTAACAAATGTGGGCTTACAAACATTTCACGGACCTTACGCCGTTCAGGCGAGCGGCGCTGAACTTGACGCCAGATATGCGAGTGCCCTTAATTTCAGCTCTATGTTAATTAGAGCTCGAAATGAACTTAAACCAGAACGCGTTTAGTAAAGAAAGAGCAAGGAGTAGCAGATTTTCCAGTAACGCAGCACAATCAATCGGGAATGCATATCGTTGGAAATATTATCAGAATGTTCCTAAGGAGTTAGTTTTTTCTGCCTTTCTTTTAGATAGACAGTCCGTGGGCTATGTATGATATTCAGCGTCCAGAAGAGCTCGTAGGAGCGGTGCCGGAGCCAGTGAGAGAGGTTCGGAAGGAAAGAAAATGCCAGGCGTTCGGCAGCGACCTGGGCCACCTCGTATTCACACGAACCCCAACTTTGAATTAGAATGAAATAATGTCTTAGTTCCGCTCGAAGCGCGACCGTTGCGTTCATGTCTACTAAGCGTTTGGGTTTTGCTCTGTCGTTTAGTCTTTGCGGCTCCAGCCCTGCCTATCTTAAAATCTAGAAGGCCTTTCCCCCTGCATGCAAAGTTTGCTGTTTTGCGTCCTGCAAGAAAAGATTTGCGTCGGCTTTGCTCAAGAGCATGCGACCAATCACAGAATCTTGAAACACACACTGTACAACTAAATTACCACGAACCAGAAAAAGATGGTCGATTTGTTTGCCTTTACCACACAGTGACTCAGAAGACGTAGCACGGTCGAAGAAGCGAGAATTTAGTCAACATTCATTAGATTAGCACGATAGTGATGGCACGGCATTCACCAACTTATCACGTCCGTCGAATCATCAACAAAGTCTGCTTTTAGAGATTATAATTATAGAGAGTAAGCACTGCTTAGGGTGTTCAACGGCAGTCTCAGGAATCCCGACTAGATTAAATTTAGTGCTTTCTTAGCTTGATCTTATAGCAGCGTCTGATACTATTGATCACAGAGTCCATCTTCAGCGCCACCTGTCACACATGGAAATCGCAGGACGTGAGCTGCCATGGTTTTGGTCTCACCTCAGTGAGCGACTCCACACTAGTGATGTGAATGGACACAGATCATTCGAGGAGCCATTGAAATACTGGGCAGGTTCAGGCGTCTGTGCTTGGTTCGCTTTTCACATTTGATACTCTGCCTATTGCTGACGTAATCGCTGAGCACAATCTAGGCAGGCTAACAATTATAAGCCGATATGATTGCCACACGAAATCTAGGCTTTTTCTATGCACACGACACTCACTGTACATTTGCTATGACCTCTCCCCCAGCCTTCCAGAGCGTCGAATTGTCTCAACTCTCTTGCTGCATGTATTGATGACATCCACGCATGAATGTCAGCAAACTTCCTTAAATTGAACGGTTTCAAAACCAGCCTACTAGTTATGGGCAAACAAGTGTGATTCAGAAATTGGATTACCTAACGCTCAAAATCGGCTCTTCCCGCATATCTCCACTTGAACCTGCATGAAATCCAAGTGACATATTCCAAGGTGACCTTTCATTAAACGACCACATCTGCTCTAAAGTCAAGTCTGCCTACTTTCAGCTGCGTAAACTTGCTAAAAAGTGGGCTTATTTAGACAAGGATACCGCACGTAAATTGATCAATGCATTTATGACATTGCATCTCGACTTCTGTAGCTCACAGCTTGCTGGTGCTATCAGGTGCTCACAGCTGGTGAAAAACTGTAAAGCTAGGCTTTTCCGCCTTGAGCGTCAAAGTTGTCACATTACACAACTTCTCGCGCCAACCTGCACTGGCTCCCAGGCAGGCAACGCATCGACTTCAAGGTTTTATCACTCACTTATAGGTCACTTCATTCTTTGGCTCCAGCCTGTCTCTCAGATCTACTCCTTCAACAGGCCAAGCATCGTACCACCCACTTTTCGATGGTTCTGTTACATTCTTTTAGTCCCTCAATTCTTTGGCTCCAGCCTACCTATCAGATCGACTCCCCCACCAAGCTAGGCATCGTAACACTGGCTTTTCGGAATCTAAAAGTTTACCTATAACTTACTCGAACCTCAATTCCGTGGAGAGCGTACATTTAGTTGGTATGCTCCCAAAGCCTGGGGCTCACGCCTAATAAACATTTTGACATCACCTTGCACAACCAAATTTGACAGAAATTAAAACGCATCTATTTATCACAAAATTTAGTAGGTCTTTGTGATTCGTTGTTTGTGTGCTTATGCGTGCTGACACTTTGCATGCTGCCACTAACCATTCTTTCATGCTGACTTGGTATATGTCACCCCTAATCAAGTTATGCTTGTTGTCTTGGAGCATGCTTCCAGTGACAATTCAATTGTGCTTCCATTGCAGCAAATGTGATGTGCCTAGATAGAGAACGAGTTTTTTGGGGCATTATAACCAATTTATTACTATTATTATTACGCAGATACAGCTTTACCGATGATGCAGTCCATCCCAGCCCTCTAGTGCCAAATTCTCCAACTCCGTTGCTGCATCTATTGCTGACATCCGCACACGAATTTCAGCTAACCTTTAACATTTAATGACGACAGAAAATCATTATACTGGTTATAACCAAGTGAAGCTCAGAAGCAAGAAAGCTCAACGCTCAAAATATGCTATGCCAGTACATCCCCTGTAGCACCTGGGCGACTTCGCAGGGTGCAGTTCCAAAGCGACCTATCAATAGCGGTTCCCGTTACATCCTAGGTAGCGTCTTCCTACTTTTAGCTAAGCACCATACTGAAATATCGGCCCTCGTTAGACCAGAATTAAGCACACAAAGTGTTCAGTGTTTTTTTGGCATTGCGTCTTGACTACTGTAAGTCAGTGTTAGCTAGTCTACCGGCTGTGCAATCAGGTACTTACAGGAGATGCGCATCTCTGCAGCGTTTTGCGTTTGTGTTCCGTCAGTCCGTCGCAGTTTCCAAAATCACGCCATTTCTTGCTGACCTGAGCCGGCGCTTCATCAAGCAGTGAATCGACTTCGAGGCTCCCACTCGTTCTCGGGTTCTAGCAAGGTTGTCACTCACTTTTAGGACTCTTCATTCTCTGACTCACGCCTAACTGTCCTAACTACTCTAGGCCAGGCTAAATATCGTACAACCTGATTTTATGACTAGAATCCGTTAGCTATGCTTCGATGCCATCTTAAATCCCGTGGTGATATTGCCTCTATTTTGGATACTCCCAAAGCCCGTAACTCACTGCCGATTGATGTATTGATGTCCATTAAATTGATTGCATTTAATAATAAGCTGGAAACCGCATGTCTTTCAAAGAGTCTAGCGGATCTTTGGAATTCTTTCTTCGTTTTCTAAAGCGTGCTGACACTTTGCGTGCTACCATTAAACATATTTACATTTACTATTGCCTATTACCTCGCTCCATATTGCACTTGTCAGCTCTGTCCGTGTACCACTAACGGTTAGATTTTTTTTCTTTTCAGCATATTTATTGTGCATAGAACGTCAAGTTCTAAAATTGAAATAAATTATGCTCATCCTAATATTATCTAAAACATAGGAAAGTTTTCATGCAATAATAAAAGCTTCATTCAGTCACTCAAAATACAAAAATGGTGACTGCGAGCGAACTACGAGAAACAAAAAAGGACAGTACTTTTCCTCATCCTATAGTACAAGCACAATACCTATAAAATAAAAATATAATATATAATTGATTATATAGCGCCCCAAGAGAATTTAATGTCTATTCAGGCGCTTCACATGTGCCTTGGGGCTCGAGCCCACGACCTCAGTCAGACCTTGGTCGGGCCGAGCACCTTAACCGCTAGACCAAACCAGCTAGCATTGCTAACACACTAAACGTTGCAAACACACCGTTCCTCAACGTAAGGTAGCTTTAAATTGGAACAGTACAGACATTAAACAGGCATTGAACTATTACAAATAATGGGAGATGTGCTTCTCACAAACGTAGCAAAATGAGGTTGCTGATGCTTACGGAGAGAAGCGTATCTGCTTAGCTGTTGCTTTACTAAGATTAATATGACAACGCACTAAGCAAAACCGTATTTCAGTTTACGTCTGGGAACACCCGACTCATTGTTGCCATCAGAAGAAAAGTTCGTTGACATAGGCAATGCATTGACATCTCAGCAAGTGAAGCTAATGATTTAGGCAGGATACCATCAAGCGCTGCTCAGAAGCTCAGTAGTAGAGCAATTGAAGGCACAGACGCAGAGTGAAAGGACAAAGAAATGTTGAACCAACCACCTCTCTCAGAATCTTGGTTCACACGCTAGGCTTGCATACTTATCCATTACCCGTTGCGTTTCAGACGTTCAATTAGCCGCTAGGACTTCACCTGGCGTGACCGAAGCAAGAACATTAATCTTCTGCCTCGTCTTAGACGATACCATACAGTATACTGCAACTACGGCACGTTGGTGCAGCGAAGGCGGTTTCATCGCGTAGTAATCGACCTTTAGCAAGAAACCGCATGAAAATGGGGCAATATATTTAGATGTATTGCAATAATCTATCCTGGGATTACTGTTTCCCTGGAACTATCCACAGACTACGTTGCCCGAATGAATAATGTCAATAGCATCTAGCCGTGAGCTGAACCAGCCGTCTACCATAACTTGCTTTCCCATAACACATGCTGACCTATGCAGTTTTCGATGAAAATACCATCTCTTATGAAACAACTGGCCGTAGTCTTGTAATTCCTCTTATTGTCGTTATGATTTCGTCCGTCGAAATGGTGTGATAATTGCTTTAGGTCTACACGTCTAATGGAAGAGGCTTTGCTGTGCGTATTGTATTTAATTTCCGCTTTAAACTCCATCGACAACTTAACCACAGCTCTCACTGACCACGATGCCAAGATCCGCATTAGGAAGAAGGTAGGGTAGAAAAATCGGCAAACGTTCCAGATCTTATTGAAAAATACCTTACATGAAAATACTGAACGATTTTCTGAAAGAAATATAAATTGAAATGCTTTATCTATGAAGCCTCGAGTCTTGGATTGCGGTCAATCTTTTCTAGGTGCAGTAAGCATGTAGGCACGGATTTCAGGAGAAAAAATAGTAGAACTCACCTATTTCTTTGCATGTAAAATCAACCTAAACCAGGACCTGAACAGAAAAGATACATTTTGTATCGCATCCCACGTGAATTAAATACCTCGCAAGGCGTTAAGAATTACTTCAAGGCAGCCTGTACATGTTTTGTCTTATAGCCTACACCATGCGGATTGAGTAGTGGTTATATTTCGAGTTAGTCGAACGTCGTCACACTGCAACATCGCTTTCAGGTTATCAGCGGCTACCAGCAAGTGTGTGCGGAAAGTTTGCGTGTTAGATTTCTTTACTTATTAGCTTTTACATGAAATGCTTATATCAATCATTTAAAAAGGCAAGGATTTCTACGATCACGAGAGTTACGGGCTAGAACGTTACATCACGCCCTGTTAAGAACAGCTACATTTGTTTGTCCACTGCTACAACTTAAAACTAAGAGAAATATGAATTAGTTAGAACATTTAAGCTTAAACGGTACAATAAAATGAACGCAATAGTAAAGAAAGAATGTACGGTAAGAAAGTGATTATCAAATGTGAAGTGAGTATTAAATGCCAATCAAGACAGTGAATGCCCTTTGATTCCCTAGCATGGTGGGTTACCCTTCATTTAGTTGCAGCTAAGGGAAAGCAAAGTGAATAGGCAAGTCGTTCGAGACTTAGCAGGCTTACTATTGGGATCTGATACGAAATTATTACTCAGAAATTCCGCGAATGGTAGCAAAGCAGGGAAGGCTGTTAAGCAGAAAAAAAGCTTCTGCCGCATTACTCACCACCGGCCTCTAACACGACTCGATTCTCGGAATTGTAGATGTCTACCGTGCATATAAGCCTGTGACCAAGACACAGGACATATCAATCAATCTTGCTTCTGTTGTGCAAATCAGCAGACCCCAGACTTTAGGTAAGCTTTTTTTCAGAATTCTGACGTGCACGTTGCGTATGCTGCATGATCGTTACAGACGGTTATAGGCTAGCATGATCAGTTATGAACACAACACATTAAGGGGTTTGTTTATTTGAAAAATTCATGCGAGATCGGAAATCAGTGTCATGACGGCACACACAAGTTTCAATGTGATGTACGAAAACATATACGACAGAAAAGCTGCGTCAATTTCAACCATACTCGACGTATTATGGTACTTTTGTCAGAGTTAGTTTAATACGTTCTGATGTATTGGCTGTGTTCGGTTGTGGAAGTAATATTGTTTACCCTAGTGCGGAGTCTTAAAAATCAAAACTATGCTTTAATAACCATCTGTAGCTCCTAACCTTTTTTGTCTAAATAAGCGTCTGTCTTGCAATGCGAGCTTGGAGTATACGGATAGTGGTAGTTACAAATGAGCCAATTGCAGAAGATGGCACAAACGCTTGGTGAAAAACTTTTCAGCCAGACGTAACTGTCGTGAGCGACGTTGTCGCCACATCGCACCGATTCTTGCCTACCTGCATCGCCTCTCAGTCAAGCAACGCATCGAGTTCGAGGTTCTGCCGTTCGCATTTAGGTTAATTCATCGTTTGGCAGGATCCTATGTATCAGCCCTGCTCCCCCACCAGGCTAAGCATCGTCCGACCCGCTTTTCTAAATCTAATCGTTTCGCTACGCCTCGTATAATGCTAAAATCCTCCGGTGACTTCGAATTCAGCTCGTATTATCCGAACGCCTAAAACTCACTTCCGACTGGCGTCACGATATTCCCTGCGGTAGACGAAAGCTCAAAAGAAGCTCAAACGCATGTGTTTATCACAGCAATTAGTGGACTCCTTTGGTTTGTCCTTTGCTGCTTTAAGTGCTGACACCCTGAGTGCTGCCAGTATCCCTACTTGCAGTCGTATCCTGTGTTTATTGTGTTTAACCGAGCTAGGCTTGTTGTCGTGGTCATTAAATATTCTTGTAGCGCCCATGAAAAATTCAACGTTTTTCTTAGCAGATTACGTACGCCGCAGAGACAGCACTATCGAGCGATCAGTTTTAGCATAAGACCATCATTATTTTCATTATAGTTATAAAGACCACTCACTTTTTGCCGAGCAAGTACGGTGTGAAGGCTAGACATTCTGTACAACCTAGAAAGTCCTCCTGCTTTATGTGCATGCCATGCAATGCTGCAAATTATCTTCCCTCTTAACGCTAATAGGTGGTTCTCCATCCCGCTTTTCGTTCCAGAAACCATGAAGCTTCTTGCTGAATTAGTGTTGCTGTGCCTTATAATCGGGGCACTGACAGCCGACCTTCGCTCTGTAAGTAAGGGTGCAGCCAGGTTACCTGAATCAAATGTCGTGCAGATTTTTGCCTTGCTTTGAGCAATAAGCCCGATGATGCATTTGTAGATGGAAAACCAGGAAGTGCAGCTGAACAGCGACCAGCTAGCTGAACTCGAGCAAGCATTTGAAAGTAAGTCACCAGCTAAATTTCGCAGTGCGCTTGTTTCGTCTTAATGTAGGTGTTCGCATCGTGAATGACGCCTTGAAACCTTCAACGTATAGATTACGCTGAAGTCAAGAGAAATTTCTGGAAAACCCTCTGGAAAGTCGCGAAAGTTGCAGCCCCAATTGCTTTCAAGGTGCTGGGATGAATCTTTACAATCTGGAAACCCTTCTTAACGTGTCCGTCACGTCGCAACTCTGAAAATAAAATGTCGAGACTTGAATTCGTCGTGACTATTTATAGTGCAACGTTTGCTGGTCTAGTGTAAGAGCTTCAAGCACACGCGAGGACCAGTGTCTTTTCACTTGCCATTTGTCATAACTCTAAATACCAGGAGGAAAGTAGTCTTAAGAAACCACTTTTCATACACAGCTTATGTGCTTTCTTGCGGCATTCAACTGCCACGACTTAGAAATTGTTGCACTACCCATCTGTAATAATTAGGAATGCATAAACATCAAACTCCTGAACGAGCCATCCACACCATGCCAACACGGGATGCCTGACGAGAGACGTAGCCGATTCCACGATTAACCGATACGACAGCGGATTGCAGCTAAGCGGCAAAAACGACAATCCAGCACAAGTAAATAACGAAAGTCGCATTAAGATCTTCAGCGGCGTCATGCCTCTATTGTAAATGTAAAATGCAATTGATCTGTTGGCAATACCGAGAGAGATCAATCTTTATATGATGTCACTGCAGGATGTCGTGATTCTACATGCCATCGAAGCCTCGTAATTGCCGCTTGACAGTATACGGTCATTGATCAACCAATGAACCTCAAAAATGCTAGCCAGATGCGTACACAGTTCACCATTGCACAATGTCTGGCAAATACGGAAACTGATCTTTTTTGTGTTCCGTAGCCATCAAAGTTCATAATTCGATACCCGATGGCTGGCTCTTCAGCGCCAAAGTTTCGAACGTTGTAGAAAGCGTTTTAGAAAAAATCTTTCACTTTGTCGTCATGATACCGGAGGATAACACGTACAACTATCAAGTCAGAATCAAAAGTTAAATATATGGTATTTGCAGGAAGGAATATTTACTTCACATGTTACACCGATGCGGTGTACAGTGGTGCCTTGACTGACGAGACTTGCGAGCGTCCTAACTAACGAGATTTCCGTAAAATAAGTCTCTCGACCGATCGTAGTGTTAATTATAGGGCTCAATTTCGGGTTACGAGCCAGCTTTAGATTCTCTACCGCTAATGTGCACTGCGAATGCCACGGTGAATGCCACCACATCCGCTCAGCATCTCGTATTTAACAGGTTCACTTTGATCGGTTAGCTCGCAATGGAAGCGCAAGTGTTTTGCTCGCGTTTTGCGCTTGCAGTTATTGTGCACCACGCTATTTTTCCAGCCAAGGGTGTAAAGTAAGCGAGTGGGAAGGCCAGCACTGAGAAGAAGACGCTGACGACGAGCACTGAGTTAAAGAAAGAAATATTGAAATATGACGTAGATGTGCGTGTAGTCGACTTGACAAAGGGGTACGAGCGTAGAAATGCTAAAATCTACGACCTGCCCAAAACAGAACGAAAAGAAGTCGATACAGATTTTACCGTCATCAGAGGGTGTTAAAACAATTTAAAAAACAGCCGTGGAAATGAATCCATAAAAATATGGAGTAGCCACTGATGGTGGGGTCTACGCAAAAGAAGCTCGCAGAAGATAGAGTGATGGAGGTTATATTCTGAGAGCAGGCTCGAGCTTACGCTGATTTGCTGCAGCAAACCTCGCACAATTAAACGTAGGAGAAGAGGAGGCATCGGGCGAGCCGTTTAAAGCCTTTCGCGCGCTGGTCTGAGGATTTTGCAAAGGTTTTTACCATCTGCATCGCCGAAACCAATCACAGCCACGAACCTTTCGTGAATTCATCCCCTTGACCCTTAGCTTTATCAATACTTTGCTTCGCTTGAGGCATTCCAGGGAACTTGGCTTCCGTTTTATCTCGGAAGATACCTTATCATATATTAAAAAGTAGATGAAAAATCTTTAGACTAGACGACCAATCTCCGAGTTTTCGTTCACGCGCTGGGCTGCTTACGTGTCCATTACCCGTCACTTCTCAGACGTTCAGTTCGCCAGGACCTCACCGGATTGGACGCAGGCCAGAGCATTCATCTTCTGCCTCACTTTATACGATACCGTGTACAGTATCACACAAATATATCTAAATAAAACCAGTTAAAGCCGAACTGCTGCTCATAGGGCACCCTAAGCCTGTATCCGGATTAACAGGCTATGCTCCTCTAATAGGTTATGCTGTAGTGCTACCATCACCACGCGCTCGAAATTTAGGTGTCGTTTTCGACAGCTGCCCTAATTTTAAAAGTTTCATTCAGAAGACTGCTTCTACAGCTTTTCTGCACGTCTGATCCCTATTTAAGATTATGAACTGTCTTTCTACAGTGGCTTGAAAGAAATTTAAATAGCTCTTCAGTTGTGTCTCGGCGTGATTATTTTAATCCCGTTTCGGTCGGGCTACTAAATAAAGCAACTAGGCCACTGCAGCTGACTATGAATATGGCTGAAAGGCTAGTTTTCAAGTCCCAGAGGTTTGACCATGTGTCTCCTTTGCTAAAAGAGCTAGAATGGCTGCTGGTTGATCAACGGATACAGACGAAAGTTGTTACGCTGACGTACAAGGCCCGCCACGGCCTGGCTCCTCCACACCTAGCTGATCTGCTGCACCAGTTTCAGCCTCTTCGAGCCCTCAGGTCCTGTAGTGACAATTCATTAGCTGCTCCATTCCTCCGCTTAAAGACCGTAGGCGACAGAATCTTTAGCTCTGCAGGCCCTAGAATTTGGAACTCGCTTCCACAATTCTTACGCAACGGCAACTACTCTTATAGTGCCGACTATGGCTCATTCTTTTTAGGGGTCCTGAGCTGCTACTTCCATGCTACTCACTACCTCAACTGCTCTCCTGACTCTGCTATGCTTCCCACTTTCTCTTTAGTGCGGGAGATGAAGTCTTTGGCTACCGAATGCGTACCGGAAGCCGCTTAGGCTGTGAGCGAGCTATTTAAAACTCTATTGCGTAATACCCACTTAGTCTGTATGGCTTAGTGGAGTTACAAACGGTGATACATTACACTACTAGAGCACGGTTACTGCACAAAAAATGACCTGGAGCATATGTGAATGCACATTTACGCGAGGGCTTGCTACTGCAACTTATTCCTTGTACCGCCTTGCTTTCCAGTTATGTCTACCTCAGATTGAGTTACGTAGTCTGTGGTATACGCTGAAAAACAACCAGGATCTCTTAGCTGAGCAAATAACCACAAACAGAATTTTGAAACTCACTGAACATCTAAGGAACTGCGAATCGGAGCAGGAAGTCCAAACCACTCTCTTTTAAGACGAGATGAGTCATTGAACGTAGAATTCATCATCCGCAAGCAGACTGTTCCTGTTCCTATACACAGGCGGTTGGTGGTGAGAGTTCATGACAACGGCCGTTCATCCAAGGGCCTCAGCTTTGGTGATACCACAATTCTCGATGAAAGTGGTGATTTTACTCACCATTCAATTGCATTTCCCTTTGCAGCAAATGTAATACGCAAAGAGAGAGAGATTAAGTTCTCTGAGGGCGCTTTATCAAGTGCATTATCATTATTATATTATTATTATGATAAAAAATCCGCCAAGGATCTCCTGCTTGCAGTAGACAGAGATCATGGAATTAGTCAAGAAGTTTTCTTTAACCTATCACTGCTCCGACGACGGCGGTTTCATCGCATAGTCATCGACCGTTAGTAAGAAACCACGTGAGTATGCGGTAATATGTTCAGCTGTATTGCAAAATTCTATCCTGGGCCGCATCCTCTCCCGTATCTACCCACATATTACGCTGGCTAAATGACTAAGGTCAATAGAGCTGTGAGCTGTACAAACCGTCCACCACAAACTAGTTTCTTGTAACACATGTTGAGTTAGGCTTTCTCAAACCAAAATGCCATCGTTCATAAAACGACTTACCGCAGTCTTGTAATTCCTCTTTCTGTCTCAATGAAGTGGTCCTTAAATGTTGTACATTAACTTTGTTGGGTAGACATGTATACATGAGGAAGCTTTGCGGTGCGCCTTCTATCTATTTTTCGCTTTACGCGTCTTCGAAAACCTAACTACAGCGTTCTCTGACCTCAAGACAGAGATCTGAATCAGGCAGAAGGCAGCGCCGAAGAAACGATAAACAATTCAGATCTTGTTAAAAATCATTTACCATAAAAGAATTAGACAATTTTCTGGAAGAAGTATAAATTCAAATGCTTTATCTATGAAGCCTCGAGTCTTGGATCGCGGTTAAGCGTTTTTAGGTGCAACACGATTGCAGGCACGTATTCCAGGAGTAGCGCCACCTGGAAATATAATACAAATCACCTATTTTTTTATATGTAAAATCAATCTAAACTAGGACCTGAACAGAAGCAACACATTTTGTATAGCACTCCACGTGAACAAAAATATCTTGCTAGGAGTTGAATCACCTTTTTAAGAAAGCTTGTAAATGTTTAGGGTTATAACCTTCACCATGTGAGCATGCATTTGAACTTGAAGCCAGCACTTTGAGGACCTAGTTGGCGTTTATCTACTTTTCAAAAGCCGTCACATCAACATATATCAGGACATAGTTTGGGGATTAGATCCGGGCATCTAGTGCATAGGAATTCAACAGATGGTTTTCAGTTAATTTTCAAATTGTTAGCAGCACGGCTTATTTAATGTAATAGTCTAATTCATTCGCGCGACACCATAGGAGAACGTCATCTCTATTCAGGCGGCGTTTTACATATCCCACGGGGCTCCAGCCCATGACCTCGGCCGCACTTTGGTCGGGGCGAGCATCTTAACCACTGAACCAAACCAGGTAAGCCATCGAGTCAGAACAGCGGGCGATAAGTCTAATAAGAAAGCAGAACTTAAAGTGAGGGAAAGATCCATTATTTTAAGGAACTGCTTTAGAAATGGCCGATGCTGATTGCTTACAAGTGGTTAATATGGTGGCTGTCAAACAGTCACGAGAGAAAAGCCTTGAGGCTGTGTTTTTCATGCCAGCTGAATGCCTATTTCACAAGGAAGAAATAAAGCATTTAGGATGTTATAAAAATCCAGCGTGCAGTCTGTATGTCAAATCCAGATGTAATCAGGCACTAATCGTCCAATGGCTTGCAGCTGAAATGGGATCACAAGCTGGCGGAGCTGATTTGGTCAACCGGTGAAGGATCAGTTTAGGCAACAACACACGCCACACGATGCATGCCCATCGAGAACATTTCGAGAAAAACGCTTTTCATTTTCTGACTAATAAACAAAGTGTAGTCATAAATCATAGCCTTGAATTCCCCTCATTAAACAGGAAGACTTTCATTGATATCGAAAGGTGAATTTCAGCAACACGTTGCGACGGGTAATTACTAGAGGTCCAATAGCTGGAAGGCATCGTTAGTTCAAGCATCGTGTATAGCTTTGTGTAATCTGCATGAGAAGAAACGTTTCATCGTGTTAAACTTTCAATATGACAATCTTAGGCTACCAGAGAGCAATGCAATTGACCAAAATTGTTACCACTTGCACAAGGCATCGACAATCGAGCTCGAAGGTCTCAATGAATGCGTTCTTCGGAATATAAACTCGTTGACGAAACACTGTGCTGAGGAATTATCACTGATATAATCTGGGAGTATCTCGAAACGTTATCTCACCTGTTTTCAGTAAGCCTCTACTGTGCAGCTTATCACATCTGATGCCTTCTGTGCATACGGATTGACCAGCGATTGCAGCTCGAGTTAGTCGTACGTCTGCAACATTGCTTTCAAGTTATCGACAGCTGTAAGCAAGTGTGCGCGGAGAGTTTTGGTTTCGAATGTCTTCACTTGTTACCTTCGCAATGAGAAAGTATGTGTAATTCTTCAGACTCAGCGAGGATTTCTACGATCACGACAAATTGGGACTAGAAATTTGCACGACTTTAGGACGGAAATATTTCGAGGTGGCTGCTATTACATCACGCCCTCAAAAATAAGCTACGTTTGTTTTACAACCAGAATAGTTTACAAATCGGTTAGAAGAATTTGAGCTTCAATTGTAAAATAAAATGAACGCAATAGTAAAAAGAAAATGTAGAGTAAGAAAGGGAATACTAAAAGCCAATCAAGACGATGAGAGCCTATTAATTCCCTAGCATGGATGGTTTCCCTTAATTCAGTAGCAGCTAAGGGAAAGCAAAGTGAATGGCAATTCGTTCTAGAGTTAGATGGCTTACTATTGGGATCTGATTCAAAATTGTTGCCACAGGATTCGGCCAATATTAGCATAACAAGTAAAGCTGATAAGCAGAAGAAAGGCTTCTGCCGC
This sequence comes from Cristatella mucedo, assembly GCA_009760855.2. NCBI lineage: Eukaryota > Metazoa > Bryozoa > Phylactolaemata > Cristatellidae > Cristatella > Cristatella mucedo. The sequence continues at coordinate 1,016,698 of WPIO01000138.1, read as the reverse complement.
ATGACTCACTACGGACCTACCACTCAACTCGCGTCTCGGAGCCTACGATGATTCCTATAAGCCAGTGACCAAAAACCAGGACGTATCAGGCGATCTTGCTTCCTTGTTGCAAACCAGCAGACTTCGGAATTTAGGTAAACTCTTTTTCTGACCTCTCATGTGCACGTCGCGTATGCTTCATGATCGTTACGTACGGTTATAGGCAAGCACGGTCAATTATGAATGCGACACATTTGGGGATTCTCTATTTAAAAAATTCACGCCGGTTCGGAAATCAGTGTCACGACGTCACACTGAACTTTCAATGTGATTTATGAAAACATACATTCGAGAGATCCTAAACTGTTTTAATTCCAACTATACTCAAGGTTTTTGTGCCTTTGTCGAAGTTCTTTATTAATTATCTACACCTCCTAACCTCCTTTTTTAAATAAATGTCTTCCTTGCAATGCTAGCTTGGAGTATAAGATTAGTGACAGCTGCAAATGCTCCGATTGCAGAATCGGGCGCTTGCAATTGGAGCCAAATGTGCAGCCAGGCTTGAGTGTCGTGAGCGTCGTAGTCGCCACATCACACCACTTTTGGCTACCTGCACTGCTTCTCAGTCAAGCTGCACATCGGCTTCACGGTTCTGTCACTCACATTTAGGTCAATTCATCGTTTGGCTCTAGCCTACTTATCAGACCTACTCCATCAGCAGACCGTGCATGGCACGACCCGCTTTTCTAATTTAATTGTTTCGCTACGCCTCGCCCGATCCTCAAATCCATCGGTGATACGAATTCAGCTCGTATCATCCCAAGGCCTGGAACTCACCTCCGACTGGCGTCGTGATATTCGCTGTGACTTGACGAAAGTTAAAAAGAAGCTAAAACGCCGTCTATTTATCAGAGCATTTAGTGGGTCCATTTGATTGGCCCTTTGCGTGCTTTGAATACTGAAAGCCTGCCTGCTGCATCGAATATTTGCATGCGTATCCTATGTTCGTCACCTTAAACCAAGTAATGCTTGTTGCAGTTGAGCGTACAACCGCTAACCGTTGGACCGTGCTTCCTGTGCGGCGTATGTAAAGTGCCTAGAAAGCGATTGCATTTTCCGAGGTAGCTACTCAGCTGTTTAATCAATATTATTATCGTAAAGGCCACTCAGTGTTTCCCTAGCAAGCAGTGCGTGAAGGCTAGACATTATTTACCACCTAGAAAGTTCTCCCGTGTTTTGAGTATGCTGCGAATTATCTTCTGTCATAACGCTAATAAGTGTTTCTCCATCCCGCTTTGTCTGTTCCAGAAACCGTGAAGCTTCATGCTGAATTAGTGTTGCTGTGCCTTATAATCGGGGCACTGACAGCCGACCTTCGTCCCGTAAGTGAGGGTGCAGTCAGCTTTCCTGCTTTAATCGCCGTACAGATTTTTGCCTCGCTGTGAGCAATGAGCTCGACAATGCCTTTGTAGACGAAAAATCAGGAAGTGCAGCTTAACAGCGATCAGCTAGCTGAACTCGAGCAAGCGTTTGAAAGTAAGTCACCAGCTAAATTTCGCTGTGCGCTTGTTACGTCTCGATATAGGTGTACGCATCGTGAATGACACCTTGACACCTTCAACTTATAGATTACGCTGAAGTCAAGAGAAATTTCTGGAAAACCCTCTGGAAGATCGTGAAAGTTGCAGTCCCAATTGCTGGCGCTTTTCTTGGACGAGTCTCTAAATTATGGAAACCCTTTCTAACGTGTCCGTCACGTCGCAGCTCTGAAAATAAATTGTCGAGACTTGAATTCGTCGTGACTGTGTAGATTGCAACATTTGCTGGCCTAGTGTAAAATCTGCAAGCACACGCGACGATCAATGTCTTTTCACTTGCCATTTGTCATAACTCTAAATACCAAGAGGAAAGCAGTCTTAAGAAACCACTTTCCGCACGCAGGTTATGCACGCGTTTGCGGCTTCAACTGCGACGACTTACAAATTGTAGCACCAGCGATCTGTAATAATTAGGTAGGCCTAAACATCAAACTCCTCAACGAGCCATCCACACCATGCCAACACGGGCCAGCTTTAGATTCTCCACCGCTAATGTCCACTGCGAATGCAACGGCGAATGCCACCACATCCGCTCAGCATCTCGTATCCAACTTGATGACTTTGATTAAATAGCTCGCAACGGAAGCACCAGTTGTTTGCTTGCATTTCGCGCTTGCAGTTATCGTGTGCAGCGTTCTTTTTCCAACCATGGGTCTAAAGTAAGCGAGAGGGAAGACCATCGCTGAGAAGAAGATGAAGACGACGAGCACTGAGTTGAGGAAATAAATATTGAAATATGACGCAGGTGTGCGTGCAGTCGACCTGGCAAAGAGGTACGAGCGTAGAAATTCTACGACGTGCACTTTACGGAACGAAAAGAAATCGATACAGATTCTACCGTCAGCCGAGGGTGTTAAAACAATTTCAAAAACAGCGAAAACGTATCCATACAATTACGGAGTAGCCTCTGATCGTGTGGCTCACGGAAAGGCAGCTCGCAGAAAATTCAATGACGGAGGCACTATTTTAAGAGGACCCAAGAGCTAGTTTCACTGATTTGCTGCAGCACGTCAGCGTACCAACGGACGAGGCATCGGGCGAGCCGCTTGAAGCCAGTCGGGGCCGTTTCGAAAACCTTTACTTAGATAATCCACATTTACTCCGTTGTCAGGCATGGTTAAGCAGCGAGTGCAGATATGAGGGCAGCGGAACATTGCGTCCATGCCTTTTCTGAAATTACAGTAGCGGAGGTATAAATACTCCGGGTAGTCTTAGGCTGCGACGAGAGACAGGAATCTAGCTGGAAAGAAAACGCCAATGACGACTTATATAACGGCAGAGGAAAAAAGGATGCCTGGTCACAAAGCCATGATGGATAAACTAAGTCTCGCACACTGGGCCGATGCGAGTGGCGATTGCGAGACTAAGAAGCATCTCGCTCATCATTCGGAAAACCCGAGAGCCCGTAGAGTGCATAAATTCTGAAAGAAGTCTGCAAGTTACGCAGAGGGTGAAGCTGATGGCGTGGGCCATCAGGCAGGTATTCTTTGACTGGGCGACATTTGGCATTTAGGTTTGAACGTTAACAAGATCTCCACGGACGTAGCATACCCTTGCATGCCCTATTCGTCCAGGACTATGCGTGTAGTAGCGCAACTAACCTTGAACTGACATTCTCATGCTGCGTGAGCAAAGCATGAGATTAATCATTGCAAGAAGCTCTTCATCAAGCATCAATTCTGCGTGCTGCATTGAGACGACGGAGAACGTAAACGCTACCGTTTGATAATTCTAGATGGACAACTTTAATATCGTGATATGCGTTAGAAGTTTCGACTTTGCCTGGCAGCTTGTTTTGTAGAGGACTTATAATTTCACAAAGAAGAAGTTTAGGCCTGAGGTTACGTTTGAAGCTGACTTTAAATAACTCGCATTCGTGGATGCCGCAGTGGAGTGGCCTTCATTCCTCGGCATGACCAAAAGCCTGTCTGCCTGTACCTCCGTTTGTAACTCCGCAAAGTCATAAAGACCATGTGGGTGTTACGCAGGAGAGTTTTATATAGCGCACTCACAGCCAAAGCGGCTTTCGGTACTCATTCGGTAGCCAACAGACTTCGTCTCACGCAACGAAGAGAAAGTGGGAAGCATAGCAGAGTCAGGAGAGATAAACTGAGAGCAGTTGAGGTAGTGAGTAGCATAGAAGTAGCAGCTCAGGACCGCTAAAAAAGATGTGCCATAGTCGGCAGTAGGAGAGTAGTTGTCGTTGCGTAAGAATTGTGGAAGCGAGTTTCACAGTCTAGGACCTGCAGAGCTATAGCTTCTGTCGCCAACTGTCTTTAAGCGGAAGAATGGGACAGCTAATTTATTGTCCACACAGGACCTGAGGGCGCGAACAGGCTTAAACTGATGCAGCAGTTCAGCTAGGTACGAAGGAGCCAAGCCGTGGCGGGCCTTGTGGGTCAGCGTAAGAACGCGAACGAGTTGTGCCTGTCACACCGGTGGCTGTCCTCCTAGGTAACCAGTTCAATCGGGACGCTGACCCAATCGAGAGTAGGAGTGATGCCGTTGGCGGACGTATGATCGCCTGGTGGCTTTCTTTTAGCTGATTGCTGGGCGAGCGGCAGCAAGCTCAATGTTCCTATGACGTGGCTAGCTTAGCACTCACGAGTATACAAAACACGCATGGTGTAAGCAAGAGTATTCCATATTGAAGACCACGTACGCGGACCTAGAAATATCTGAGAGCAGCTGACTCATTTGTAAAATATGACGTTCACCGACTTTTGCCATTAATTATTTCCAGGCATGGCGAAGCTACGAATGCTAGGCACTATACGTGAGACGGGTTAGAGGAGCCAATATTTAAGTCGCCGACTCAGTGACGACACCAGAAGGCTTTGCTGACGATTTCGGATCACTGCTGCAATGTGGCGTGCCAATGACTTGACCTAAAACCCATATACGTAGCGTGGAGAGGTCATATTTTGCAGTTACGTGGCCTGTGGCTTGTGTGCAGCTCCAGTGGTCATATCGTAATCTTGCTTTCGATGCGTACACCAGAAAAAACCGGCTAATGCCTAAGTTTTGCTTAATATGCCGCGTGTCCATTATAGAAAGGCAGTTTGTAACTAGTTTTTGAGCTGGCGATTATCCTGCTAATAATCAAAAGAGGCTTTCGAATCTGCCATGAATAATTATTAACCCATTACTGGTCCCACACAGGCTGTTCCATCGAGCTAAAACCGAACGTTTGCAAGTAACCGTGTGGGTATGCCATAATATACAGTTTGCAATAATCTTTCTTAGGTCCCCGCATCCACCACGGTGCCAAACGACCAAAGGAAGGACATCTTGGAGCGAGCTTGAACAGCCGCGTACTAAAATTCGCTTCCCTAAACCTCAAGTTGAGTCACCGGTGCGTCCCAAAAATCGGAAAAGTGATGTCGACTATAAAAAATCAGGTTGCAGTCTCTCGTAGCAATTTCTAAAACGATGATTTTTTTTCGCAAGTGCGCAATAACCATTCTTTCATGCTGACTTGGTATATGTCACCCCTAATCAAGTTATGCTTGTTGTCTTTGAGCATGCTACCAGTAACAATTCAATTGTGCTTCCATTGTACCAAATGTGATGTGCCTAGAACGAGAATGAGTTTTTTGGGGCATTATAACCAATGTATTGTTATCATTATTACGCAGATACAGCTTTACCGATGATGCAGTCCATCCCAGCCCTCTAGTGCCAAATTCTCCAACTCCGTTGCTGCATCTATTGCTAAAATCCGGACGCGAATTTCAGCTTACCTTTAACATTTAATGACGACAGAAAATCATTATACTGGTTATAATCAAGTGAAGCTCAGAAGCAAGAAAGCTCAACGCTCAAAATATGCTATGCCAGTACATCCCCGGTAGCACCTGGGCGACTTCGCAGGGTGCAGTTCCAAAGCGACCTATCAATAGCGGTTCCCGTTACATCCTAGGTAGCGTCTTCCTACTTTTAGCTAAGCACCATACTGAAATATCGGCCCTCGTTAGACCAGAATTAAGCACACAAAGTGTTCAGTGTTTTTTTGGCATTGCGTCTTGACTACTGTAAGTCAGTGTTAGCTAGTCTACCGGCTGTGCAATCAGGTACTTACAGGAGATGCGCATCTCTGCAGCGTTTTGCGTTTGTGTTCCGTCAGTCCGTCGCAGTTTCCAAAATCACGCCATTTCTTGCTGACCTGAGCCGGCGCTTCATCAAGCAGTGAATCGACTTCGAGGCTCCCACTCGTTCTCAGGTTCTAGCAAGGTTGTCACTCACTTTTAGGACTCTTCATTCTCTGACTCATGCCTAACTGTCCTAACTACTCTAGGCCAGGCTAAATATCGTACAACCCGATTTTATGACTAGAATCCGCCAGCTGTGCTTTGATGCCATCTTAAATCCCGTGGTGATATTGCCTCTATTTTGGATACTCCCAAAGCCCGTAACTCACTGCCGATTGATGTATTGATGTCCATTAAATTGATTGCATTTATTAATAAGCTGAAAACCGCATGTCTCTCAAAGAGACTTGCGGATCTTTGGAATTCGTTCTTCGTTTTCTAAAGCGTGCTGACACTTTGCGTGCTACCATTAAACATATTTACATTTACTAATGCCTATTACCTCGCTCCATATTGCACTTGTCAGCTCTGTCCGTGTACCACTAACCGTTGGAATTTTCTTTCTTTACAGAATATTTATTGAGCATTAAACGTCAAGTTCTAAAATTGAAATTAATTTTGTAAATTCAAATATAATCTAAAACATAGGAAAGTTTTCATGCGATAATAAAAGCTTCATTCAGTCACTGAAAATACAAAAATGGTGACTGGGAGCGAACTATGAGAAACAAATCAGGACAGTACTTTTCCTCATCCTATAGTACAAGCACAATAAATATAAACTATAAATATAATGTATAATTCATTATATAGCGCCCCAGGAAAGCTAAATCTCCATTCAGGCTCTTTGCATATGCCTTGGGGCTCGACCCCATGACCTCAGTCAGACCTTGGTCGGGCCGAGCACCTTAACCGCTAGACCAAACCAGCTAGCATTGCTAACACACTAAACGTTGCAAACACACCGTTCCTCAACGTAAGGTAGCTTTAAATTGGAACAGTACAGACATTAAACAGGCATTGAACTAATACAAATAATGGTAGATGTGCTTTTCACAAATGTAGCAAAATGAGATTGTAGGTGCTTATGGAGAGAAGCGTATCTGCTTAGCTGTTGCTTTACTAAGATGAATATGACAACCCACTTAGCAAGACCGTATTTCAGTTTACGTCTGGGAACACCCAACTCATTGTTGCCATCAGAAGAAAAGTTCGTTGACATAGGCAATGCATTGACATCTCAGCAAGTGAAGCTAATGATTTAGGCAGGATACCATCAAGCGCTGCTCAGAAGCTCAGTAGTAGAGCAATTGAAGGCACAGACGCAGAGTGAAAGGACAAAGAAATGTTGAACCAACCACCCATCTCAGAATCTTGGTTCACACGCTAGGCTTGCATACTTATCCATTACCCGTTGCGTTTCAGACGTTCAATTAGCCGCTAGGACTTCACCTGGCGTGACCGAAGCAAGAACATTAATCTTCTGCCTCGTCTTAGACGATACCATACAGTATACTGCAACTACGGCACGTTTAGTGCACACAACGCAAGCAGGAGCAAACGTGAATGCACCGTTGCACACGTGCTCTCTACTGCTACTTAACATCTCATTTCTCGTATCGTTTTGCCATCCAGTTGTGTCAACCCCTAATCGAGTTACCTAGTCCGAGGTATGCACTGGCTAACAACCAGCACATCTCTTAGCTGAGCAAATAACCACAAACATAATTTCAAAACACTGTGAACATCCAAGCTACGGCGAATTGGAGCAGGAAGTCCAACCCACTCTCTTTTAAGACGAGATGATTCATCAAACGTAGTATTCATCATCTGTAATCAGACTGTTCCTATACGCAGAAGGTTGGTGGGTAGAGGTAATGACTACGGCTGTTCGTGTAAGCACCTCAGCTCTAGTTTTACAGAAATTCCGGCCTAAAGTTGCAATTAAGAATCCGCAACGGTTATTCTGCATTTATTAAGCAGAATCTGTGGAATTATTTTAGAATGTTTCTTTCACCCGTAACTGGTGCAGCGAAGGCGGTTTCATCGCGTAGTAATCGACCTTTAGCAAGAAACCGCATGAAAATGCGGCAATATATTTAGATGTATTGCAATAATCTATCCTAGGATTACTGTTTCCCTGGAACTATCCACAGACTACGTTGCCCGAATGAATAATGTCAATAGCATCTAGCCGTGAGCTGAACCAGCCGTCTACCATAACTTGCTTTCCCATAACACATGCTGACCTATGCAGTTTTCGATGAAAATACCATCTCTTATGAAACAACTGGCCGTAGTCTTGTAATTCCTCTTTTTGTCGTTATGATTTCGCCCTTCGAAATGGTGTGATAATTGCTTTAGGTCTACACGTCTAATGGAAGAGGCTTTGCTGTGCGTATTGTATTTAATTTCCGCTTTAAACTCCATCGACAACTTAACCACAGCTCTCACTGACCACGATGCCAAGATCCGCATTAGGAAGAAGGTAGGGGGGAAAAAAACGGCAAACGTTCCAGAACTCATTGAAAAATACTTTACATGAAAATACTCAACGATTTTCTGAAAGAAATATAAATTGAAATGCTTTATCTATGAAGCCTCGAGTCTGGATTGTGGTCAATCTTTTCTAGGTGCAGTGGGATGTAGGCACGGATTTCAGGAGTAGTGCCACAAAAAATAGTAGAATTCACCTATTTCTTTGCATGTAAAATCAACCTAAACCAGGACCTGAACAGAAACGACACAGTTTGTATATCGCATCCCACGTGAATAAAATACCTTGCAAGGCGTTAAGAATTACTTCAAGGCAGCCTGTACATGTTTGTCTTATAGCCTACACCATGCGGATTGACTAGCGGTTATATTTCGAGTTAGTCGAACGTCGTCACACTGCAACATCGCTTTCAGGTTATCAGCGGCTACCAGCAAGTGTGTGCGGACAGTTTGCGTGTTAGATTTCTTTACTTATTAGCTTTTACATGAAATGCTTATATCAATCATTTAAAAAGGCAAGGATTTCTACGATCACAAGAGTTACGGGCTAGAACGTTACATCACGCCCTGTTAAGAACAGCTACATTTGTTTGTCCACTGCTACAACTTAAAACTAAGAGAGATATGAATTAGTTAGAACATTTAAGCTTAAACGGTACAATAAAATGAACGCAATAGTAAAGAAAGAATGTACGGTAAGAAGTGAATCAAATGTGAAGTGAGTATTAAATGCCAATCAAGACAGTGAATGCCCTTTGATTCCCTAGCATGGTGGGTTACCCTTCATTTAGTTGCAGCTAAGGGAAAGCAAAGTGAATAGGCAAGTCGTTCGAGACTTAGCAGGCTTACTATTGGGATCTGATACGAAATTATTACTCAGAAATTCCGCGAATGGTAGCAAAGCAGGGAAGGCTGTTAAGCAGAAAAAAAGCTTCTGCCGCATTACTCACCACCGGCCTCTAACACGACTCGATTCTCGGAATTGTAGATGTCTACCGTGCATATAAGCCTGTGACCAAGACACAGGACATATCAATCAATCTTGCTTCTCTAGTGCAAATCAGCAGACCCCAGACTTTAGGTAAGCTTTTTTTCAGAATTTTGACGTGCACGTTGCGTATGCTGCATGATCGTTACAGACGGTTATAGGCTAGCACGATCAGTTATGAGCACAGCACATTAAGGGGTTTGTTTATTTAAAAGAAATTCACGCGAGATCGGAAATCAGTGTCATGACGGCACACCAAAGTTTCAATGTGATGTACGAAAACATATACGACAGAAAAGCTGCGTCAATTTTAACCACACTGACGTATTATGGTTCTTTTGTCAGAGTTAGTTTAGTACGTTCTGATGTAGTGGCTGTGTTCGGTTGTGGAAGTAATATTGTTTACCCTAGTGCGGAATCTTAAAAATCAAAACTAAGCTTTAATAACCATCTGTAGCTCCTAACCTTTTTTTTTTTTTTTTTTCTGTCTTGCAATGCGAGCTTGGAGTATACGGATAGTGGTAGTTACAAATGAGCCGATTGCAGAAGATGCACAAACGCTTGGTGAAAAAACTTTTCAGCCAGACCCAACTGTCTTGAGCGACGTTGTCGCCACATCGCACCAATTCTTGCCTACCTGCATTGCCTGTCAGTCAAGCAATGCATCGAGTTCGAGGTTCTGCCGTTCACATTTAGGTTAATTCATCGTTTGGCTGGATCCTATGTATCAGCCCTACTCCCCCACCAGGCTAAGCATCGTCCGACCCGCTTTTCTAAATCTAATCGTTTCGCTACGCCTCGTATAATGCTCAAATCCTCCGGTGACTTTGAATTCAGCACGTATTATCCGAACGCCTAAAACTCACCCGACTGACGTCCAGATATTCCCTGTGTTAGACGAAAGCTCCAAAGAAGCTCAAACGCATGTATTGATCACAGCATTTAGTGGACTCCTTTGGTTTGTCCTTTGCGTGCTTTAAGTGCTGACACCCTGAGTGCTGCCAGTATCCCTACTTGCAGTCGTATCCTGTGTTTATTGTGTTTAATCGAGCTAGGCTTGTTGTCGTGGTCATTAAATATTCTTGTAGCGCCCATGGAAAATTCAATGTTTTTATTAGCAGATTACGTACGCCGCAGAGACAGCACTATCGAGCGATCAGTTTTAGCATATGACCATCATTATTGTCATTATAGTTATAAAGACCACTCTCTTTTTGCCGAGCAAGTACGGTGTGAAGGCCAGACATTATGTACAACCTAGAAAGTCCTCCTGCTTTATGTGCATGCCATGCAATGCTGCGAATTATCTTCCCTCTTAACGCTAATAGGTGGTTCTCCATCCCGCTTTTCGTTCCAGAAACCATGAAGCTTCTTGCTGAATTAGTGTTGCTGTGCCTTATAATCGGGGCACTGACAGCCGACCTTCGCTCAGTAAGTAAGGGTGCAGCCAGGTTACCTGAATCAAATGTCGTGCAGATTTTTGCCTTGCTTTGAGCAATAAGCCCGATGATGCATTTGTAGACGGAAAACCAGGAAGTGCAGCTGAACAGCGACCAGCTAGCTGAACTCGAGCAAGCATTTGAAAGTAAGTCACCAGCTAAATTTCGCAGTGCGCTTGTTTCGTCTTAATGTAGGTGTTCGCATCGTGAATGACGCCTTGAAACCTTCAACGTATAGATTATGCTGAAGTCAAGAGAAATTTCTGGAAAACCCTCTGGAAAGTCGCGAAAGTTGCAGCCCCAATTGCTGGCGCTTTGCTCGGATGAATCTTTAAAATCTGGAAACCCTTTCTAACGTGTCCGTCACGTCGCAGCTCTGAAAATAAAAATGTCGAGACTTGAATTCGTCGTGACTATTTACAGTGCAACGTTTGCTGGTCTAGTGTAAGAGCTTGAAGCACACGCGACGACCAGTGTCTTTTCTCTTGCCGTTTGTCATAACTCTAAATACCAGGAGGAAAGTAGTCTTAAGAAACCACTTTTCATACACAGCTTATGTGCGTTCTTGCGGCGTTCAACTGCGACGACTTAGAAATTGTTGCACTACCCATCTGTAATAATTAGGAAAGCATAAACATCAAACTCCTCAACGAGCCATCCACACCATGCCAACACGGGATGCCTGCCGAGAGACGTAGCCGATTCCACGATTTACCGATACGACAGCGGATTGCAGCTAAGCGGCAAAAACGACAATCCAGCACAAGTAAATAACGAAAGTCACATTAAGATCTTCAGCGGCGTCATGCCTCTATTGTAAATGTAAAATGCAACTGATCTGTTGGCAATACCGAGAGAGATACATCTTTACATGATGTCACTGCAGGATGTCGTGATTCTACATGCCATTGAAGCCTAGTAATTGCAGCTTGCCAGTATACGGTCATTGATCGACCAATGAACCTCGAAAATGCTACCGGATGTTTAAACAGTTCACCATAGCATAGTGTCCGGAAAATTTGGAAGGTCATCTTATTTGATTTCCTTTGCCATTAAAGTTCATAATTCGACACCCGATGGCTGGCTCTTCAGCGCCAAAGTTTCGAACGTTCTAGAAAGCGTTTTAGAAAAATCTTTAGCTGTTTGTCGTTAAGATACCTGAGGATAACGCGCAGAACAATCAAGTCAGAGTCAAACTTTGAAAATAAGGGATTTTCTATAATATTCGCTGCATATTTTACAACGACAGAGTGTACAATGGTGCCTTCACTGACGAGACTTGCGAGCGTCCTAACTAACGAGATTTTCGTAAAGTAAGTCTCTCGGCCGATTGTAGCGTCAATTTGAAGGCTCAATTTTGGGTTACGAGCCAGCTTTAGATTCCCCACTGCTAATATGCACGACAAATGCCACGTTGAACGCCACCACATCCGCTCAGCATCTCGTATCCAACTTGATGACTTTGATTAAATAGCTCGCAACGGAAGCACCAGTTGTTTGCTTGCATTTCGCGCTTGCAGTTATCGTGTGCAGCGTTCTTTTTTTTTCCAACCATGGGTCTAAAGTAAGCGAGAGGGAAGACCATCGCTGAGAAGAAGATGAAGACGACGAGCACTGAGTTGAGGAAATAAATATTGAAATATGACGCAGGTGTGCGTGCAGTCGACCTGGCAAAGAGGTACGAGCGTAGAAATTCTACGACGTGCACTTTACGGAACGAAAAGAAATCGATACAGATTCTACCGTCAGCCGAGGGTGTTAAAACAATTTCAAAAGCAGCGAAAAAAACGTATCCATACAATTACGGAGTAGCCTCTGATCGTGTGGCTCACGGAAAGGCAGATCGCAGAAAATTCAATGACGGAGGCACTATTTTAAGAGGACCCAAGAGCTAGTTTCACTGATTTGCTGCAGCACGTCAGCGTACCAACGGACGAGGCATCGGGCGAGCCGCTTGAAGCCAGTCGGGGCCGTTTCGAAAACGTTTACGAGATGATCCACATTTACTCCGTTGTCAGGCATGGTTAAGCAGCGAGTGCAGATATGAGGGCAGCGGAACATTGCGTCCATGCCTTTTCTGAAATTACAGTAGCGGAGGTATAAATACTCCGGGTAGTCTTAGGCTGCGACGAGAGACAGGAATCTAGCTGGAAAGAAAACGCCAATGACGACTTATATAACGGCAGAGGAAAAAAGGATGCCTGGTCACAAAGCCATGATGGATAAACTAAGTCTCGCACACTGGGCCGATGCGAGTGGCGATTGCGAGACTAAGAAGCATCTCGCTCATCATTCGGAAAACCCGAGAGCCGTAGAGTCGCATAAAATTCTGAAAGAAGTCTGCAAGTTACGCAGAGGGTGAAGCTGATGGCGTGGGCCATCAGGCAGGTATTCTTTGACTGGGCGACATTTGGCATTTAGGTTTGAACGTTAACAAGATCTCCACGGACGTAGCATACCCTTGCATGCCCTATTCGTCCAGGACTATGCGTGTAGTAGCGCAACTAACCTTGAACTGACATTCTCATGCTGCGTGAGCAAAGCATGAGATTAATCATTGCAAGAAGCTCTTCATCAAGCATCAATTCTGCGTGCTGCATTGAGACGACGGAGAACGTAAACGCTACCGTTTGATAATTCTAGATGGACAACTTTAATATCGTGATATGCGTTAGAAGTTTCGACTTTGCCTGGCAGCTTGTTTTGTAGAGGACTTATAATTTCACAAAGAAGAAGTTTAGGCCTGAGGTTACGTTTGAAGCTGACTTTAAATAACTCGCATTCGTGGATGCCGCAGTGGAGTGGCCTTCATTCCTCGGCATGACCAAAAGCCTGTCTGCCTGTACCTCCGTTTGTAACTCCGCAAAGTCATAAAGACCATGTGGGTGTTACGCAGGAGAGTTTTATATAGCGCACTCACAGCCAAAGCGGCTTTCGGTACTCATTCGGTAGCCAACAGACTTCGTCTCACGCAACGAAGAGAAAGTGGGAAGCATAGCAGAGTCAGGAGAGATAAACTGAGAGCAGTTGAGGTAGTGAGTAGCATAGAAGTAGCAGCTCAGGACCGCTAAAAAAGATGTGCCATAGTCGGCAGTAGGAGAGTAGTTGTCGTTGCGTAAGAATTGTGGAAGCGAGTTTCACAGTCTAGGACCTGCAGAGCTATAGCTTCTGTCGCCAACTGTCTTTAAGCGGAAGAATGGGACAGCTAATTTATTGTCCACACAGGACCTGAGGGCGCGAACAGGCTTAAATTGATGCAGCAGTTCAGCTAGGTACGAAGGAGCCAAGCCGTGGCGGGCCTTGTGGGTCAGCGTAAGAACGCGAACGAGTTGTGCCTGTCACACCGGTGGCTGTCCTCCTAGGTAACCAGTTCAATCGGGACGCTGACCCAATCGAGAGTAGGAGTGATGCCGTTGGCGGACGTATGATCGCCTGGTGGCTTTCTTTTAGCTGATTGCTGGGCGAGCGGCAGCAAGCTCAATGTTCCTATGACGTGGCTAGCTTAGCACTCACGAGTATACAAAACACGCATGGTGTAAGCAAGAGTATTCCATATTGAAGACCACGTACGCGGACCTAGAAATATCTGAGAGCAGCTGACTCATTTGTAAAATATGACGTTCACCGACTTTTGCCATTAATTATTTCCAGGCATGGCGAAGCTACGAATGCTAGGCACTATACGTGAGACGGGTTAGAGGAGCCAATATTTAAGTCGCCGACTCAGTGACGACACCAGAAGGCTTTGCTGACGATTTCGGATCACTGCTGCAATGTGGCGTGCCAATGACTTGACCTAAAACCCATATACGTAGCGTGGAGAGGTCATATTTTGCAGTTACGTGGCCTGTGGCTTGTGTGCAGCTCCAGTGGTCATATCGTAATCTTGCTTTCGATGCGTACACCAGAAAAAACCGGCTAATGCCTAAGTTTTGCTTAATATGCCGCGTGTCCATTATAGAAAGGCAGTTTGTAACTAGTTTTTGAGCTGGCGATTATCCTGCTAATAATCAAAAGAGGCTTTCGAATCTGCCATGAATAATTATTAACCCATTACTGGTCCCACACAGGCTGTTCCATCGAGCTAAAACCGAACGTTTGCAAGTAACCGTGTGGGTATGCCATAATATACAGTTTGCAATAATCTTTCTTAGGTCCCCGCATCCACCACGGTGCCAAACGACCAAAGGAAGGACATCTTGGAGCGAGCTTGAACAGCCGCGTACTAAAATTCGCTTCCCTAAACCTCAAGTTGAGTCACCGGTGCGTCCCAAAAATCGGAAAAGTGATGTCGACTATAAAAAATCAGGTTGCAGTCTCGTAGCAATTTCTAAAACGATGATTTTTTTTCGCAAGTGCGCAATAACCATTCTTTCATGCTGACTTGGTATATGTCACCCCTAATCAAGTTATGCTTGTTGTCTTTGAGCATGCTACCAGTAACAATTCAATTGTGCTTCCATTGTACCAAATGTGATGTGCCTAGAACGAGAATGAGTTTTTTGGGGCATTATAACCAATGTATTGTTATCATTATTACGCAGATACAGCTTTACCGATGATGCAGTCCATCCCAGCCCTCTAGTGCCAAATTCTCCAACTCCGTTGCTGCATCTATTGCTAAAATCCGGACGCGAATTTCAGCTTACCTTTAACATTTAATGACGACAGAAAAATCATTATACTGGTTATAATCAAGTGAAGCTCAGAAGCAAGAAAGCTCAACGCTCAAAATATGCTATGCCAGTACATCCCCGGTAGCACCTGGGCGACTTCGCAGGGTGCAGTTCCAAAGCGACCTATCAATAGCGGTTCCCGTTACATCCTAGGTAGCGTCTTCCTACTTTTAGCTAAGCACCATACTGAAATATCGGCCCTCGTTAGACCAGAATTAAGCACACAAAGTGTTCAGTGTTTTTTTTGGCATTGCGTCTTGACTACTGTAAGTCAGTGTTAGCTAGTCTACCGGCTGTGCAATCAGGTACTTACAGGAGATGCGCATCTCTGCAGCGTTTTGCGTTTGTGTTCCGTCAGTCCGTCGCAGTTTCCAAAATCACGCCATTTCTTGCTGACCTGAGCCGGCGCTTCATCAAGCAGTGAATCGACTTCGAGGCTCCCACTCGTTCTCAGGTTCTAGCAAGGTTTGTCACTCACTTTTAGGACTCTTCATTCTCTGACTCATGCCTAACTGTCCTAACTACTCTAGGCCAGGCTAAATATCGTACAACCCGATTTTATGACTAGAATCCGCCAGCTGTGCTTTGATGCCATCTTAAATCCCGAGGTGATATTGCCTCTATTTTGGATACTCCCAAAGCCCGTAACTCACTGCCGATTGATGTATTGATGTCCATTAAATTGATTGCATTTATTAATAAGCTGAAAACCGCATGTCTCTCAAAGAGACTTGCGGATCTTTGGAATTCGTTCTTCGTTTTCTAAAGCGTGCTGACACTTTGCGTGCTACCATTAAACATATTTACATTTACTAATGCCTATTACCTCGCTCCATATTGCACTTGTCAGCTCTGTCCGTGTACCACTAACCGTTGGAATTTTCTTTCTTTACAGAATATTTATTGAGCATTAAACGTCAAGTTCTAAAATTGAAATTAATTTTGTAAATTCTAATATAATCTAAAACATAGGAAAGTTTTCATGCGATAATAAAAGCTTCATTCAGTCACTGAAAATACAAAAATGGTGACTGGGAGCGAACTATGAGAAACAAATCAGGACAGTACTTTTCCTCATCCTATAGTACAAGCACAATAAATATAAACTATAAATATAATGTATAATTCATTATATAGCGCCCCAGGAAAGCTAAATCTCCATTCAGGCTCTTTGCATATGCCTTGGGGCTCGACCCCATGACCTCAGTCAGACCTTGGTCGGGCCGAGCACCTTAACCGCTAGACCAAACCAGCTAGCATTGCTAACACACTAAACGTTGCAAACACACCGTTCCTCAACGTAAGGTAGCTTTAAATTGGAACAGTACAGACATTAAACAGGCATTGAACTATTACAAATAATGGTAGATGTGCTTTTCACAAATGTAGCAAAATGAGATTGTAGGTGCTTATGGAGAGAAGCGTATCTGCTTAGCTGTTGCTTTACTAAGATGAATATGACAACCCACTTAGCAAGACCGTATTTCAGTTTACGTCTGGGAACACCCAACTCATTGTTGCCATCAGAAGAAAAGTTCGTTGACATAGGCAATGCATTGACATCTCAGCAAGTGAAGCTAATGATTTAGGCAGGATACCATCAAGCGCTGCTCAGAAGCTCAGTAGTAGAGCAATTGAAGGCACAGACGCAGAGTGAAAGGACAAAGAAATGTTGAACCAACCACCCATCTCAGAATCTTGGTTCACACGCTAGGCTTGCATACTTATCCATTACCCGTTGCGTTTCAGACGTTCAATTAGCCGCTAGGACTTCACCTGGCGTGACCGAAGCAAGAACATTAATCTTCTGCCTCGTCTTAGACGATACCATACAGTATACTGCAACTACGGCACGTTTAGTGCACACAACGCAAGCAGGAGCAAACGTGAATGCACCGTTGCACACGTGCTCTCTACTGCTACTTAACATCTCATTTCTCGTATCGTTTTGCCATCCAGTTGTGTCAACCCCTAATCGAGTTACCTAGTCCGAGGTATGCACTGGCTAACAACCAGCACATCTCTTAGCTGAGCAAATAACCACAAACATAATTTCAAAACACTGTGAACATCCAAGCTACGGCGAATTGGAGCAGGAAGTCCAACCCACTCTCTTTTAAGACGAGATGATTCATCAAACGTAGTATTCATCATCTGTAATCAGACTGTTCCTATACGCAGAAGGTTGGTGGGTAGAGGTAATGACTACGGCTTTAGTTCGTGTAAGCACCTCAGCTCTAGTTTTACAGAAATTCCGGCCTAAAGTTGCAATTAAGAATCCGCAACGGTTATTCTGCATTTATTAAGCAGAATCTGTGGAATTATTTTAGAATGTTTCTTTCACCCGTAACTGGTGCAGCGAAGGCGGTTTCATCGCGTAGTAATCGACCTTTAGCAAGAAACCGCATGAAAATGGGGCAATATATTTAGATGTATTGCAATAATCTATCCTGGGATTACTGTTTCCCTGGAACTATCCACAGACTACGTTGCCCGAATGAATAATGTCAATAGCATCTAGCCGTGAGCTGAACCAGCCGTCTACCATAACTTGCTTTCCCATAACACATGCTGACCTATGCAGTTTTCGATGAAAATACCATCTCTTATGAAACAACTGGCCGTAGTCTTGTAATTCCTCTTTTTGTCGTTATGATTTCGCCCTTCGAAATGGTGTGATAATTGCTTTAGGTCTACACGTCTAATGGAAGAGGCTTTGCTGTGCGTATTGTATTTAATTTCCGCTTTAAACTCCATCGACAACTTAACCACAGCTCTCACTGACCACGATGCCAAGATCCGCATTAGGAAGAAGGTAGGGTAGAAAAATCAGCAAACGTTCCAGATCTCATTGAAAACTACTTTACATGAAAACACTCAACGATTTTCTGAAAGAAATATAAATTGAAATGCTTTATCTATGAAGCCTCGAGTCGTGGATTGTGGTCAATCTTTTCTAGGTGCAGTGGGAATGTAGGCACGTATTTCAGGAGTAGTGCCACATGGAAAAATAGTAGAATTCACCTATTTCTTTGCATGTAAAATCAACCTAAACCAGGACCTGAACAGAAACGACACAGTTTGTATCGCATCCCACGTGAATAAAATACCTTGCAAGGCGTTAAGAATTACTTCAAGGCAGCCTGTACATGTCTTGTCTTATAGCCTACACCATGCGGATTGACTAGCGGTTATATTTCGAGTTAGTCGAACGTCGTCACACTGCAACATCGCTTTCAGGTTATCAGCGGCTACCAGCAAGTGTGTGCGGACAGTTTGCGTGTTAGATTTCTTTACTTATTAGCTTTTACATGAAATGCTTATATCAATCATTTAAAAAGGCAAGGATTTCTACGATCACAAGAGTTACGGGCTAGAACGTTACATCACGCCCTGTTAAGAACAGCTACATTTGTTTGTCCACTGCTACAACTTAAAACTAAGAGAGATATGAATTAGTTAGAACATTTAAGCTTAAACGGTACAATAAAATGAACGCAATAGTAAAGAAAGAATGTACGGTAAGAAAGTGATTATTAAATGCCAATCAAGACAGTGAATGCCCTTTGATTCCCTAGCATGGTGGGTTACCCTTCATTTAGTTGCAGCTAAGGGAAAGCAAAGTGAATAGGCAACTTCTGCCGCATTACTCACCACCGGCCTCTAACACGACTCGATTCTCGGAATTGTAGATGTCTTCCGTGCATATAAGCCTGTGACCAAGACACAAGACGTATCAATCAATCTTGCTTCTCTAGTGCAAATCAGCAGACTCCAGACTTTAGGTAAGCTCTTTTTCAGAATTTTGACGTGCACGTTGCGTATGCTGCATGATCGTTACCTACGGTTATAGGCTAGCACGATCAGTTATGAGCACAGCACATTAAGGGGTTTGTTTATTTAAAAGAAATTCACGCGAGATCGGAAATCAGTGTCATGACGGCACACCAAAGTTTCAATGTGATGTACGAAAACATATACGACAGAAAAGCTGCGTCAATTTTAACCATACTGACGTATTATGGTTCTTTTGTCAGAGTTAGTTTAGTACGTTCTGATGTAGTGGCTGTGTTCGGTTGTGGAAGTAATATTGTTTACCCTAGTGCGGAATCTTAAAAATCAAAACTAAGCTTTAATAACCATCTGTAGCTCCTAACCTTTTTTCTAAATAAACGTCTGTCTTGCAATGCGAGCTTGGAGTATACGGATAGTGGTAGTTACAAATGAGCCGATTGCAGAAGATGCACAAACGCTTGGTGAAAAACTTTTCAGCCAGACCCAACTGTCTTGAGCGACGTTGTCGCCACATCGCACCAATTCTTGCCTACCTGCATTGCCTGTCAGTCAAGCAATGCATCGAGTTCGAGGTTCTGCCGTTCACATTTAGGTTAATTCATCGTTTGGCTGGATCCTATGTATCAGCCCTACTCCCCCCCCCAGGCTAAGCATCGTCCGACCTGCTTTTCTAAATCTAATCGTTTCGCTACGCCTCGTATAATGCTCAAATCCTCCGGTGACTTTGAATTCAGCACGTATTATCCGAACGCCTAAAACTCACCCGACTGACGTCCAGATATTCCCTGTGTTAGACGAAAGCTCCAAAGAAGCTCAAACGCATGTATTGATCACAGCATTTAGTGGACTCCTTTGGTTTGTCCTTTGCGTGCTTTAAGTGCTGACACCCTGAGTGCTGCCAGTATCCCTACTTGCAGTCGTATCCTGTGTTTATTGTGTTTAATCGAGCTAGGCTTGTTGTCGTGGTCATTAAATATTCTTGTAGCGCCCATGGAAAATTCAATGTTTTTATTAGCAGATTACGTACGCCGCAGAGACAGCACTATCGAGCGATCAGTTTTAGCATATGACCATCATTATTGTCATTATAGTTATAAAGACCACTCTCTTTTTGCCGAGCAAGTACGGTGTGAAGGCCAGACATTATGTACAACCTAGAAAGTCCTCCTGCTTTATGTGCATGCCATGCAATGCTGCGAATTATCTTCCCTCTTAACGCTAATAGGTGGTTCTCCATCCCGCTTTTCGTTCCAGAAACCATGAAGCTTCTTGCTGAATTAGTGTTGCTGTGCCTTATAATCGGGGCACTGACAGCCGACCTTCGCTCAGTAAGTAAGGGTGCAGCCAGGTTACCTGAATCAAATGTCGTGCAGATTTTTGCCTTGCTTTGAGCAATAAGCCCGATGATGCATTTGTAGACGGAAAACCAGGAAGTGCAGCTGAACAGCGACCAGCTAGCTGAACTCGAGCAAGCATTTGAAAGTAAGTCACCAGCTAAATTTCGCAGTGCGCTTGTTTCGTCTTAATGTAGGTGTTCGCATCGTGAATGAGGCCTTGAAACCTTCAACGTATAGATTATGCTGAAGTCAAGAGAAATTTCTGGAAAACCCTCTGGAAAGTCGCGAAAGTTGCAGCCCCAATTGCTGGCGCTTTGCTCGGATGAATCTTTAAAATCTGGAAACCCTTTCTAACGTGTCCGTCACGTCGCAGCTCTGAAAATAAAATGTCGAGACTTGAATTCGTCGTGACTATTTACAGTGCAACGTTTGCTGGTCTAGTGTAAGAGCTTGAAGCACACGCGACGACCAGTGTCTTTTCTCTTGCCGTTTGTCATAACTCTAAATACCAGGAGAAAAGTAGTCTTAAGAAACCACTTTTCATACACAGCTCATGTGCGTTCTTGCGGCGTTCAACTGCGACGACTTAGAAATTGTTGCACTACCCATCTGTAATAATTAGGAAAGCATAAACATCAAACTCCTCAACGAGCCATCCACACCATGCCAACACGGGATGCCTGCCGAGAGACGTAGCCGATTCCACGATTTACCGATACGACAGCGGATTGCAGCTAAGCGGCAAAAAAACGACAATCCAGCACAAGTAAATAACGAAAGTCACATTAAGATCTTCAGCGGCGTCATGCCTCTATTGTAAATGTAAAATGCAACTGATCTGTTGGCAATACCGAGAGAGATACATCTTTACATGATGTCACTGCAGGATGTCGTGATTCTACATGCCATTGAAGCCTAGTAATTGCAGCTTGCCAGTATACGGTCATTGATCGACCAATGAACCTCGAAAATGCTACCGGATGTTTAAACAGTTCACCATAGCATAGTGTCCGGAAAATTTGGAAGGTCATCTTATTTGATTTCCTTTGCCATTAAAGTTCATAATTCGACACCCGATGGCTGGCTCTTCAGCGCCAAAGTTTCGAACGTTCTAGAAAGCGTTTTAGAAAAATCTTTAGCTGTTTGTCGTTAAGATACCTGAGGATAACACGTAAAACTTTTAAGTCAGCATCAAGCATTAAAATACGATATTTGCCGGAATATTTAGTTCACATGTTACAATGGTAGAGTATACAGTGACTTCTTGACTGACAAGATTTGAGAGCGTCCTAACTAACGAGATTTTCGTAAAACAAGTCTCTCGGCCGATTGTAGCGTCAATTTGAGTGCTCAATTTTGGGTTACGAGCCAGCTTTAGATTACCCACCGCTAATGTGCACAGCGAGTGCCACGGTGAACGTCACCACATCCGCCCAGTATCTCATATCCAGCTTGTCGACTTCGATCGCTTAGCTCGTAACGGAAGGGCCAGGTATTTGCTCACAATTCGTGCATGGAGTTACTGTGCACAGTGCTTTTTTCCCGCCGTGGGTGGAAAGTAAGCCAGTGGGAAGGCCTGTTCTGAGAAGAAGATGCCGACGACGAGCACTGAGTTAAAGAAAGAAATATTTAAATATGGTGCAGGTGTGCGTGCAGTTGACTTGGCGAAGAGGTACGAGTTTAGAAATTCTACGACATGCACTATACAGAACCAAAGGAAGTCGATACCAATTTTATCGTCAGCCGAGGATGGTAAAACGTGTTAAAAAACAGTGGAAATGCATCCATAAAATTAAGATGTAGCCACTGATGGTGTGGTTCAATGACAGGCAGCTCGCAGAACACTCTGTGAAAGAGGCACTATGTCAAGAGGATCTATTAGCTAGTTACGATGATTTGCTGCAGTACATCCCAGGCACTTGAACGTACGAACAGAAGAGGCATCGGGCGAGCCGCTTGAAGTTAGTCGTGGCTGGTTGGAAAACCTTTACTTAGATGATCCAAATTTACCCTGGTGTCAGGCATGGTAAAGTAGCGAGTGCTGATATGAAGGCAGATTCACATTGTGTCCATGCCGTTTCTGAAATTACAGCAGCCGAGGTGTACATTCCCCAGCATGTTTTAAACTGTGACTAGAGACAGAAATCTAGCTGGAAGGAAGATGCCAATGACGACTTACACGACGGCCCAGAGTGAAAAAGATGTCAGGTCACGAATCCATGACGGATAAAGTAACTCTCGCACACTGGGCCGATGGGAGTGGCGACTGCGAGACCAAGACGCATCTCGCTTGTCATTCGGAAAACCCGAGAGCCGCAAAGTCGCAGACAATCCTACAAGAAATCTGCAAGCTACGTAGTGGGTGAAGCCGATGGCGTTGGCTATAAGGCAGGTATTCGTTGACTGGGCGACATTTGGCATTTCAGTTTGAACGTTAACAAGATCTCCACGGACGTAGCACACCCTTGCATGCCCTATTCGTCCAGGACTATGCGTGTAGTAGCGCAACTAACCTTGAACTGACATTCTCATGCTGCGTGAGCAAAGCATGAGATTAATCATTGCAAGAAGCTCTTCATCAAGCATCAATTCTGCGTGCTGCATTGAGACGATGGAGAACGTAAACGCTACCGTTTGATAATACTAGATGGACAACTTTATTATCGTGATATGGGTTAGAAGTTTTGACTTTGCCTGGCAGATTGTTTTATAGAGGACTTATAATTTCACAAAGAAGAAGTTTAGGCCTGGAGTTACGTCCGAAGCGGAATTTAAATAACTCGCATTCGTAGATGCCGCAGTGGAGTGGCCTTCATTCCTCGGCATGTCCATAAGTCTGAACATGAATGAGTGCTGCCAGTTACACTGGTGGCTGCCGTCATGGGTAACCAGTTCAATCGGGACGCTGACCCAGTCTAGGCGAGGAGTAATGCAGTTGCCGGACCTACAGATCGCCTGTAGGCTTTCATCGAGCTGATTGCTAGGTGAGTAGCAGCACGCTCAACGTTCCTATGACGTGGCTAGCTTTGCACTCGCAAGCACATGAAACACATCAGTGTAAGAACGGCTATTACTTATTAAAGATAACATAAACGGACCTACAAATACCTGAGAGCAGCCGGCTCATTTGTAAAATATGACGTCCAAAGACTTGTGCCATGAATGATTTCCAGGCTTTGTGAAACTACGAATGCTAGGCATTATACGTGAGACTGGTAAAAGGAGCCAATATTTAAGTCGCCGGCTGAGTGCCGATACCTGAAGGCTTTGCTAACGACTGCGGATCACTGCTGCAATGTAGAATGGAATTAAATTGACGTAAAACCCATATAAATAGCGTGGAGAGGTCACATTTTGAAGTTACATGGCCTGTAGCTTGTGTGCAGCTCCAGCGGTCATATGGAAATCTCGCTTCCGAGGCGTACGCCAGGAAAGACTGGCTAATGCCTAAGTTTAGCTTAATATGCCGCGTGTCCATTTTAGAAAGGCTGTTTGTAACTAGTTTTAGAGCAGTATATAACCATTTTTATATTGCAGCCTTGATGAGGATGAATAGAATATTTATTTTGTAATGTAGACAACCTCAATTTCTGACGACCACGCATAGATATTCGAGGCGACCCGAATCTGCTAACTGTAATCACTAGTAACATCCGCACTTAGAACCCTTTGTGAAGTCATCCGCATGACCCTTACACTTACAGACGTTCAGTTTATTAGGACTTCGCTCGGCTTGAGGAATTGACGGCTTGAAGAATCTGAGCTAGCTATCTGATGTGGGAAGATATCTTATTGTATATTAAAACGTCAGGACAATTATCGGTCGCTCTGCACATGAATAAAACTCCTTTCATGCACCGTCATAGGACTGATTGGGGATCCGACTTTTTATACCTGTCACCGTCCCACTGATTCTGTTGTGGCTTCCTCAAATTCAGGCACATAGTGAGTGTGGTAGGAAGAGAAAACCACCGAAGGACTTTTAGAAACACCATGCAAGGATCAATCAATAGAATTTAACACAGGTAGTCGAATTCATGTACTATGAAAGGGAACTCGTTAGGCAACCGTAACGCTTCTCGTCCGTAGGCCGACCATCTCTACATCACGACGTTTATTGATGCGATTTCACGAGAGTAAGTTCAAGCAATCCACAGTTGTACTGTAAAAACCTCATAGCCTGTAGAAAGCTGTAGAACAGAGCCGTAAGGGCCATGCTGCACACACAAAAACGGTAATATGGACTTTTTCAGCGGCATTATCTAAATTTAAAGTGGTCCGGCACTTACAGGTGACTTCATTGCACAATCTTCGAACGACTTGAAATATTAGTACGCATGCTATTCACAAAGGTTGTTGTAGAAATATTGATGCGGCAAATGAAAGGATGCCTGTCAGCTAAGCTCTTGCTTTACTGAGATGAATATGACAACGCATTAAGGAATAGCATATATCTGTAGGCGTCTGGGAACGCCCAAACTAAGTAGGAACTGAACTCCTCTAAAAGCAGTTAATTGACATTGTCATTTCATTGCCATCACAACATACGAAATTAATGATTTATACGGGATAGAATCAAACGTCGTTTAGGAATTCAGTAGAAGGGTATTTACAGGTACTTACGCAGAGTGCAATGACGTTGAGTTTGTGAATCAGCCACCCATTTTTGCGTCTTCGCTTATGAGCCAGGCCTGCATACGTATCTATTACCTATTGTGTTTTAGACGTCCAGTTCGCCAGGACTATTCCTAGTTGGACGCATATGACAGCATTAATCTTTTGGCTAGTCTTTGACAATATCGTAAAGTATCATACAACTAGAGCACGGTCAGTGCACATAACTCGAGCAGGAGGAAACACGAATGACCAATTGCACACGTGCTTGCAACCGCCACTTAACATCTTTTTCCTTGCATTTTCTTGCCATCGAGTTGTGTCATTTTCAGATTTAGTTACGTTGTCTGTGGTGTAGTCTAGAAATCAACCAGAATATCTCTGAGGTGAGAAAATTACCACAAGTAAACTTTCAAAGCAAATTGAACATCTAAGCTTGTGCCAAGTGGAGCAGAAAGTTCAACCCATTCTCTTTTAAGACATGATGATTCGTCGAATGTAGCATTCATAATCCGCAAGCAGACTGCTGTTACGCCTAAGTAGTTGGTGATGATACTTCGTAACTAAGGCCGACTTTGACGGACCTTAGCTTTGGTGATAACATAATGCCCGCTTAAAGATGCAACAAAGAATCTTCCAAGGCGATCATGCTTGTGTTTAACAGAGGCTGAGGAATTAGCAAGGAATATCTTTTTAACTCATTACTTATCCTATACAGGCGTTTCCGTCGTGTAGTCTTTGACCGTCAGTCAGAAACCGCATGAGTATGGGGTAATAGATTTAGCTGCATTTCAATATTCTATAACTGGCCTCCATCTTTTCCCCCTCATCCACCCGCCTACCACGTGGGCCAAGAGTCTAAAGTCAATAACACCAAGCCTTGAGCTAAACCAGCCGTCTACTGCAACTTACTGTCTCGTACCACATGTTGAGTCGTACCTTTTCCAAACAAAAATGCCATAGTTTAAACAATAGCTGGTTGTAGTCTTGTAATTCCTCTTTTTGCTTTAATGAATTCGTCCTTATAAATCTGTAGTAGCAACGTTAGGCCTTTATTCTTCAGGAGGAAGCTTGTTTTGTGCCCTGCAATCTTTTTTGAGCGTAGCACATCGACAAAAATCCAACTACAGTGCTTTCTAAAAACCTCAAGGTGGAGATCTGCACGAGGCGGTAATTAGGGTGGAAGAAACGATAGACGATTCAGGTCTAGTTACAAACCAATTTTCTAAAACCATTAGAACGTTTTTGTAGAAAATATAAACTAAAATGCTTTATTTATGAAGCCTTGAGTCTTGGACCATTGCTAACCACTTGTACGTGCAACACGCACGTAGGTATGTATTTTAGCAGTAGTCCAATTGAAAGAAAAAAGAGCCCCTATTTCTTAAGAGGTAAAATCATCTAAACTAGGATCCGGGCTAAAAAAAACACGTTTTTTAGAGCATGCACAGTGAACGAAATACCTTGCTAGGCATTTAAACCTCCTTTAAGGAAGCTTGTAAATGTTTTGTGTGATAGACTACACTGTGTGAGCATGTATTTGACCGCGGAGAAGGATTCAATAGCATGAAGCAAGTGCTGTGATGGCCTAGTTGGTGCTTATCTAATTTTCACCAGTCGTCACATAAAAGAATATCGACGTTGAGACGTTGCTCGGGAGTAAGATCCAGGCTTTTATTGCAAAGGAAATCAGTTTATGGTTTTATGCATGCCACGTTGCATTAACCCACGACCTCGGCCAGAATTTGGTCGGAGCGAGCATCTTGGCCACTCAACCAAACCAGGTCAGCCATTGGCCAGAACAGTGGGTGATAAGTCTAGTTAGAAAGCTGGCCTAAAAAGTGAGGGGAAAAACCTTTAATTCATTATGGAGCTTTAGAAATAGCTGGTGCAGATCGATAAGAAGTGGTTTGATATGGTAGTTGGGACAGAGTCACGACAGACGAGCCTTGTGGTCGAGTTTTGCACTAGCTGAATGTATATTTTACAGTGAACAACCAAATCATGTAGCGACTTATTAGGTCCAGCGTTGAGACCCAGACGAATTATTAGTTTGCATGTAATATTTACATGTAATCAGGTGCTAATTGTTCAAAGGTTTTCAGCTGAAAATGTCGCCAAGTTTACGGGTACTAGCCTATTCCTGCTAGTGCCCCTACTATCTGTGGCCGGCCTGCGTCGCTATGCAGAGCGCTTCCGGCAACAGGAGAGTAGGCGTGATTGTCGGAGAGCACAACCCTCTCACAAGCTGGTGGAGCTAATTTGGTCAACTAGTGAAAGATCAATTGGCAAAAATCTCAGATAAAATGCACACGCCACATGATGGATGCTGGCCGAGAACATGCTCAGGAAAATACTTTGACATTTCTGACTTAAAAACTGAGTGCGTGCATGAATCTTGGGTTTGCATCCTCCTCATGCAATTGGAGAACTTTCGTTGCCATCCCAGGGCGAATTTCAGCAACACGTTCCGGCGGGTAATAACTAGAGGTCCACAAGCTGGAAGGCATCGTTAGTTCAGGCTTCGCGAATAGCTCTCTGTCATCTGCATGAGAAGAAAACTTTCATCGTGTCAAACTTTCGTCATGTCAACCTTCGGCTACCAGATAGCAAGGCAATTGACTGAAATAGTGACGACCTGCACAAATTATCGGCAATCGAGCTCAGATAATAAATATTAAATCCTAACTGATTTAAAAGCCTCTTTTTGTATAGCGAATGAAGAGCCTTTATGGCTATCACAACCTCTTGCAGTGGTGATAAAGAATCACCCACCGCAGGAATCGAACCCACGACCTTGGGACTGAGGTCATGAAAGCAACCGCCTTACCTAGTGTGCCATTACGGCTCACCGAGCTCTAAGGTCTCGATGTATGCGTACTTCGGAATATAAACTCGTTGACAAAATACTGTGCTGAGGAATCGTCACTGATACAAAATGGGAGTTTCTGGAAACATTCGCTCACCTGTTTTCAGTCAGCCTCTACTGCACAACTTATCACAAGATGTTCTCTATATCCAATGCCTCCTATGCATATGGATTGACTAGCGGTTATAGTTCGAGTTAGTCTTACATCTTCACGCTGGCATATCACTTTCAGGTCATCAGCAGCTACCAGCACGTGGGCGCGGAAAGTTCCTACTTTAAATTTCTATACTTGCTACCTTCACAATGAAATGATAATATCAATCTTCTGACAGAGCGAGGATTTATGCGATCACGACAGTTCAGGCCTAGAAATTTGTACAACTTTAGGTAGGAAATACCCCAAGGTGGCTACTATTCCATCAAGTCCTCCTTAGAATAGCTATGTTGATTTTTCAACCATAGTAATTTAAAACTGAGTGAAACATGAATTTGTTAGAGAATTTAAGCTTAAAGTATTAAAGCTTCTCTCGATTCTTTATGCT
The DNA here is from genome assembly GCA_009760855.2 of Cristatella mucedo. NCBI lineage: Eukaryota > Metazoa > Bryozoa > Phylactolaemata > Cristatellidae > Cristatella > Cristatella mucedo. Next base: position 988,274 of record WPIO01000138.1, on the reverse strand, counting down.
GATGATTGTCGAAATTTATGATATATATATATATATGATATATATATATATAGATTTATGCTGAAAACGTCAGGAAGTCCATCCCTGTGATGACAACTTCCCCCTAGAATGCAGTTCCCCGATTCCTGGCTGCACCTCAATGTCCACATATAAGCAGGTCCCTAGTGATCTCGTCCTGAAGTTCATATCCCAATCAAAGAAGACAACAAGTCCTCTGGACCCTATTCCCACTGTCCTGCTCTTACGTTGTATTGATCTGCTGCTGCCATGCATAGCTAACATAATTAATATGTCATTAGCCTCAGGTCATGTCCCAGCACCTTTCAGAAAAGCTGTAGTTAGGACACTTCTCAAGAAAGCGATACTAGACCAAGAGAACTTGAGCAACTACCACCCAGTCTCCCTTCTACCATTCCTATCAAAGACACTGGAACGAATAAGCCGTAAAAAGAACCGGACATAGCACGGAGCCCTGAGGTGGCCCATATTTGCGAGGTATGTCGGTTGATCTTTGTCCACTCACGTCAATACTCTGGAGTCTCCCACTGAGATAGGACCTGAACCATTGCAGAGCAGTGCCAGTGATGCCCAGGTGAGATGACGGGAGCTCTAGAAGAACTTTATGATCGATAATATCAAAAGCTGCCGAAAGATCGAGCAAAACAAGCAGAGACACTCCACTCATGTCAACCTTCCTAAGTAGGTCGTTTTACACCCTAAGCAACGCTGACCCTGTGGAGTGATTAGGTCTAAAGGCAGACTGGAAGTTTGAAGTTTTAATATATGTTTTATATTTCAGTAAGCCTGTACTGCGTACCTTCGCATCTTATCAAAAGCCATGCATATCCAATGGCTGCTATGCATCCAGATTGACTAGCGATCGTAGTTAGAGTTAGTCGTATGTCATCATGCCACAACATCGCTTTTAGGACATCAACAACTACCAGCAAGTGTGCACTAACAATTCGTGTTTTAAATTTATTTACTTGTCACCTTGCAGTGAAATGTTTAAATTTAAATTAAATTATTATTTCAATTAACTAATAAAAAATAATATTTAAACTAATTTAAATTAATATTTGGTCACAGCGACGATTTCTACGAACAGGAAAACCTAGGTCTAGAAAGTTATAGGATTTCAGTCGGGAAATACCCCGAGGTGGCTGCTTAGACGTCACACCCTGCTACGAATAACTATGAACGTTTGATCAACGCAATACTTCAAAAAAACTGAGTGACAAATAAATTGTTAGGAACATTAGGGTGTAAAGAGTAAACCAAAGTAAACTAAATTGTAAAGAGAAAATTAAAAGTTAGACAGTAAATATTAAAAGTCTATAATGACAATAAATGAAATTTAAGGATGGTTTCCCCTTATTCAGTTGCAGCTAAGGGAAAGCAAAGTTAATCTGCAATAATTTCTAGACTTAGTTGGCTTCCTACTGGGATCTGATACGAAACTATTGCTCAAGAATTCGACGAATTGTAGCAAACCAAGGAAGGCTGGTAAGTAGAAGAAACGCTTCTGCCGCATGACTCACCACGGACCTCCCACTCAACTAGCTTCCCGGAATCTACGGAGGTGTCATATTCCAAAGCGACCTCTCGTTAGACGACCATATCCGCTCCACAGTCAAATCTGCCTATTTTCAGTTTCATAACATTGCTAAAATTCGGGCTTGTTTAGATAAGGATACCACATCTAAGTTGATCCATGCATTCGTGACATCCCGTCTCGACTTATGCAACTCACTGCTTACTAGCCTACCAGCATGTGTGATCAGACGATTGCAGCTGGTGCAAAACTCTGCAGCTAGGCTTGTCTGTCATGAGCTTCGCAACTGCCATATCACACCACATCTCGCCGACCTGCACTGGCTCCCAGTCAAGCAACGGATTGACTTCAAGGTTTTGTCGCTCAATTTTAGGTTCCTTCATTCTATGGCTCCAGCCTGTCTGTCAGATATACTACCCCATCAGGACAAGCATCGTACCACCCGCTTTTCGGAATCCAACAGTGTACAAATACCTCGTACAAACCTTAAATCCTTTGGAGACCGTGCACTTAGTTCGTGTGCTCCCAAAGCCTGGAACTAGGACAGCATTTAGTGGGTCCCTGTGATTCGTCTTTGATGTGCTTATGCGTGCTGACACTGTGCATGCTGCCACTAACCACATTTGCATGCTGACCCTGTGCATGTCACCCCTAACCATATTATTCATTTTGTTTGTTTTTCAAGCATGATTTTACTTACCATTTAATTGCATTTCTCTTTGCAGCAAATTTAAAACGCCTAGAAAGAGATTAAGTTCTCTGGGGGCGCTTTATCAAGTGCATTATTATTATAATTATTTTGGTTTGCATGCGTGTAAGCCTGTGACCAAGACACAGGACGCATCAAGCGATCTTGCTCCTTTAGTGCAAACCAGCAGACTCCTGAATTTAAGTAAGCTCTTTTTCTGACCTCTCACGTGCACGTCGCGTATGCTGCGCAATCATAATATGTCGTTATAGGCTAGCCCGGTCAATTATGAATGCGATTTATTATTGTGTTTTCTATTTTAAATTTATGCGACACCGGGAGTCAGTGTGCTTTATGATGTCATACTAAGCCTCAATGGGATTTACCCAAAATACATGCGACTGATCTTAAGATGTTTCCATTTCAACTATACTCGGCGTTTTTGGGCGCTTTTATCGAAGCTAGTTTAGTAAGTTCTGACGCGTTGGCAATGTTCAGTTGTGGAAGCAACATTGCCTAGCCTTGTTCACAGTTTTTTAGGGCAAAACACCTCTTGAATAGTTATCTGTAACTCTTAACCTGCTTTTGTAAATAAAAGCCTCTCTTGCAATGAGAGCTTGGAGTATATGGTCAGTGATAGTAAGAAATGCGCTAAATGCAGAATCAGGCACCTATACTTGGCGCAAAACTTTTATAGAAGCCAGGCTTGACTGTCGCGAGCGTCGTAGTCACCGCATCACACCACTTCTTGCCTACCTGCACTGCCTCTCAGTCAAGAAAGGCACCGGCTTTATGATCCTGTCACTCACATTTAAGTGAATTCATTGTTTGGCTCCAGCCTACTTATCAGACCTACTCCCCTACTGCAGGCTGTGCACAGCGTGACCCTTTTTTCTGTATCTAATCGTTTCGCTACTCCTCGTACAATCCTAAAATCTTTTCTTGATCGCGAATTCAGCTCGTATCATCCCAAAGCCTGGATCTCACTTCTCAAATGCATTTGTTTATCAGAGCATTCGTACGTTTATTTGATTGGTCATAGTGAGAGCTTTGGGTGCTAAGAGCCTGTAAGCTGCCACTATCATATTTGCATGCGTATCCTGTGTTTATAACCTTTAATAAAGTAATGATCGTTGTAGTTGAGCAAACTACCACTAACCGTTAGACTAGGCGTCCTTTTCGGGGTATTTAAAGTGCCTTGAAAGCGCTTGAACGGTCTCCGTCATGTCGTAAATCTCCAAATAAAATGTCAGGACTTGAATTCCTCGTGACTATCTAGAGTGCAACGTTTGCTGGCCTTCTGTTAGAGCCTCAAGCAAACGTGAGATCCAGTGACTTTTCCGTAGCAATTTTTCATAACCTTCATTCCCAGGAAGAAGGCAGTCTTGAAAAACCACTTTCCGTGCATGGCTGACGTACGATTTTCTGCGTTCAACTGCAAAGTCCCTAAAATATCCGCACTAACCATTTGCAACAATCAGGAAGGCACAAACATCAAACTCTTCAACGAGCCATCGACACCCTGCTAACACGGAATGCCTGACGGGAGAATCCGACGATTCAGTTATTTACCGACACGACAGCAGAATGCAACTAAGAGACAAAACCGACTAACCAACACATGTAAATAATACCAGTCGCATTAACGTTTGCCAGCGAACTAGTCCCTCTTTCGTGACGATACAAAAGCAACGGAATCGTGGGCAATATCGAGTGATATATTTTAGATCTAGATTGTGTCACTGCTCACTGCATGATAGCATGAGACCCGATACAGTGTAAGCATCGTCATAGAAGCTTGCTTGTATTTGATCGTAAATCAAACAATGCATCTAGAAAATGTTACCGGATTTAGAAGCAGTTCACAGTAGCGTCGTTTCCGACACAAACGTAAGCGGATCTTACTTGATTTGCGTAGCTATTTAAGTTTTCAATTCCACACCTGATTTGCAACTCTTCAGAGAGAAAATTTTGAATCTTCTAGAAAGTATTTAAGAAATTCCTTCATTATTTATTGTTATCGTACTGGGGAATCAGACATAAAACTCATCCAGTCAGCATCAAATTGTCTACACATATATAATTTGCAGGAATATTCACTGCACTTGCTGTAGTCATAGAGTATACAGTTGTGCCTTGACTTACGAAACTCACAGTGTCGCGAGTGTCCTAACTAACGAAAATACCGAGATATGTCCTCCGGCCGATGATAGCGTCGATTTGAGGGCGATATATCTTGTTGCGAGCCAGCTTTAGATACCCCATCGCTAGTTGGCACAGTGAATGCAACAGTGAACGCCAACATATCCGCCCAGATTCTCGTATATAACTTGTTCACATTTATCGGTTAGCTTGCAGTGGAAGCACTAGAGGTTTGCTCGCATTTGTCATGGCAGTTGTTGTAACAAATGTCATTTTTCCAGCCACGTGTATACAGAAAGCGAGTGAGACGGACAGCACCGAGATGAAGAGGCGGACGACGAACGCCGAGTTAAGGAAATAAATATTGAAATATGACGTAGATTTGCTTGTATTCGACTCGGCAAAGACGTACGAGAGTAGAACTTATACGATCTGAACGATACTATGCGGAAGGAGTCGATAAAGACTATACTGTCAGCCTAAGGTGTAAAAAATGATTTCAAAAGTGCGGAAATGTATCCATAAAAATATGGAGAAGCTGCTGATGGTGTGGTTCGCGCATAAGCAGCTCGCCGAAGATACAGTGACGGAGGCCATAGTCTGAGTAGAGGCACAAGCTAGTTATGCTGATTTGCTGGGACGGACACCGGTCGCTTGAACGTACCACGTGGTTTGTGGTTCTCTGTGCATGATTCAGATCGCTAGGAACGCCGGCACACTGCCAGTGCTAGCTGACCGGTAGTGCCCTAAACCACCCCAGGGTCGAACAGCTGGCGGCTGTGACCTAGGGACAGGCCGGTGCCCAGCTGTGGTCTGGGGGCTGCGGTTTATCCCCAGGCACGCGAGGATACATGTTCCTGCGAACCAGCTTCGGTGTTCTGCCTCCTTACGCATACGTACTCAGTTGGAAGAGCATTGTTTAGATCGGCATTCACTCCGTTGTCATTCATGGTGAGGCAGTGAGTTCGGATACGAAGGCAGCTGAAGATAGCGTCCAAACCTTTGCTAGAATTACAGCCTCAGAGGTAAAAATCCCCCAGCAAATTATAAACTGTGACAAAACAGGAATCTAGCTGAAAGAAGGTCCCAAGGCGGACTTATATTACTGCAGAGGAGTAGATGCCAGATCACAAAAGCAAGATAGATAGGCCCAAGCCCTTGCACACTGGGCCAATGGAAGTGGGGACTGCGAAAATTAGCCGCTGCTCTTTTATCATTCGAAAAACCCGAGCCATAAAATCGCTTTCAATTCTGAAAGTAATTTGAAGTTAAACATAGGCAGACGGGAACGCACAAATAAGAAGACAAATACGATCGACTGTAGTGGCTTGCGGTAGGCCGTACCCCTATGCAATAACATATCAATTCACTGCTGTCAGCGAGCGGCTCTCAAACCAGCTGATAAGAAACGAAGCCCATCTAATTATAATAATAACGCATTTTATTGAGCGTCCTCATAGAACTCAATCTCTTTCTAGGCACTCTACATCTGCGGCACGAAAATGTGCTGCTCCATGTTTAGGAATGCCCGGTCTGATCTAACTGTATTATCCCACTTGTTTATTTATGGGTGCTAGTTATGCACCTAAGATATTGTGAATTTAGAACAATATGTACGTTCTGAGTTTAGAACACTATTTATCCTTGCGCATAATTTCCCTACAGGAGGTACTGCTGGGTTTGTACGGCAACGCAATTTAATAATGCTGTTCCAAATCTGTTTACGTATGTTTCGCAATAGATGCAATCGCTAGACTACGGTAGTTTATTGAAGCAGAAAATGAATATGGCTGAGATGATAGGGTTTGTTTTAGTGACATGTCAATAACGAATGAATTGAGTTATTATCTGAATGTTTAAAGTTGCACAGGCTAAATGTATTCCATCAAAAATGCTAGTATAGACTCGTGATTCAGAGCCGTCAAACTTTTATTACATCAATCATCAGCTACCAGAGAACAACGCAAGCGACAGAACTAGTGACCACCTGCACAAGACATTGACAATCGAGCTCAAAGGTCTCAATATTTGAGTACTTTGGAATATAACCTCCTGCACTAAATTCGGTGCTGAGGAATCGTCACTGATATGAGCTGGGAGTTTCTGGAAAATTTGGCCTCACCTGTTTGCAGTGAGCCGGTCCTGCGAACCCTATCACAAGATATGCCCCACATCCAATGCCTCCTACGCATGCGAGTTGACTAGAGATAGGAGTTTGAGTTAGTCGTCATGCTACAACATCGCTTTCAGGTCATCAACAATGACCAGCAAGTGAGCACTGACAATTTCTGTTAGACATTTCTTTACTTGTTATCTTGAAGTGAATAGCTTAAATCAGTCTTTGGACACAACGAGGATTCCTACGAGTGGGGCAATTTAGAACTAGAAAGTTTCAAACTTTCAGGTAGAGGCTACCCCGAGGTGGCTGCTTTGACATCATGCCCTAATAATAATAACTATGCTCGTTTGTCCACCACAATAATTCAAATCTGCCATCACAATATTTTAAAACTGCCACCAAAAATATTTAAAACTGCCATCACAATAATTTAAAACTGCGTGAAATATAAAGTGATAAGAAATTTTAAAAGTAAGTAGTAATATAAAGTGAACTAAACAGTAAACTCTGCGTATCAGAACACATGCAAAACTCATTCAATCTACAGCGTGGGCCCTCCTCCTCATCTAAAGTCACATGTGAATAGCGAAACCTTGTCCCTTGAATCCCTGCTATCAACACGAGACTATCTTCTTCGCCTCTTGTGTGCAGTCCCCCTTCCGATCTGTCATCGTTGGTAGAAAGCTACAGCACGACACAGGCTGACATACTCGACGAGTTTGCACAGTTGACTACGTGCACTGTGCACCCTCGTCCAATCTGCCTATACTTTAACTCGGTCATTCTATCATTAAAATAGCTAGGTCTAATAAGCACAAGCTTGAAAACACATTCAAAAGAACATGACTTACTGTCCGTCGACAGGCATACGAGGAATACAGCAGATCGTGTCAGATCATACAGATCATAGCAGATCATACAGCATGCCAGTCAATCCTAACAAATGTGAAGTCTAGCTTCTATAAAAAAGAATTGTTGAATCACAGATATACAATCCAAAAATGCTGATGTCTACGATCAACCATCTCTTTAACCGTTTCCACGATTGCTCCTTATCTAGTCATCCTTGCTACGATATAGCTAATCGCTTCTGTATCTTCTTTGTCAGCTAGTTAGATAAGATCAGCGAAACCATCCCTAGGTAGGTGGCATACCTTTTGGAATCTTGTCCTTCAATCTGGAATCTTCCATGCAGCTCCTCAATGTCTGCATTCAAAGAGGACAAAGAGTGACCTCATTCTATTCCTCATTCCATTCATATCCCAATCAAGAAGGCAACAAGTCCTCTAGATCCTCTTTTAACTCTCCTGCGACGCATAGATTTTCTGCTGCAAAGCATAACTAACATAAATATGTAATTATCCTCAGGTCACGTCCCTGCACCTTTTAAAAAGGCTGTAGTCAGGCCGTTTCTCAAAAAAAGCAACACTAGACCACAAGAACCTGAGCAACCTCCACTGTCGTCCGTCTTCCGCTACGACCAAAGACACTGGAAAGAGTCGCGGCAGACCAGCTGAATTCGTATACTGAAACTTGAAGTCTAGCTAGTAAGTTCCGGTCTCGTCTTAGAGCTAATCACGCCACCAAGTTAGCATTGCTTCGGGTGTATAACGATATTTACAGGAACAGACTAAGGTAGTCTCTCTGCTTGGTTTGCTCGATCTTTTAGCAACTTTTGATACTATCGACCACCAAGTCCTTCTCGAGCGCCTCTCCTCTTGCCTGGACGTCAGCGGTACTGCACTGCAATGCTTCAAGTCTTATCTCAGTTGGAGACTGAAGGGTATCAATTTGAACGGACAACGATCATCTGAGGAACCACTTAAGTATGGGGTAGCTCAGGCCTCGGTGCTTGGTCATGTTTTATCCGGTTTGTGGGAGGATAATCACATAGCCTAATTCCCTTTCATGTAAGGCAAACATATCTCTAATAATTTTCTGGAGAACTTATGCCTTCCTCTACTAAGAAGTCCTTCTTGCCATGCAAGCCTGAAGTATAAGGTTAGTGATTGTTAAAAGAGCGTCATTTGCAGAAGGTCTTCTCAGTATTTACCGAGCAAATTGCGCGGTAACGACAGATATAAATAATCATCTAGGACGTTCTTCCGTATATGGCGCACGCCATGTATATTCTCTTGCGTTACAAAGCTAATTAGCGTTCATCTATCCTCTTTTGTCGTTTCAGAATCATTTAAGCATCTTTTTAAGTAGTCTTGCGGTGCCTTATAATCGGGGTACTGACAGCCGACTTTCGCCAAGTAAGTGAGGGTGCAGTTAGGTTTGCTGAATTACATGTCGTACAGATTGTTGGCTCGCTGTAGGGCGTTGATATTATATTACATTTCTAGATAAAAAAACAGGAAGTCCAGCTGATCAGCGACCAGATAGTTGAACTCGAGCAAGCATTTGAAAGAGAGTCACCAGAAACATTTCACAGTACTCTTGTTTCGTCTTGTATAACTGTTCGCACTGTGTATGACTCGGTAAAACTTTCAATTTATAGAGTTATATGCAGCCAGAGAAGTTTCTGGAGTACTGCCTGGAACTTCGCGAAAGCTATGGCCCCATTTGTTGCCGCTGTTCTTGGATAAAATTACTAAAAGCTCGACACCCTTGAGAAAGTCTCCATTGTCACAAATTGGAAAATAAAATGTCAAAACTCGAATTTCTCGGGACTACCAAGAGCAAACATTTTGCATTCCTGGTGTAGGAGGTTAAAGCATACACGACACCTGGTGACTTTTCCCTAACCATTTTTCATAATTTTCCATATAAGCAAGAAGGCAGTCTTGTGTAACCACTTTTCACGCGCAGCATATATAAGTCTTCTAAATGTTCCCTGTCATGTCCTAACAATTGATGCACCCGCCATAAGAATAACTACGGAAGGCGATCTTAATTAATTCTTTACTTCCACGCCCGTCTTACATATGAGCTAACGGTCTTCCTGACGGCAGACCTATGGAACGTAACGATTCATCAAAGTGAACGTTAATCGAATTAAAGGAACGAACTTGCCCACCAACTCTTATAAATAGTGCTAGTCGCATTTACGTTTGCAACGAATTAATTCCTATTTCGGAACAACGCAAAGTAACTGAATAATTGTCAATATTGAATGAGTAATTTTTCTTCTTCTAGAAGGCGATATATGAGCTAGCCAGTATTTAATCATCGATCACATGACTTACCGAAAAAACGTTTCCGGATTTTAAAACAAAGAAACCATAGCGTGTTTTGCAAAAAAAATACTTAAGTTGGTCTTATTAGGTTTCTGTATCTATTAAAGTTCATGAGTTACATACCTGATTACAATTTTGAATCTCATAGAAAGTATTTAAGAAGGTCTTTCACTATTTATCGTTATAATACCGGAGAATAAACACAAAAACTCGCATGTCAGCATAATAGTTTATGCAGGCATGGGCTTTGAATTAATATCCGTAGTATATTTTACAATGGTAGAAAAAGTAGCAACTGTTAGAAAAATTACTCCTAATATGGTATTAACAAATTCTTCATTGGAAGGGCCTTTAGTTTCTTTGAGAATAACGCAATGCAAAGAGAGAATGGCACTTACCGTGAAAAATACTTCTCAGTGAGACCTTTCATCTTGATTGCTCTGAGATATTATGGGCCTCGTACCTTGGCACACTGGGTTTGGCGGTTGCTTTCATGACCTCGGTCCCGAGGTCGTGGGTTCGATTCCTGTGGTGGGCGATCCTTTATCGTCACTGCAAGCGGTGTGATTGCCATAAAGGCTCTTCTGTCGCTATACAAAAAGAGGCTGTTTAAGCAGCTAAGATTTATTTATTTATTTGGGCAAATTTATGGTTGGAGCAATGGCTCATTACTAACGCACGCGTAATGCTGCAAGGGTGAGCATGTACAGCACACAGGGATGAGACAAGTTTACTGGGCTTAATGTTTGAATCTGGGTTCGATATATTGATTTTGCTGTTTGACTCACGTCCCTTGTCTGAAGAGAGCTGATCTCACCCTTGAGCGGTGAGTAAGAAGAGCTCATGGCAGTATACTAATAGGGCGATTGATGAATAAATTGATTATTAGACGATGAGAATAATGCTCTTGCTAGCTCAAAGTTAGGAAGGTTACGCCATTGTTATTATGAGTCACTTCCTTATAAGTTATTGTGCTGGCAAATTACATGTTCTCTTTTTCTATTATCAACCCTGCAAACTTAAAAAAATAAATAAAACAACTGCGCTAAATAAATTACCTACTCCTGCGATGGAAATTACATTGAGCGATATTATACTTGAATCTCTCTCTTTCATCCAGCTGTTTCGCTTGATATTGTCATTGCTTAGGTTTTACCTTAAAAAGGCCATATAATTGGAAAGGATTTAAAAATTAAATAAACTATTGAGTCTTATTTAACTTACGTCTGTCGGCCTTAAGGCAGCTGAGCATACTTCAAGATCAGAATAAGCTCAGCAGGACGGTTTTGATTATTGGATGTCACTTCCGGTATCCTTAGCTAATCAGCTGGAAGCTGTACATACTATGATCCAGCGAAAGACGACGTAACTTAATGGAGAGGCATTAAACGAACGCAGGTGCTCGTATGCATTTCGAGGTCGTTATTGCTTATGCACCGATATGTGTCGTCAGTGCCCAACAATTCAGTATAAAGTGAGCCGTGATGACTAGTTACATCGGCTGCTCTTCGTTACCGAGGTCGCGATTTCGAATTCTGCTGTGGGCACTCCTTTGTTGCCACTGTAAGGCCCTAGGGGTGGGGATAGCCTTTAAGGCCTTACTACTGCTATGCAAAAAGAGGCTTTTATAACAGCTCGTATTTCTTTTATGTACATTCATGCTGAGTAGATCTTGGCGGCACTCAAAGTAAACCGTATAAAGACTGTTCAAACTCTCCGTATACTGCATTTACACCATCCACTTTGTAAAGTATAGGGCATTGAAGCTGAAAGATTCCACAAAAAAGAGCACAAAACCAACACGATCACACACGGCAATTTGCAACGTGAAAAATTATGCTTTAGCGATAGTTACCTACCTTTTATTTCCTCGAGGTGTGTCCCAAGCCCTCTCGACTCTATCTTGCATTCAGCTCCACTTGAGCTTTTATACACGTGGATCCAATGCCTAGTCACCATCGCCTCAAAGACGGGCGCAAGCACTGCGCTGAAATGGAGTGAATTCTGTAACAACTTCCCTGGCACCCATGAAAAAATCATGGAGATACGTAAGTACAGGTCACCTGCCTGAGAAAATACGTTTCACAAGAAATACATTGAAAACTCAGCTCAAGTTCTGCTAAAATGTACAATTAAAATAGAACCTCTACTTATTTGGAACTCTAAGATGCTTTGTTTAGCGAAGTCCTATACGTTGCCTAATTTGGCCGCAGTTTTTCTTCCCATGCACTGAAACTGGATGAGATATACAAATAAAAATTATCTATAGCACCCTAGAAGAACTAAATCTCTTTTAGGCACATTATAAATGCAGTAAAGGAAGCATGCCAATTAGTTACTGATAACATGCACAGCGTCAACAAGCTTAAGCCCACAAAACACAATTCCTAGGCACCAAGCAAAGGCTGTAAGAAGCAAGTGCATTGTAGCTTCCTTTGAAATGTTAGGCCAACTGCTAAGCAAGAAAACGAAGGGACCTACAAGTGAGTGATAATACCTTTCAGTCGGTACGCTGTTGGATGGGGAACCAGTGCAGGTCAGGCAACTCGATTTTCACGACATACAAGCCGGGCTGCTAAGTTTTGAAAAACTCTAAAGCACCTTCACGGACAGGCCGGAAGAACTGCGAGTAGTGAGCTATAGATGTCAAGATGGGGCCCTAAAGTAGTAGTAAATGTTTTGCTTAAAATTTTTCTGAATGCCTGCCTCACTGTATTAATGTGAGATTCAAGCGCTTAGTATAATTCCCCTGGATCACGCTTCTCCGTAATTTGGCAAGAATCCACTCCTCCAATGCAGGCTTTTCAACGGCTTCACTGCGGCTATTATGTTATAACAACGTAGCGCACCGTATATACCAGCACACACTCAAAATTATAGAAGTTAGTAGTTGTAATGTAAGGGGTCGTCATTTCCACTAAGAGGCAGTTCGTAGCTTCCACAGACGCACCCGGTTGCGTTTCAATCTATTGTAATCTGGTTGTTCAACACCTACTGGCCGACTCATTATACACCCAAGTGTCATTAGCAGAGTACAACACGTCGCTGCGAATCCTGCATCGGGTCAGGGGTCATAAGTCCAGCATGAAATCCGCGTAGTTTCTGTAAAGTAACAGACGGATAGTTCACTCAGTTCATGCAAAAATGACGCGTCAGTATTGACATTGTTTCAACTGCGTTGCTACAGGCAAGGCAAAGTCAACGTCCTTAGCAGCAAGCCTTCTGACATAGAGCTCTCTAGCCAGATTCATTGTGCGTTGCAGAATTCTTCCAAAATTCCAAGCTCTTGCGAACGTCTGATACGGATACGATACAGCATTGCCTGCTTAAAACAACAATCGATACCTGTCTAAAGCTATTCTGATTTTTTTTTTACCGTAGCGCGTAAGAAATTATGTGCCAATGGGCAATGAAACGCGTATTGTGTCAGGATGCTGGGTCTCCTACGCCGGCGGCGGCCTTAGCCAAGCCAGCGGCTAGTAACCTGCATGCTAGTTATGATCATGTGAACCTATTATCGCTTCGTCGTCGTAGTTCAAACGCATCCCTGGATGTTACTGCTGCTGCTAGGATTTGTGAATTATCCCTTAACATAAGAAAAGCACCCCGGAGCCACCGCGGTGGCCGGGGCCGCCAGCTTAGACGCCAATCGTTTGGCAGAACGGCGAGCTGAGTACCCGCTCTTTGGTATTCCTAGCATTGTCTACCTGCTCATTTGGTATTCCTAGCATTGTCTCAAATCGCTCAGCACGCTCCCCCACATGCATCACTGTGAATCTCTCTAACTTAGTGGTAAGCAGGCCCGTTATAACTCCGGTGGCCAACTCAAATCCTGTCTTTGGAATCCTCGCTCAATATGCAATAAACCTATGGTAATAAGTGATCTTATTTCTGAAAATGGTATCGACCTGCTTGCCCTAACTGAAACTTGGCTTAAATCAATAAACTGCCCGACAATTAAAGACACAACCCCATCTGGTTTCTCATTCTTTCACAGCCCCTAAATCAATTAAAACTGGAGATGCAGTTGCTATTATCATGAGCTCAAAATTCAAGTTCAAGGCGTTTGCAGTACCCTCAAAGCGGTCTTTTGAAGCAATTGTTCTAATTTAACTCGCAAAAAAGCTACCGATGGTGGCAGAAGTCTATCGCCAACCAGGTACCAAATCCTCCTTTATTTCAGGTTTCTCCGATCTCATTTTGATTCTATGCGCAAGATATTGATCCTTTCTCGTTATAGGTGATTTCAGCATTCACTTTGAAAAATTATCAGACGCCTTCAGCACTGAACTCGGTGCATTGACTGACTCGTCTCTTGTGGCTCATATGCATGACCCTCCTTACATCAAGGGTCACACATTCGACGATATGATGTCATAAAACTGCACTTATTCATGATCAATTATTACCAAATCTTGCTTATCTGAATACATGCAGATCTTATTCAGTCTATATTATGTGCTCTCCTCCTCCTCCTCCTCCTCCTATAAAATCACAGGTAAATCACGAGAACTCAAGGCCCTTGACATCGATTCCGTGCGAGAATATCTGCCTCGCCTCTGCTGGGCCCCTCCAATCTGTCATCATCGGTAGGGAGCTACAACACTACACTAGCTGACATACTCGACGAGTTTGCACCTCCGACAAAGCGCACTGTGAACCCTCACCCAGACGGCCTATGGTTTAACCCAGACATTAAACTAGCTAGGTCTACTAAGCTCAAGCTTGAAAAAACTTACTAAAGGTCAGAACTGATTATCAATCGACTGGCATAAGAGGACTACTGTAGGTCGTACCAACCGATCCCAGCAAAGGCCAAGTCCAGCTTTTATAAAAACATTGTTGGATCACAGACACACAATCCGAAAATGCTGATGTCAACAATCAACCATCTTCTCAACCGCTCCCAGATTAGCTCCTTACCTGATGATTCCTGACATGATCTAGCAGATCTCTTTTTAACTTCTTTGTCCAGATGATTTGCATGTATCAGGGATTCCATCTCTGTGGTGGCAGCATCCCTCTAGAATGCTGTCCCTGATTCCTTGCAACAAGTCAGTGTTTACATTCAAAGAGGTCACTAGTGACATCGTTCTGAAGTTCATATCTCAATCAATGGAGACAACTAGTACTGTGGACCCTATTTCCTCTGCCCTGCTTCTACGATGCATTTGTCTGCTGCTTCCATGCACAACTAACCTTATTAATGTTTCATTAGTCTCAGGTCATGTCCCAGCACCTTTCAAAAAAGCTGAAGCCAGGCCACTACTCAAGAAAGCGACACTAGACCAAGAGAACTTGAGCAACTACCGCCCAGTCTCCCCTCTACCATTCCTATCAAAGACACTGAAATGATTCGTGCCAGACCAGAAGAACTCATATGTTATATATATGTTGAATATATGTTGAAACTTCAAAACTTGCATGTTAGTTACAGTTCAGCTTTAGAGTTAATCACTCCACTGAGTTGGCGTTGCTCCGGGTGTACAACGACCTCCTTAAGAATGCAAACATGGGTAGAGTATCTTTGCATATTTTTCTCGATCTTTCGGCAGCTTTTGATACTATCGATCACCAAGTCTTTCATGAGTGCCTCTGATCTCGCCTGGGCATCACTGGCCATGATCTGCAATGGCGCAAGTCTTGTGTCAGTGGGAGACTCCACAGTATTGATGTAAATGGACATAGATCATCTGAGGTACCTCTGAAATATAGGCTACCTCAGGATTCCCTGCATTGTCTGGTACATTTCATAGTTCTCTCCATCTTGCCGATGTGAGTCCCAAGCACAATATAGGCTTACAATTATATGCAGATGGCACTCAGTTGTACCTTTGTTTTGATCCAGCCCTCGAGCACTTAGAATTTGTTCTACTCCGTTGATGCATGTATTGATGACATCTGCACACAGATGGCAGCACATTTTCCGAAATTGATTGATGATAAAACCTACTGACTAGTCATGAGTAAACCAAGTGTGATTCAGAATTGGAAAGACAAACGCTCAAAATTGGCTCTGCCAGCGTATCTCCTGTTGAATTTGCACGAAATTTAGGTGTCATATTCCAAAGTGACCTTCCATTAGATGACCATGTCAGCTCCACAATCAAGTCTGCTCACTTTCAACTACATAGGATTGCTAAAATTTGGGCTTATTATGGCAGGGATACGCCGTCTAAGTTGGTCAATACATTTGTGACACCCGTCTTGACTTCAGTAACTCACTGCTTGCTGGCCTACCGGCATGTGCAATCAGGAGCTTACAGCTGGTGAAAAACTCTGCAGCTTGGCTTGTCTGTCGTGAGCGTCGCAGTTTCTACATCACATCACATTTTACCAACCTGCACTGGCTATCAGTCACGCAACGGATCGACTTCAAGGTTCTCTAGCTCACTTTTAGGTCATTTCATTCTTTGGCTCTAGCCCACCTATCAGATCTACCACCCCACCAGGCTAAGCATCGTAAAACCTGCTTTTAGAAATCAAACTGTTTACCTATACCTCGTACCAACCTCTAATCCTTTGGAGACTGCGCCTTTAGTTCGTATGGTCCCAAAGTGTGGAACTCACTCCCCAATTCCGTCACGACATCCCCTACTTGACAATATTCAAAAAGAAATTAAAAACGCATCTATTTATGACAGCATTTAGTGTCGCCCTGTGATTCGTCTTTTATGAGCTTATTCGTGCTGATACTGTGCATGCTGCCACTAACCACACTTGCATGGTGACCCTGTACATGTCATGACTAACAATGTTAGGCATGTTGTTTATCAAGCATGATACCACTCACCGCTCGATCGTGTTTCCTTTGCAGCAAATGGAAAGTGCCTAGAAAGAGATTGAGTTCTCTGAGGGCGCTATATAAAATGTATTATTAGTATTATTATTATTTTTACTATGTAACCTGTAAATGAAGATTGGGCTAACGAGCATATATATATATATATATATATATATATATATATATATATATATATATATATATATATATATATATATATATATATATATATATATATATATATATATATATATATATATATATATATATATATATATATATATATATATATATATATATAACGAGCCTCGCACCAGCAGCTGAATAGCCTTTACATAATTTATAAGACCTATTCTGAACCAGGCTTTTTATCACGGTTTTGATTTGAGGACGACACAGGCATCTACCGGCAATAGAGAAAGCTGGCTAAGCAGTCTCGCCACTCCTAAATGCATAAAGACTGGTATTAATGGTAATAGGGGCAATTCTGAGACTGACTCATGAGAGATGTTCGCGTGCATCTCGTATAGCATATAGAATTAACCTGCTCGGACAACTAACGTATGTATCGCATGTTGATGTCTGTGAATGACGATATAGATCCAAAAATTATCCCTATACCCATAGCAATAATAAGGACCATCTCCTGATTGCGAAGTTGGGTATGGATCGCAAAGCATGTTAATATGTGCTCACACATGTTTTGAGATATATTTTCGTGTAGGGTTTGTGATTTTGGGTTTGGAATGTAGGAATAAGGAATTAGGATTTAGAGTTGAGGTTGCATGCTTACTAGGGATCACGGTTTAGGGCTTACGGTTTAAGGCCGCTGGATACCACGTTGAACCTGGTGCTAAGGGACACTTTGCACATAGGAAAAAGTTCACCCTTCTATCCTAAGCGAATTAGTCGTATCAGCTGGCCCGGAGGTGCCAGTTTAGATCGGTTAACTGCAACTGGCTGCCTAGTTTCTGCGGCGGGAGCTCTTACAAGTTTTTCTCCGATTATATCTACTGACCGGAAGATAGAAAAGATTCTGCTCTCCTCGCCGAGTGCCACGGAAATGGCGGAAAAGCCTGAGAGCGAGCATCACGTCCGGCTCCCAGTCTTGCTGGCGCTGCTAGCGGACATCCGCACGACTGGGAGAGCTGCCTATAACCGCCGAGCGCTGAGCAGGTGCGAGCGGCAAGGCGCGTGCCTATTCATCGGCGGCTGCGGAGAACGGTCGACATCGAGCCATAATAGTCGCCCTTAGAAGTAGTAACATGGTATAATAATAATAATAATATAATTAATTTGTATAGCATCCTAAGATAACGTAAGATCTCCTCGAAGTTTCCAGCTTTGACGTCACATGGACGACCATCCATAGAAATAAACTTCGCGTGTTGTGCTACGAAACAATCGAGCTAGCCTAAAGACTTCGTAGTCAACAGCCGCTCCCAATTACTATCTATCCAACGCACCGCTACTGTCGCTCACCAAGGTGGATGCTCTCTACGGATACTCTGGCAATAGATGCAATGGATTTGTCTAGCTGCAGTCATCTGGCCAAGGCGCTGAAATTCAGCGATGATTCGTCGAGGTGTGTGCACAAAGAGCAGGCGCTTCTAAACAAGGAGCCGTAAAAATAACAGGGCAGACCAGGCGAGGAGATATCTACAGGTAATATTCTAATAAACGCTGTGCCTCCCACGCGGTCAAAATAGAGATCTGGCTCTTCAATCTTTGCCAGCAAGCAATAGAAACTGCACCATACAATAGAAACAATAAATAAATTAATAAATCAACATCATTAGAACCCTAGCGAGGAGAGAGAGGTGTCTAGAGTTCGTTTCTTTCAAGTCCAAGTTAAGTGCCATGTAAGAAATTTAGTTCTCTTAGAGCGAAATACAAATTCTCCATTACTGTCGTTAATTGAGTGAGTCATGACCTTGAGCGTGTACATATAGGCTGTCCGGCACCTTTCGACTCCCATCCGTTTCCCCATCATATTTCGTCACGTCCGCCTCCCTTGCTGCTCCGAAGGGGTTCTGATGTTAGGTTCACGCTCCAGTCGATACCCCGAGCTTCAATTATTGTTATTTCTCGATTTCCACACCAACCTGCTCTTCGGCTTCTATCAGTGGCTGTGCAAGCTTGAATCGACCTGCATATGGGTATTTCTTGGCGTTTTTAGTTCTTGAATGACCCGTCGGCTATGTGAGACCAGTAAGAATGCAATATTTTTTTTACTAAATCAGCTGATTAAGCAGCCTCACCTGTAAAGCTGCAGCAGAGCCTTAACGGCCTTAGCCACCGCTTACAGTGGTCAATGACGCACCGCCCACTTTAAGACTCGAACCCACAAGCTGGGTTCTGAAGAGCGAGCACCTTACCTCCTGGCCTAAGGCCCAGTAATGATATTTCCAAATATTCAAGTGCTGCCGATTGTGCAAGTCCCCTGAGAGGTGTGTGAGTATTGCAACCTTAATTTGTAAGTGCTCGGTGCCCAATTAAGGAGAAGGATTTTGGCAGTTTCAAGGAAGGCTGCGGTTTCGGCATGGTAAGGCTAATTCTTATCGTTTTGCCTTGTAGCCGTCCGGACGCAAAATCATGCCTTGGTCTTTTACCATCTGCTTACGATTGCAATACTTCCATAAATTCCTGCGACCCAGAATCGACTCAGATCTCCAGGCACCTGAAATCAAATACATTTCCTCTTTTCAACTGACTTAAATAAAAGAATATCAAAACATATATCTCAACGTCTGTAGCTTGACAGAGCAGCCACTCAGACTAAGCGGAAGCTACTTTCTAGAGCTTTACATTCTGAGCACTACGCGCTTTCGGTGCTCGTAGGGTAACCATCGCACTTTGCCTCACACGAAATGAGAGGGAGAGTAACGGAGCTGTACCTGGAGGACAGACAAAAAATGAGCTCTGTGGGGTGTAGCAGCGTAGTTAGTTAGCTAGGGACGTGCCAGATTTGGCAGCAGGAGAAAACATTGAATTGCACGAGAATTGATTGCTGACGTTAGTTCAACAGAGTGTGGAGCCCGAATAGTGAAAGCATTTCAGTCAAGCAGGCGTAGTGGAAACGAATAGTGCAGCTATTTTTTGTCCTGAAAAGACAAAAAGAGCTGAGTTTTCATCAATAAAAAAACAACGTATACGGCCACATTTCTCACTCACCTGCTGTAGAGACTTGATGGCTTTCTCGTAGCCTTGCAAATGCATATTTGTAGAATTCCAGTCGAGGTAAGATGCTAGCCCTCAACGACCTTGGTCGTACGCTCGAATCCTGCTGCACTTGGATGATTGCTTATTGCTAACTGCAAGTGGTGGTGATAGCCTATGTGGCTCTTCTGCCGCCGCGCTAATCAGGCTCCCAATCTGCTAAGATTTTTGTATGCAAAACTTGTAGACTTGTGGCCTGCCTCAGCACATACAGGCCTCTACATACGAAGCTGCCAACAGTTAGTATGAATCTCACGCTAAACCTCGTTGGCAAGTGCATGCATAGCCTTAGTATCCTACAAGTCACGCTCTGCCGATTGAAGATTCAATAATTAACATAAATGCAAATTGCACATTCGCATGGTGGGAAGTACTTTCACAAAAATCTTACATTGCTCTCAAACCTCGTGCATGCTAACGAGGCAGGAAGGGCTGCATACTTGACTGCATACGGTGACACCGTTGCCACAAGCTTCTACGGAAAAGGCATGGCAGCTGACCAGTAAATACCCGTTTACAGCCACGGATGTACCCTGCTCGCTGTCACAAGTCCGAGCGTGTATCCTCTCGGTTTCTCAAGTCTGTCCTTGCGGATTGCCGATCTGAAGCCAGAGAGCATGAGCGGAGTTGTGCTTTTTAAAACGTGCTCCTACTTGCTATTAACCCAGGTGTGCATGAGAGTTTGTACACAATTTCGCAGTACCGTTAGCAAGCTTTTCCACTACCTTAACCCGACTGTTGCGATGTTTGCGGTAGACTGAGACAGCGTGTGCCGACGGTACCTGTTCAGGCGATGCTTACTCTGGGATCAGCGTGCACGATGTTAGATCACTCGTAGGAAAATATTTTGCTAGCGAAAAGTACGGCGAACAGTCTCAGCGAAGGCCGGGGGAACTCGTTTTTGAAATCGCATCTTATCTTTCGCTGCAATATACCCACTCGGCGGAGCCCTCAGCCGCCAGCGCCGCGCCCTCGAACCGCGTCAACAACGTACAAGTCCCACCGAGCGTGTCTAGAGCCTACTTTAGCATTCGTCAAGGGACGGCCGCTCCAAGATTTCGCTACCGGAAATTCACTCCCACGAGTCTCCAGTCGGTCGACATTCGCGGTAAATCGCTCGGCTTGGTGAACGACCGGGGCGCTCCGGTTCCCCTCGAGAGCCACCGCGGGCCTCCCTCCTTCTCGAAACCGCCTCCCCATCAGGAGTCGGTTTCGAGAAGGGCAAGTCTTCGTCGCAGGGCTTGACCTTGCAACAGAAACTGGCTACCCTCGAGAATTGGTTCTCAAGGGAACTCCCCCCACCCCTGCTCGCCCGCTTTTTTGCCACCGGTTCACCTCGGAAATCCTTGCAGCCACGAACGGTCGCAGTGGGCAGTTGATCGAAGCGAGCCAGGTCCGACAATTACAGATAGTCACTCGCGACTAATGGCGAAGAGTGCTCGGGCATCGACCAGCGGGCGGCGAGCGGCCGTCGGTCCCACCGAGCTCCGCTGTGGTGCTGTAATGAGAATTTCGCGGTCAATCGCTGCCGCATTAGAGTGGACGTCGGCTGCATAACTTTGTTAGTAGAAGTCCTTCGCGGCGATTCGCAATTATGCGGCTCAATACTGTCGCCCCTAAAATATCGCTGCTGACTAACCGCCGGCGAGCGTCTTGCAATCCGAACGGAAGAGTGCGCAGCAGTTCGCGCGTCGACTGCTCCGCCGCGGCTCCGAACGACCGAGTAACGATGGCTGCCGCTGCAGCGGATAATATAGCGGGTAATAATATAGCGGATAATATAGCGGATGCATAGGAGAATGAGCCGCCGCCACCGCCGCCGCGGCTGTGGCTCATCACCTCCGATGGCAGCGGAGCCGGCGCTACCATTTGCTCCACCATTCGCCGCCGCCATCGGAGCTCCGTGCAACCCGTGGATCTCCCCGGGAGATGGCAACGCGGCCACTAGTCGAGCAGCTGAGCGGGCTGGGACATCGATAGTTAGCCAGACTCTGGACTGTCGGGTTCCTCTCTGAGCAGAAAGTGGACGAATGGAAAAGCTAGTTTTGGCCTGGTTAAGGTGCTCGCCCACACCCTGGTATGGCCGAGGTGGCGGGCTCGAGTCCCATAGCATATGCGATGCACCTGAATACGTTCTAATTGATTAAGTTCTCTTGGGGAACTATACAAATGAATTATAAATTACGTTATGTGTAACACTGGTTAACAGCCCCACTTAGGGAGCTGCAATGAAGCCGGAATTCTTTTCTTGAAGATACGTGAAAAAAGAGCCAGCGATGGCCGACTACCGTGTACATAGGAGCCGAACATTTTGGCTTTGCGAAGAAAAATATCCCAGAACGGCGTGGGCTCTGTCAGTGGTCGAATCACTCGCCCGCCGGACACCATCGGTTGAAAGTGGGTCTAATAAGAATAAGAATAACACACTTGATAAAGAGCCCTCAGAGAACTCAATCTCTTTCTAGGCGCTTTACGTTTGCTGCGAAGGAAACCAAATCGAACCATGCTTGATAAATAGCATGAATAATATCGTTAGGGGTGATATGCACACGGTCACTATGCAAGTGTGGTTAGTGGCGGTACTCTACAGTGTCAGCAAGCATAAACACATAAAGGACGAATCACAGGGACCCACTAAATCCTCTTCTAAATAGGTGAGTTTTGAGTTCTTTTAAAATGTGGTCAAGTCAGGGGGATGTCGTGACGGAAGTCGGGGGTAAGTTCCGGGCTTTGGGAGCATACAAACTAATGGCACGGTCTCCAAAGGATTTGAGGTTTGTACGAGGTATAGGCAAACTGTTATTTTCCGAAAAGCTGGAGGTGCAATGCTAGCCTGGTGGGATAGAAGATCTGATAGGTAGGCTGGAACAAAGAAATGAAGTCACCTAAAAGTGAGCCAGACAATTTGCTTGACGAGTAGACAGTGCAGATCGGCGAGAAGTGGAGTGATGTGGCAACTGCGACGATCACGACAGGTAAGCCTAGCTACAGAGTTTTGCACGATCTGTAAGGGCCTGATTGCACATGCCGGTAGGCCAGGAAGCAGTGAGTTACAGAAGTCAAGACGGGATGTCACAAATGCATGGACTAACTTAGATGTCGTATCCCTGCCTAAACAAGCCTGAATTTTAGCAATGCTATGTAGCTGAAAGGGAGCAGACTTGACTGTGGAGTTGATGTGGTCGTCCAAGGAAAAGTCACTTCGGAACTCGACACCTATATTTCGTGCAGGTTAACAGGAGATATGCTGGCAGAGCCGATTTTGAGCTTTAGCCTTTCCAATTTCTGTATCACTCTTAGTTGGCCCATAACGAATAATTTAGTTTTATCATTATTTAATGAAAGAAAATTTTACATCTTTCACTTCTATGTGGATTACATTCGGTTGTACCCTTGCTTTGATCCCTCCCCGCCTTCGAGCACCTCAAATGCTCTCAACTCACTTGCTGCATGTATTGATGACATCCGCACGTGGATGACAGCAAATTTCTAAAACTAAATGACGATAAAATTTAACTTACTAGTTATGGGCAAACCCAGTGTGATTCAGAAATTGGAAAGGCTGAAACTCAAAATTGGCTCTGCCAGCATATCTCCAGTTGAATCAGCTCAAAATCTAGGTGTCATATTCCAAAGCGACCTCTCTTTAGACGACCATCTATTTAGACCTATTTAGGACAGCATTTAGTGGATTCCTGTGATTCGTCCTTTATATGCTTATGCGTACCGACACTGTAGGGTATTGCTGCTAACCACACTTGCATGCTTACTCTGTGCGTGTCACCTCTAACCGTGTTATTCACGTTGTTTATCAAGCATGCTACCACTAACCATTCGATCGCGTTTTCTTTGCAGCAAATATAAAGCGCCTAGTAAGCGATTGAGTTCTCTGAGGGCGCTATATCAAGTGCATTGTTATTATTATTATTATTATTATTATGAATTTCAGGATCAGCAGCACCTCCTTGCCATGGTTAAACGATAAAAAGGCCAATGAATTGTGTTGAATCCTCAGACCAGCTATCAAACGCAAGAGTGGAAATGGTAGCAGTAGCAACCTTTACAGATATCTTTTTTCCACAGCCTCCACCAGCTTGAATATATACTTCTTGAGTGTTTTGACAGACATCGGTTGCAGTTTCACATTGCTTCGAATGAGCTCTTTTTTGCAAAAGAACAATTCGAGCTCATCCCCGATGATCCATTTCAGCTGTTTGAATACATTGGTTGATTGACTATCAAGCATGTACTCCAAGGTAGTCTGTCCAGATACTGATTGTACAGTTCCGGTGATGACATTTGCTGTTTCGGATTTGCTGTCTCCATGTGCTTGTTTTGCCAAGTGAAACATCTCTAGATGATTCGGGTGCTACTGCTTTATGTGGGAGATCACACTCGTGTAGCCGAGCTTAATGTTTTGTTTGCGAACAGTTCCACAATTGCATCTCAACGTATTGGCATCAGAACCAACGGGATTCTTTCCAAAGTAAAGCTGACAGGCCTTCTTTTTGTCAGTTGGGACTGTAGGACGACAACTTGAGCTCGACATCAAATTTGGCCACCTCTGAGACAAAAGCATGGCGCCACCATGATAGCACACGATTGTGCACTGGGACAATTGTGATTGGTTAAAATGATTTCTAAAGATATATGTCCGGATATGATTTTAATTGGATCTTTTCAAATGTGAAAAGTCAATTTATGTATTTTATGTATCATGTATCTCGTGACAGAGACGAATAGGTTTGTAATAATACCTTAATATATTACAATGTATTATAAAATATATTGGTATTATCAAACGAATCCTCACAATATATTGTAGCCAATATATTACTGTGTATTTTATCTACAATGCATTGTCTCGAAGCCTTGCTTCAGAGCACGAGATCTGAGTGCACGGAATCTCTGCCCAGCAATACTCTTCAAGAGGACTGCTTCTGCCGAGCAGCTACGAGAAGGTACAGTGGTAGCAACCCACGGCAACAGGTCCTACACCAACCAGGACAGGGCAGGAACGTTCTGCTGGCAGAACCGGCGACATATTTATCCCAAACCAAGAACAGGGGAGCAAGCTCACAGTGACATAAATATCACTCTGTGGAGCAATACCAGGTAGCCATTGAGCAATAACCATGTAATGTAATGTATCTCCGTCAGTAACTCCACAAAGTCATTAAGACCATGTGGGCGTTACGCAGGAGAGTTTTGTATAGCGCACTCACAGCCTAAGCGGCTTTCGGTACGCATTCGGTAGCCAACAAACTTCGTCTCATGCAACAAAGAGAAAGTGGGAAGCATAGCAGAGTTAGGAGAGCAGTTGAGGTAGTGAGTAGCATAGAAGTAGCAGTTCAGGACCGCTGAAAAAGATGTGCCATAGTCGGCAGTTGAAGAGTAGATGTCGTTGCTTAAGAATTGTGGAAGCGAGTTCCACAGTCTAGGACCTGCAGAGCTAAAGCTTCTGTCGCCAACTGTCTTTAAGCTGAGGAATGGGACAGCTAATTTATTGTCCACACAGGACCTGAGGGCGCGAACAGGCTGAAACTGATGTAGCAGTTCAGCTAGGTATGAAGGAGCCAAGCCGTGGCGGGCCTTGTTGGTCAGCGTAAGAACTTTGCTCCATATCCTTTGCTCAACCGGCAACCATCCTAGCTCTTCCAGCAAAGGTGACACGTGCTCAAACCGCTGGGACTTGAAGACCAGCCTTGCAGCCATATTCAAAAGTCCGCTGTAGTGGCATTATAGCTTTCTTTGGTAGCCCAGCCAAAAGAGAATTACAATAATCAAGCAGAGACAGAACTAAAGAGTTAGTTAAATTTTTTACAAGCCACTGTGGGAGACAGCTTCTAATCTTGGATAGGGATCGGATGTGATGGCTAGCTGTAGAGGCAGTCTTCTGAATGAAGCTTTTGAAATTGAGGCAGCTGTCGAACACGACACCTAGATTAGGAGCACGTGGTGAAGGTCGCACGATAGCATCGCCTATTAGAACAGCAAAGTCTTTTAATCCAGCCACACGCTTAGGGTGTCCTATGAGAAGCAGTTCGGTTTTATCGTCATTTAATTTCAGGAAGTTTTCCGACATCCAGGATCGAATATCGGCAAGGCAAGCATTCAGTTTCTCAGTTGCTGCAGCAGATTCCGACGGTTTAAATGACGAATACAACTGAGTATCGTCAGCATAGAAGTGATATCCTATTCCATGGGCCTTAATCACTTTTCCCAGGGGTTGTGTATAAATGGAGAACAGCAAGGGACCAAGTACAGACCCTTGAGGGACTCCACAGGTGACCCTTCTCATGTCTGAGACCTGACCCCCACACGACATGGATTGAACACGATCAGACAAGTATGATTTAAACCACCCCAGTGCTTCGTCTGCCAGACCGATCGTTGTTCTCAGTCGTTCAAGCAGAACTTCGTGATCAATGGTGTCGAAGGCAGCAGACAGATCTAGCAGAGCTAGGGCAGTGACATTCCCGTCGTCGTTGCCACGTAGAATGTCATTGTTAACACGGAGGAGAGCAGTTTCGGTAGAGTGCTGCCTCTTGAAACCTGATTGAAATGTTTCTGACATTCCATTATTTTCAATATGTTCAGCTAGCTGCTTAGCAACAATTTTTTCAAGAATCTGTGATAAGAATGGAAGAAGGGAAACTGGACGATAGTTTGCTAGAACCTCTGTGTCTAATCCTGGCTTTTTAAGAATAGGTCTAACGATTGCCGATTTGAAGGACTTGGGGACGATCCCTTTTCCCAAAGAAGCATTAAAAATCTTGGTTATGGCAGGGCTAAGTTGGTCTGCAAGTAAAGACCACAGAGATGAAGGTATAGGGTCTTCAGGAGACGAGCTCTTTTTGCTAGACCTTATTAAGGCAGCCACATCACAGGCAGAAACATCAGAGAATCTTTTAAGAAAGGTCACAGGTTGAGGAACGGCGATTGCTATGGTCGGAGGGGGCTTAATGGAGGCACAAATATGCTCAATTTTTTCAGTAAAGAAGGCTGAAAACTTTTCGGCTGAGCCCTTAATATCTGGGGAGTCAGACCTGAGAGCATTGGCCAGTAAATGGTTTACTGTCTTATAAATCTGTTTAGTGTCCGACTGGCAGGAATTCAGTTTTCTAATGAAAAAAGAAGCCCTGGCTTTTTAAGCTTTCGTGTGTAAACACGAAGGAAGTCTTTAAAATCGACTAGGTCTGCCTCAGACCCCGATTTCTTGAAACGACGTTCCAGCCTGTGCTTAACACGGCACATCTTAAGGAGTTTTTTTGTAAATTGAAAGCAATCTCGACGACTTTGAACACGGATAGAGCGAACGGGAGCATGCTTGTCAAGAGCACTCCTGAGTGTCATGTTCATCGCATCAGTGAGGGTATCGAGGCTGCCGGTCGAGTCTGAATGCAGATCAAGAAGGCCTGCATCACAAACAGATTTCAAAAACTTGTCCATGTCAATGCATTGTAAGTTACGTCGTTTGGCAAATTCGACATTGCCCTGCACGTACGAGGGAGCAGGAACAGTAAACGAGACCGAACAATGATCTGAGAGGGTCAGAGGGCACACCACAAAGTCAGTGGGGAGGACATCCTTAGTGATCACGAGATCTAGAATGTGGCCACCGACGTGGGTGCTATGATTAACGTGTTAGGCCAAACCAAGGTTCTCCAGACAGTCAAGAAATGAGCGGACCTGGCTGTTGCTAGGGTTGTCAACGTGAATATTGAAGTCTCCTACAATCAGTAGCGGCCTGTCACACACAAATATTTTAGCGGGAACTCTGAAAACTCCTCTATAAACAAGTTTAGACAGCCAGAAGAAGGCCGGTATATCACAACGGTGAGAGGCGTTGTCTTTGATGAAGACCTGATAGCAACCGATTCAAACGATGACCCAAGCGAGAAACTGCACATTTTATAGCCAAACAATTCGCTAACAAGTATTGCAACCCAGCCACCAACCTTGTCAGAACGCATGGACTGATAGAATGAGAACCCGGGTGGGGTGGTCTCGGAAATACAGCTACTGGAACAAACCATCACCCACCGCCGGCAAATGGGGAAGATGTGACCGCGTTATTCGGTACTGAGGCCGTTACACATCTAGCGACGCCTACAGCTACAACACAGCAAGCTCGATCAACGCGACCCAGTTGAGCTCCAAAATGGCAAAGGAATTATGTGCTTTCCCAACAAAGGGAGATGTTGACAGGCGCTGCTTGTCTCTCCTATTGCTGTGTAATTCCCAGTTTCGCGAGGTCCATTGTACAGGATGCTTCCGGTACTGGCCGGGCCTGAATAAACGTGGTCTCTGTATGCTCATGTGTTGTCACTCGTACTGCACTATCAAAACGATTGCTCTCCCTTGAGCAGCATTCGCCAATCTCTGAGCCAAGCATCGAAGAGACTATGCGTTCTAATCGCGAACCTTCGTCGACGTGACGTGATTATGCAGTATTTTCCAGAGCAGCCTCGCATAGCTGATGCGCTGAACCGTGCACACCCAATTGGCAG
This sequence comes from Cristatella mucedo, assembly GCA_009760855.2. Taxonomy (NCBI): domain Eukaryota; kingdom Metazoa; phylum Bryozoa; class Phylactolaemata; family Cristatellidae; genus Cristatella; species Cristatella mucedo. The sequence goes on along the minus strand of WPIO01000138.1, from coordinate 960,072 downwards.
CCACTCTTACCAGACACTCTTGCTTGCTGCTTGTCGATGCTGATGTCAGTAGCTGTTGCCGGTGGCCGCTTCCAACTGGCCTCACGACATCCTCTGACTTGACCACATATAACATGAATCTAAAAACGCTTCTACTTATCGTAGCATTTAGTGGGCCCATGTGACTCGTCTTATCCATGCTGCCGCTGCGCATGCTGCCACTAACCATATTTGCATGCTGAACCTGTACATGGCACCCTTACTCATGTTAAGCTTATTGTCATTGAGCAGGCTACCACTAACCATTTGATCGTGCTTCTTTGCAGCAAATGTAAAGTGCCTAGAAAGTGATTGGGTTCTCTGAGGATGCTGTAACAAGTGTATTGCAACAATTTCTAGAAATAGCTGGTGCAACCAACCGAAACAGCTGTCTGATTGGACGAAGTCCGTTTATATGACTATTAGTTTCTCTCACCTCAAACGCCGGCTGCTAATGGATCTTTGCAATTATCTTGATGCAGGGCATGTCCTGAGCCACTAAGATGCTATTGTATTGAATGACAATAATAGTAATAATAATAATAATGCACTTGATAAAACGCCCTCAGAGAACTTAATCTCTCTCTAGGTGCTTTACATTTGCTGCAAAGGGAAATGCAATTGAATGGTGAGTAAAATCATGCTTGATAAACAAACAAAATGAATAACATGGTTAGGGGTGACTTAATATGATTTCAGCTCGGCTACAAGATAGAATGCTGAGGCACATTCACTGTGTTCACATAGTATATGGCAGCATGTTGAGAAGGGCCGAACAGACCATGTACTGGCCAGGCATTGCGAGGGTTATCAGGGGAACAGATCCGTTTACCGGACGACAAAGCCCATGCAGCCAAAAGAGAGCTTACAACCACATGACTAGGCTATGAACCGTGAAAAGGTATTAGCAGAAACGTTAGGTTTTGGCGGTTGGCAGTATCTGACCACTGGCAATTGTGTCACTGGGCTTATTGAGGTCGATCGGCTTGAAAAAAACACATTAGTCGGCAGCATTATGCATCTGACTATACCCATTCTGCATGCTACGGCATTCCAGTGGAGTTCGTCACCCAAAAAATGACTGCAGTTCCCACTGGCAGCATTCGGAAAATTCACAGACGACTGGAATGTACATCACAGCATCACCATTTTTTTCGAAGCCTACAGTGAAGGTGGTTTTGCAGTCGAACCAGAGAAACAAGTTATTCAAAGGGCTAGCCAAGACAAATTTCAGATACGTTCCTGGCCATGCTGAGGATAGGGAGCCTTCACCGGACACCTACGACGGCAGCCATGGCAGACACCAGACCTTTGTCCAAAGGCACACTGACTACAGAGCACAAGATATGAGCCTGCTAAACATCAGCCATGCAATCGTATAGGGGGGGGGTCTGATGAGCAACTTTGAAGTGGCACCGTTTAAAAACCGATGGCAATAGGTCATACACCTTCAAGTACCCTGCAGGATAATTGTGATCGAGGTAGCCGGCGACATTCCTATCCAAACCCAATAACAGAGAGAAAGCTCACTGAGATATATACGTTAATGTGAGGAGAAATGCAAGGCAGCCACTGAGCAATAACCATCCCCACCTCTAGGAGAATATAGGAGTAATGACAGTGCCACCGACTGTCCTAACCAGTACCGATTCTGTTGCAGTGCATCAAGCTCTGCCAATGGGACCTCGTCTAGTTCCAGCATGGCTAAGGGATTGTGCTCTTAAAGCAAACAAAGGTGGATGTTGGCAGATCAGAATGTCCCTCCCATTGCTCTATTGCTATGTAACTCCTTGTTTTGGGAGTGCCAAGGTACCAGGTGCTTTCGGAGACCCCACCGTCGGCAACAAACGTGGTCTGCAGCTTGCTCACTGCGGCTTCTCATTTTTTTGGAATCATCAACTGACGTCAAGCTTCTCAGTTTCCCCCACCGAACACTAACCTCTGAATGCAGACTGCACACCTCTGGGTTCAGCAAAGAGTGCTGGGTTGGTCTCCACTGAAACAGCAACATGCAATCACTGCTGCTTGAGCTAGGGCATCCGTCGTGCGTGATGGCATAGCATGGCAGCTCAAGAGGAACCTTGCTATCACTGCCACTGCTGTCACGAGGCCGGCCAGGGATGCACGTAGAGGCCACCCACATTGGCCCCTGCAGTCTATCTGTTTTCCACACCATCTGCTCGTCCTTGTCAATTGTCCTTTAGATGCTCATGCGTACAGCAGGTACTGAGCATATTATTAGTACCGTATTTTACCGTGCATAGGCCACTTTTTTCCAAAATTTGCGGTCAGATAAAGAAGAGGGGGCTTATACTTGGGCGCTTACTTTTTCAATTGGTCACGTCTATGAGTGGGTGATGACATCCTAGAATAGCGTAAGGCCGAAGACTATACCAGGAGCTCTCAGGAAGTGTGGCATTTCCAATGCAATGGACGGGAACTTAAGATGACGTAGTCTATGAAGCAAGTGACGACAGCAATGATGATAACCTTTTTTCCACCAAAGTACTAGCCTGTGATATGAAAAGAAAGATGGAAGGGTATCATCTTCGTATCGACTTCAGCTAGACCTTGGTCTGGGCAAGCACCTTTACCACTGGACCAAACCAGCCTCATTATGCCTGATGCAGAGGATAGTAATAGTGACATGAGTGATTATTTTGAGTATTGATATTGTTCAGTTCATTCAGTTATTGAATAAAAATATTGTTGTCCCATAGTTGGTTCAAAAATTTGAGATGGACTCATTCATGGGGGGGGCTTTTACACGGCAAAATATAGTAATAAGTTGACAAGCTTCTTTTCCAGGGCTTGCAAACTCTGTAGAAACAGACTTAGTACTCCTGTGACACTGTAAATGTATTACTAATATTATTACGATCGCAATTATTATTATTTTATATTTAATATTATGAGAAAAAAGAACGTACCACAGGACAGTGGAGATGCTCACATGTAGGAGGCAAGCCTTGTGCTGGAACACTTCTACTAACACTATACTATGCTACAGACAGACACAAACACACACACATAGACACACACACACACACACTCACTTATATAGAACTGCCTAATGAATAATCAACTTGAGGTGGCCAAGCATTATCTTTTGGGGCCTATAAAGTGTACACTCTGAGATGCCAAGATGGGCGAGCAACGCTAATGTGCAGCTAATAACAATAATAATAATAATAATAACGCACTTGATAGAGCGCCCTCAGAGAACTCAATCTCTCTCTCTCTAGGTGCTTCAAATTTGCTGCATAGAGAAACGCGATCAAATGGTGAGGAATATCATGCTTGATAAGCAACATGAATAACATGGTTAGGGGTGACATGCACAGGGTCAGCATGCAAATGTGGTTAGTGGCAGCATGCACAGTGTCAGCACGGATAAGCACATGAAGGACGAATCACAGGGACCCACTAAATGCTTTCTTAAATAGGTGCGTTTTAAATTCTTTTTAAATGTGGTCATGTCAGGGGATGTTCTGACGCATGTCGGGAGCGAGTTCCAGGCTGTGGGAGTATACGAACTAAATGCACGATCTCCAAAGGATTTGAGGTTTTTACGAGGTATTGGTTAACTGTTGGATTCCGAAAAACGAATGGTACGATGCTTGGCCTGGTGGGGGAGTAGATCTGAGAGATAGGCTAGAGCCAATGAATGAAGTGACCTAAAAGTGAGCGACAAGACCTTGAAGTCGATCCGTTGCTTGACTGGGAGCCAGTGCAGGTCGGCAAGAAGTGGTGTGGTGTGGCAACTGCGATGCTCACAACAGACAACCCTAGCTGAGGAGTTTTGCACCATCTGTAATCACCTGATTGCACATGCCGGTAGGCCAGCAAGCAAGGAGTTACAGAAGTCAACACGGGATGTCACAAATGAATTGACCAACTTAGATGGGGTATCCATATCTAGTCAAGCCCGAATTTTAGCAATGTTATGTAGCTGAAAGTAGGCAGACTTGACTGTGGAGCTGATGTTGTCGTCTAGGGAGAGGTCACTTTGGAACATGACCCCTAGATTTCGAGCTGATTCAACCGGAGATATGCTAGCAGAGCCAATTTTGAGCTACAGCCTTTCCAATTTGTGAATCACACTGGGTTTGCCCAAAACTAGTAAGTTAGTTTTATCATCGTTTAGTTTTAGAAAACTTGCTGATGCATATTCGAAGAAGCTATCTTCAATAACGCATTCTTCTGCGTAGGGCCAAATATTGTTTATTGGAAGTTAGCAATGAATTGACTTTAAGGTTTTTTCGCTCCCTTTTAGGTCACTTCATTCTTTAGCTCCAGCCTATCTCTCAGATATACTCCCCCACCAGGCCAAGTACCACCCGTTTTTCGGAATCCAACAGTCGACCAATACCTCGCACAGACCTGAGATCCTTTGGAGACCGTGCATTTAGTTCGTATGCTCCCAAAGCCTGGAACTCCCTCCCGACATGCGTCAGAACATCCTCTGACCTGACCACATTTAAAAAGAATTTAAAAGCACACCTATTTAGGACAGCATTTAGTGGGTCGCTGTGATTTGTCCTTGATGTGCTTATGCGTGCTGACATTGTGCATGCTGCCACTAACCACATTTGCATGCTGACCCTGTGCATGTCACCACTAATCATGTTATTCACTTTGTTTGTTGGTCAAGCATGATTTTACTCACCATTTAATTGCATTTACCTTTGCAGCAAATGTAAAGCGCCTAGAGAGAGATTGAGTTCTCTGAGGGCGCTTTACCAAGTGCATTATTATTACTATTATCATTATCTACGGACCCTAGTAAGTGACGGCGTTGGATTATGCATGCTCGTGCACAGACGCACACTCACGGACACACACTAAGATACAAGCACACACGATATAGTGCACACACGCACAGATACATAAATGCACACAGGAGCACTAATACTTTCTTACACATGTCAGCACACATACAATTATGCATGCATTATCGCGGTCTCACGGACAAACGCAATCGCACACAAGCACACACATGCACAAAGGCATGCTGGTCCTGATGCTGATGCTACGATTCGTTTGCTGCTGTGCTGTTTATGCTGGCACCTCTAGTGCTTCTCCTGCTGGGCATTTGCGAGTTCATCGTCAGCACGTCATCGCTTCCCTGAGTTAGCACTCTCCAATAATGTCAACTCCAAAACAAAAAAGGGTCAGAACCGATCTATAACCGGAATGTATGCTGGGGGGGGGGGTGACTGCAGATTCCCATAAGATCTCTGATGGGATTATTCTATACTTGATGGAAAGCACCTTTTTTTGTCAAGCTCAGTGTGATTTATTGATAGCCACAGTACATTTGGATCAGTCACCTCTACTTTAGTGTAAGCCATCGCACGAAATAGAAACTGTTGCTCACGAAGGTAAAAAAATATTGGCTGATTTAACAGCCTCATTTCTTTAGCAGCAGAATAGCCCTAATATCTATCACCATTGCTTGCTGTTGGAAATGTAGAATTTCCCACTGAAGGATTCAAAATCACGACATCGGTCGCGAAGAGTGAGCACCTTACCTCCTGGGCTGCTATGGCCCGTCAAAGCTGAGAATTGAGTGGGTCAGCGACCAGCATACGAGTGTGACTTCACTAAAGCATAGTATTTCCTGCGAGTTTCACTTTTGGCAATAGAACCACAGCTTGACCTTTAAAACTATTTGAAGCTGTGCAATATGTTAGCAGAACTTTGCCACGGTAGCCCTTAAGTCTGGCTACTTTTATGTACTTAGACAGCCAAAGGCTGAAGATACTCTTCCTAAAAACTATAAGCAATTATTTATCCGTGATACCCCGGAATGCATCGTAGATTGTGCTGTAATATTTGCAGTTGTCCACCACGACCTCCTCTCTCAGTTTTTGCACCATTTCACTCCAGACTCTTTAATTCACTGGTCTACTGCATAACTTGCTAGGGAGTCATGCGGTTGGCAGGGAGCAAGAATTGGGAGAGGGGAAGTGCAAAGCAGAGTCACAATAACGACCTTCCTCCTTGCCGACGCTGCCTGTTCGAAACTATATCTATCAATCCGAATTAAAAGCAGAGTTCGGATGCGAGATTGAACTGCATCATGACACAAAGATGCGCTGGAAATACATCCCAACAACGTTAGAGCCGCTAATAAAGACACAAGTCTCCATCCCCGAGAAACTAACCAAATTCAAGGCGCTGAAAGTGATCGAGACAATGGATTTTAAAGCTGTCAAAACTCTTCTGAAGGCAATAAAACCTGTAAAACTCGCTGTTGAGAAAATCTCTAACCTGAATAATGAAATTACTACCATGCTCATCTAAAATTTAAACAGTGGCGTCGAAGAACGATTGAACAAGGATGCCATGAACCTTGTGTACAGTCTCAAAAATTCACCTGTCGCCCCTTAAAAAGCTATGCTATGTTTCTCGAGAAATCTAGCGTCTCGTCTATTTGGAGTCAACGATGAAGAAGTTGTCGTTGAACAGTCGTTAGATGATTCTAAAAGTATGAACTTGTCTCTTCAAGATGAATTGAATTTGAAGCTTCAAAAAGATGGATAATCAATTGACGGTCAAGGCCGTTTCAAACGGCCTCAAGTCCAAATTTACGTTCTTCAGAACTCTGGCAAGCCCACTGAAAACCTCAAGACATTGTACAACTCAATTACATTCATTCAACCGACATCGACGGACGTGAAAAGAGTTTTTTTTTGGTCTGTACGATTTACTGTACACAATTAAGATCGCGTCTCTCAGACAAGTCACTCAATTCACTTATATTCCTAAAATATTGTTATAAGAAATAGAAACCTATTGATTTAGAACTTATCACGAAAGAGATATACACTATATAGTAAAACGGTGTTCGTCACAGAAATAAGTTATCGACCTTAAAATTAGTATAAAATTGGAAAAAACCAGCAACAACAGCTGTAGATAGCTGTTTTGAAAATTTAAAACACTTAACAGGTGTTTTTCAAAAATGTGTTTCAGAGACCCTAATTACCACCCCATGAACGGGGACTTGCACGGAACGCCTCAATCTACCGGTAACACGAGCCTAGTAACGTCAGCTATTGTTGCTTTGGTCATGGGTTCTGCATGGCGCTGGCGGGGGTTTTGATTGGTCGGCTGATACAACGCTGATACAAAAAAAAGTAGGCGAAGCTTCTCCGTCATGACTGCCGGTCGATTTGGCTTCTCCCCCCCCCCAGTATGAGATGATGTAGTTGCCCAAACCGAAAAGAAGTCAGCACGAAATCGGCGGCGTCGGTTTAGGATGACACTCGATAGTATAAACGCAGCTGCATTTGCATTAGGAGGAAACTCGATAGCGTAAACGCAGTAGGGCAGGCATTTTCGGGACGGCCGAAGCACGTGACCCCACCCCTCTAGTCCGTGGCTACATCGGCAGTAGCTCGATCGTTCGCGCGACGGCATCGGTTTGCTGGGCGCGGGGTGGATTGACAAAGCGTCGTCCGCACCCGGTATTAGGGCACGCACCTTAGTTCGCAGGTGGCGTTTTAGCCGTGCGAAGCTGGACTACGAGGTCGATAGCCAATCTACATGGGGCGGGTCGGCCCCCTGATGGCAACCCGCTTTGTCCAGCCTGTGCTAGACCAAGCGCTAGAGCGCTAAAGCGCTAGAGCTGCGAGTAGTGACGCTAGTCCGCGAGGGCTCTAAAGCATCCGGGACCGACACGGCGTCTTAATATCCTGCAGATAGCTCGACCGCGGTCTGTCGCAAGCAGGCAAGCAGGCGAAGGCGAAGCTGAGACTTGGGCTAGACGCTATGCATACCCGAAAGTTATCCAGTTTTTTGAGTGCTGTAGAAAACTATCCCGGATCACACCCACTTATTTAGTCATTATGGATCTTGTGAGAGTTACAGAGGAAGATGCATTCCATTCCACTAGACAACTTTTAGAGGCGGACAGACTTTTAAGTCTCCGTACTACACAGTCTCCTGTGACCAGCGTTCCGAACCCTCTAAAATATCGTTATTCTTTATTTTTGGGTGCACCCAGCGCTCCGCGAAGCAGGGGCGTGCCTCCGGAAAGCTTACTCCGACTCACGCGTCTCAAGCGATGAGTTTGCTCCTTTTAGGAAAGCCGGACGCTGCCGGCTTAGGGCCTGCCGCCCCTGAAGTCCTTCTCTGTATAACAGTCTGCAACGAAAATCTTCAGCAACTCGAGAGATGGACTCGCCTCTTTAAAACGTCGGCGTCGCTCACTGGATTTTCCCATCTTAAGAGCGGGCGCATGGCGAAGTCAACCCGCTTGAGCCGCTCGCTGGCTCGATCCAGGTTTCTGCTCTGGGGGGCAGGTGCTCGCTTTTAATCTACTGAGGTAGTGGGCTCGAGCCCTGCTAGGCGCATTTGAAGTGCATGAATGAAGATTAAGTTCTCCTTGGGCACTATACAAATGAATTTTACACACGCACATGCACACCCAACCACCCACATCCTCTCTCTCTCTCTCACACACACACACACACACACACACACACACACACACACACACACACACGCACACACACACACACACACACACACACACACTCACTCAAACACACACACACATACACACACACACACACACACACACACACACACACACACACACCCCGCCACACACACACATATATATTTGGAATTAAAGTGACGGCTTTTATCTGGAGAAGCACTCGCACTGGCCAGCAGCCTTTGTTGCACCAATTGGAGCGATGCGGATTCTCTCCTCTCGAGCGTAGCCACGTCGCTGCCCACTCACGCCCGAGCAGGAAAAGTCTCTAGAGCCTATCCTCGGGTAGACTCTGCCAGGCAGGAAGACAGCCAGATACGTGAGAATCGCTGTCGGGCTTCTCGCGGGCCAAAGCCGATGCTCTCGGAGAGAATAGCTTGAACTGCTTTCACTTTTGTAGGACTGCCTGCCAGTCGCTTCGGCCAGACCCATCCGGGAGTCAGCAGGGTGGTGGGAAAAACACCCACTCAGAAGAAATCCCTCGAGCATGGGTCGCCCTTATTACTAACGTCCGAACAGCAACTTTTCTTTAATGGGATACATTGTCTTATTCGGAATAAACGTGTGGCTACGCCCATGTTTCGCTAGTTTTCACCTAACGGAAGTTATCAAGGCAAGTTAACTCGGTTCCGGTTACTCCGACAGCATGGGCGATTAACGGTAATAGCTTCTTTTAGAGACACCCTAACGGATTCTGGTTATTGCATGTATTATGGAGTACTGTACTCTGAAACCGCTCTTTGGATATGCATGTTGCCATGCTGGCTAGGAAAATTAAGTCAATGCATTGTGCAGTAATCCTTCCGGGCCGTTGTTTCTTAATGCACACTTCGGCGAGGGGGAGTGTAGTGTTGTGTTACTGTGTCTCCGGCTGCAGCAGCGCTAGTGGTCTCACGGAGACACGAAGACAAAAGGGGGCGAACGTGAGTGGTGAACGTGAGCAGTGAACAAGACTCAAATCTTTATTCCCCCAGCGGGCACATATATGAGCTAGGGCTGACTCACCACAGATAAGGGAGTGCATCCGTGGTGAGCCACCGTGGTGGGCCACATGCCCACATCAAAGGCCACACCGAGCCAACAGCCCAACCACCTGCCGAGAGGGGGGCACACATCAGTGGCAAGGAAGCAACAAGCACACACAACAGTAGCCTCCCGACACTTCAAGAGAGGGGGGTTGGAGCCTCCATACACTCTTGTCTGCAGCGAGTCGCCGCGGTCATGCGAATGCCGCCAAAGAAGTGATTCAACAACCTCAGTGATATAGTGGCAGAATAGTCTCACTGGCTACCGTCGCAGCTTGTAGTAGGCAATGCAGCATTGCCCACTTCAGGACTCGAACCCACGACTTGGGGGTCTTGAAGAGGGAGCACCTTACCTCTAGGCTGCGACGCACGGGCGGTGGTGAGTAAGCAGAGGCTCGAATTGATGAGAAGAAGAACCTACTGTATCCAGCCCTCGAAGCTGCAGGCAGGCGAGGCAGGCTGAGTGCAGCCAGTCAGGTCAGCCAGGTGTACCATTTGCCGGTTGTTTGAGGGGGCGTGTCAAGCCAAGCTCAAGTCTCTTCAGCTATTGGCCACCACGCCGGAGGCGATCGATAAAATCCGCCTCCTTCGGGACGTGGCCCAGCTTTACCCTCTATGTAGGAGCGATGTCTCGCCGAACGCTGCACAGTTCATCCTCGAGCTTTGATCATGTGAGTTGTGAGCTGTGCGCTAGAGCGGCCGCCCCGTGGCCGCCCAGCTCGGACGCCCCTGGCTCGCGAAGCTGCTGCCGAACCTCCGTCTAAGCTCGGGCGCTGCTTCGGACGCAAGGGGCTCTCTGATGGCCCGGCTCGGCCCAGCCCGACCTGCCGTCCCCTGTGACAGTGCCCTGGCTAGCGGTGTAGCGGACCTCCCTGGTCCGGGTTGCGTGCGGCCTCTTGTGGCGACTTGCGGCACCTCGTCCACAACCTCGATCGACAGTAAGCACAGTGCTCAAAGCCCCGTTTGCCAGCCAGCAGCAGCCGATGCCAGTGAAGCTGGGTGGGTGTGGAGGTAAGGCACGTTTCCGGCATGGCTGGTCGCTCGTGCCGGCGACCGGTGAGTGGGTGGAGGCTACCAACGCTCCCCCCCCCCGTCGAGAGTCCGATGCCAGCGAGCGAACTGCGTGCACTGACTTCAAGCTGCCCGGGTTCTTGGTTGCTTGCAGCCACCATCTCATCCCCCCTCCTGTACCCATCGCTTCGTCTAACCGACCGCCGGCATCGGCTGCTCGGAGACCAGTCGCGACCGCAGCCCCCTCGCAGGCACCGGGGCCCCCCCCCCGTCAATGTTGCATCTCTGCCCTATTAAGGTGGGACGCATCTGACGGACAGGACGTGTGGTGGGGGCGAGAGGGCTGCGATATTGAAGACGTTCCACTGGACAGCATCGACGAACCAAACACGGTCTACACTGCCTGCTCGGGTCCCGACTGCGGCCTAGCCTACGTCCGCAATGCCAGCAGCCCAGAGTCGGCAGCAGACGACGACGACGGTGCCACCGACGGTAAGCTCGCCGAGGTCGAGGGAGCGTCTGCTTCGACGCCTGCGGCTGAGTCTGCCTAGCTAGAGCTAGACGAGGCCTGACTGCAAGCTTGTCTCGGCCTCGACCGCCTTAGTGGCCGCTGCCCAACTCAGCCGTCCGGCCGCCGACGCAGCCTGGGCAAGGCTGTCTGTTGGCTTGCTACAACGCCTGTGCAAGAGCAACTTTCTCGAGTTTGCCAGTCGCCAGTAGATCCTCCGAGGGTGGTTTAGCAAGCCAGCCAATCAGCAGCTGCGTTCCTACCTCACTCAGCTCGTGTTTGCTTTTGCTGACATTCGAGTTTGCCCATGCCTACCGAGCGACATAATGGGCCTGAAAGAAATGTTGGCAGCCGAGAAGGCAGTCGAGCTGTCGCCGTCTGTCCGAGGCCAGTGACCGCAAGATGCTGCATTTGCCCGTGGCAGACTTAAGGCTGAGCTGCACAGCAGGTACACACTGGGGGGAGGGGAGGGGAGGGGAGGGGAGGGGGAGGGGAGTCCAATTCACGAATGCGTACCGAAAGCCGCTTAGGCTGTGTGTGCGCTATACAAAACTCTCCTGCGTAACACCCACATGGTCTTCATGACTTTGTGGAGTTACTGACGGAGATACATTACATTACATTACCGAGCAAGAGTCTGCAGCTCCTTTGTTCGTGCTCTTTCGCGTTGCAGATGATGTCGGCTCGGTGGCTGGAGCAAAGTCATGGACAGTGGCCGACCGAAGGGCGTTTGGCATCTCACTGTCTCTTTATGAACAAAACCCGATTACTCAGAAGCTGTCAGGTATGGCTTTGCCGAAGCAGCTAGGCAGCTGGCCAACAGCTGTGAGTCACAGACGGCAGCCACAACGTCAGTTGCACTCTTGTTTATGCCCCCCTCCTCCGACCCCGTGGGAGCCTGGGCTGCTTGTAGGCATCCTAATGAGTTAGCTAACCACTAGGCGCTCGGCTGAGATGTAAATCTACCGATGCTTTGTCTCTCGTGTCTTGCTGCCTTATCGATTAGTGCCTCGGGGTATGTTACTGGACAATTGACAGCTCATTCTCGAGTAACTAAGAGAGCTCCACCATAGCGGCATCGTTTCCTGATAGTACACACCGGACTGCTACCCGTGGTTCTTGCCTGTTCGATTTGGGCACAGCAAGATCGACTCCGATGAGCTCCGGTGAAGCTGGTCAGTTTGCCCTCTTACGATATGCCGGCTGTGATGCCATTCTAGCAGGTGTTGGAGCTACTGTGATGCACTGGCAGTCGCTGCCCATTTATCGAAAGCAGAATGTCTCCCCCGGCATGATGCTTGCACCCCAGATGGCAAAATTCAGGCTCGTTAACCTAGCTAGCAAGCTGCCGTTCGTTGGGATTGTATGCACGTTAGCAAGTCAGCTGTAAGCCTTCAAGCCCAGTGCATGTAACCCCTAACCATGTTATTCATTTTGTTTGTTTTTCAAGCATGATTTTACTTACTATTCTATTGCGTATCACTTTGCAGCAAATGTAAAGCGCCTAGAAAGAGATTAAGTTCTCTGAGGGCGCTTTATCAAGTGCAATATTATTATTATTATTATTATTAAGGGGAAATATCCGAGGGGTTGAGAGTTACGTCTCCACTCCTCACATTTACATACTCAGCACATTTCTTTATATTTCTCAAATACTGATGGAACGATCGGCATGCAAGCTGCAAGTAACAACAAGGGTAACATTAATTATCTTTCTTTCCATCTGTCTGTTTTGCTCACTGCATTTCTTCACCTCCATTTGCTCTTTCTCCCCTAGCCATCTCCGTTGGTTTCGGATAATCCTTCTCTCACGCTCTTTCCTCTGCTCCGCACTTCTTCCCTTCTCATTTCTGAACTTCTGGCTTCTCTAAAAGGAGCTCGGCTCCTCTCGGCTCTCATCATGTCTGCTCCACTCTTTCTCAGCTCATCACCTCTGGTCTCCCCCTGATCCCTCCTTCTCCTCTCCTAGCAGCCCGGCGGTACTTCATTGTCACTTTCTCTTCTCCCTTAGAAAACCCTGCCTGTTTTACTGTTCTGCTTGTCTGTAAGCATTTGTACATGCCTTTCTAGCTGGAACTGACTTGGTGTCTCTTTAGGCTCTCAGTCGATGGGGTCTGGAGGGGGATGGTTCAGTACAACCGTCACTTTGAGAATGCCAGCAACTTGAGATAGGACGGTCATGGGTAGGAGATTCATTTTGCTGGTTATGTTCAAGGGCTGCAGCTGCAGCACCCGACCTGCTATGGGGCAACTGGGAATCGTCACAGCTTGCAATGGAGCCGCAGACCAAGTAACCTCTTTGTAAGAAAGAGATTTAATTCTCTAAGGATGCTGCTATACAATGCATTATTATAAGTGTTATGATTATCCATGCTTACCTGACCACTAACGAGAGAAGGAGTTGTTTGGCATCAATCAATCTGCCAGATGTTATTATTACTATGTTAATACATGTGAGGAGAGCTGTGAGGCCAACCACAGTCGCCAAAGCCGTCGATGAGCTCTATGTTTAAAATAACGATTAATGCAGAACGGCACGAATCAGTCTTCAATCCTTTCGCTGGGCTTTCTAAATCAGTCAGAATCTTTAAAAGCATAAGCACATTAATATGCACGAGATAATTGTGGACGATTCACATGCACGAAGGAAACGCTTTGAGGAAAAGGTGGGTTTAAGTTTCACTTCATACGTCACTCAGGATATTTCGTGATGTAACCTGGAAGGCGAAGCCTATTCGCTTTGTTGAGTGTAGGCATTTAATACCTTATTTTTGTACAGCTTACAGCAGATCCCCATTGGCTGCATGGCTTTGGGAAGTACTTGGGTTTCATTACCTGTTGCACGTGTTTAGGCCTTGTCGACAATTCACAAGCCATTTTGTTTGATTTCTGTTTGTTTTATGCGTTAAGCAGAGAGATAGTCAACCTGAAGTGGTTTTCGCGTGGGATCTTCCAACGCACAGAGGTGCTCGGTTCCACTGTTTGCTCGCCAGTTGGCTGGCTGAATGCCTATCAATTATGGTTTGGATACCTAGATAGTCATAGCTGTCGTAAGCTTTTCAGCAGCAGAACTCGCTCGAATGGCTGCCCTTACACTGGAGGCTAGCTAGCATTCAAGTCTCTCATGTCAGGGCAGAGGTGGCAGTCCGGGTCGAGAGGTTGTGCCAGTACTGCCCGGGCTCTGTTTATCTTGGGTGCAGAGCATCCGAACTGGGTAGACAACTGGGAAACCCTTGCAGGCCGTCAAGCCAGCAGAACTGGTGCATGCATCAGCCAGACAGCCTGTGATTGAGCTGACAGAGATGAGGGGTTCAAGGTGGTGATTTATACGGGCTAATGACCGGTTGATGCAGGGACCATTATTTCTGGTGGTCGGCAGCTCATCGGGCCAGGCTGGAATCGGTTTCGATTTCCTGCTGCTACTGTACTAGCACAGTGCTTGCAATCTGATTCGCATCCTGTCCATGCCACTTGACTTGTCTTCAGGCCTGGCCTCGTTAGTAGCAGCTGGAAGCCACCTGCCACTGCATCTGAGCCTCAGAGATCATAATCGTCAAGAGCCTCGGCCTCGGGTGTCCCTGTGGGGCTGCCTTTGCTCAGGCTGGAGATGAGTCACCCCAAATTCAGTTGCAATGCAGTCGGTTAATTGGATTGATGCCACTGCTTTCGTCGGCTATCGCCAGGGCTGACGTCATTTAGTTGTCCACTTTCTCATGAGCCCATTCTTGCCACCAACTTGCTGCTGCTGATCGGTAGTCAGCAATCGTTAAACCGGCATGTAAACAGGTCAGAGTGTCCTTGGACCAGATAATTACCAATCCTTCTTCAGCTAAGCCGTTCGGTTATGTCATCACCTCATGAATCCAGGGCTACAGCATTCGAGCTTATTTTCAGGCTTTCGGCTGCCAGCTGCTGCTTCCAAAGCAACAGCTGATCCTAAATGTGACATTCGAGCTTGGCTCATTACTGGCAACCTACCTGGTTTGCCACAGTCTTTTCTGTGGCTCCGGCTGCGGTTGGGCCTGCACTATATGCTGGAAGCATCGTTAAACTTGCTCGGGAAGCTGGTTTGTCATGCTTTGGAGCTAGACTGCCTGAACATGTAGTCCCAGACCTGCTGGTGGTGGAACTTGGTGCTTTTCTCGGCGGCCTGCACGCCCTTGCTAGCAGCCGAGCTACTGGTTAGCGCACCCGGTCATTATGACATCAGCTGTGCACTTTGTTAGCCTCCGGAGGCCATATCGGCTAGCCACTGCTACATGGTTATGGCACCTTGCAGTAGAGACCAGTCCGGCTGCAAGTTTGCTTGACGTTCTTTGTCTGCTGCTGCAGTGACTTCACAGCTTTGCTTGTATATGTGAGTGTGTGCTTGCACATGTGTGTGTGTGTGTGTGTGTGTGTGTGTATGTGTGTGTGCGCATCTGCAGGGGTGCGTTCGGGCTCAGGGCGTGTAGTAACAAAGTAGAGCACTGAACAGTGTGAGCATTGAGCGATGGCAGCTGGTGGTTTTGCAGGTGAACCCATTGCAGACACGTATGCCGTATGCACTCGAAAGAACAGTGCCATCCTGGTGATAGCCGACGGTGTGAACTGGGGCGACAAGTCCAAGCTAGCAGCGCGGTGTGCAGTGTACGGCGCAATGGACTACCTCAACAACCAGCTGCGCAGTAGTGCAGCTACGTTCAGGACGACACGAGTAAGTTTGGCTACCGCTAAATGCCCATGCTTAAAATAGCACCTTCATTTTTGTTATCAGCAACCAGCAGAGCATACTGTACACTAGAGAGCCAGAATGAGGGTGAGCGCGAAACCGTGAAACACTGAAATAAAAATATCGATAACTAAAGAATATGATGCAGTCCCCCCCCCCCACACACACACACACACACACACACACACACACACACACACACACACACACACACACACACACACACACACACACACACATACACATACACACACACACACACACACACACACACACACACACACACACACACACACACACACACACACACACACACACACACACACACACACACACACACACACACACACACACACACACACACACACACACACACACACACACACACACACACACACACACACACACACACACACACACACACACACACACACACACACACACACACACACACACACACACACACACACACATGCTCCCACGCACACAGAATAGAAAAACCAGGCTTACTCTCATGAGCCGGCTGGAATGCCCTGCTTTAAGGTTGACAGTCGAGGCCTGAATAACTTCCGGGGGTCGGGCTGACTATTCAGATTCAGTTGGGCTATCAAGGGCATACATAGCCTGAATTTTTGTTTGGGAGCTAAACCTCGATCCCGAGGGACTTAGCTCAAGAACAGAAAATTCAGAGAATTTTCTTCGCAATCTGCACGGAAAACCTCATTAGATCTATGCAAACTTGTTATTTCAACTCTTACTGTTCATGCAACTGTTAGTTTAGCCGAACACTTTTTGTGAAAGCCGTAGCTCCTTGCGAAGATGAGCCACTCGGAAGTTTCTTTAGACACGAAAAAAGATATATTCATACCTCCATGATTGAAGAGCTAAAAGCAGCCCACCGAAGTGCTGCTCAGTACATCTATATTGTCTCCATTGGAAAAAGTTACAGTACCAGTTAATTTTTTTTTTACAAAAGTCGTGTTGAAATCGACATTGAATGAGCCAGCCACATTTTGAGCAGCATCTCTGTCTAAAATGAGCGAGCGCCCCCTCCAACTGAACACCAGAATCTGGGTACCGGAAGCTCGAATCCTGAACGCCTCTGCAGCCTCTATTGCCTTTTTTAGAATCCTTCTAGGCCTGGGTGCCCTTGAAGAGACAGAGCATTAATCTTAATGTTCGGCGTATATTGCCCGACATTTTTTTGATTCTTTTAAACCATTCTATTGATTCTTGTAAAAAAGCAGCTGGAGCCTTTTCTTGAAGCAGACTTCACACTTCCACATTGCCAACCCAAAAAAGGAAAGGATTTGAGGAGCAAGTATGTTTTTCGTTTCTTTTAAATGTGGTTAAATCAGGGGATAGAAGTAACGTGAGTTCCAGGCTTTGAGAACACTGGAGCTGAAAGCACGCTCTCCAAGGGATTTAAAGCTCGTACGAGACACAGCCAACTCGATCCGAGTCAGAAGAACAGGTGATGCGACTGGAGGCCTGCTTAGGAAGAATCTCAGATAGTGGGCTGGAGTAAGAGAGTAAATGAACCTAAAGCTGAGTGATAGGACCTTGAAGTTAATAGGACTTTCCGAAAGCTGCCGATGATCATTTCCCATTTCAATATTTACTGCTTCAGGAGGCTTGATTTTGCATGTCGTGCCATACTTACTATTCCTAGCCACACTTGACAGGGCTACTAGTTTCGATCAACCAGTTGTTAATCTGGGTCTGACTGCAGGTGTTTGTAGCTACTATAATAATAATATTAATAATAATAGAAATAATACATTTGCATTTGTATGTGCACTCAGAGAGCTGAATCTCTTTCTAAGCACTTTCAGACACATGCTGTATAGAAAGCATTACAAAGTGATTGGTGGTGGTAACATCCGCAAGCAGCAGGCACAGTGTAAGCAGGTACGCGCACACGAAGGGCTAATCACAAAGATTATGGTAACTCACACTCGGGGTATCTGTTGCAAGCAAATCGATGCATATGTCTAAATATATTAAAAGAGCTGGTGGGCTTAGCACTCACAAATTGACGTGTATCACGTTAAGGAGCTTGATATCTAGACCTTGATACTGTACTGCTTCAGATTCTACACGATAAGGTTGCGAGAGAGGCTACAGCCTCCACCTCCCCAAGCCAGTCGACACGCCCCCAGAAGGGCATACCACCCATTCAGCTTCACGTGTTATCGATTGATTAGTCGGCCCCAGGCATGGTTAAGGTTTAGCTAGAAATTTACATTTCACTTGCAAATTTTGACTATGCCATCGGCTCTACCCTTGAAGGCAAATGGACTGTTCAATGACTACGCCCTTACCGAAGACATACTGGAGCCTGAACTGGAGTATCCTAGGTGCTGCTCATACGGTCGTTGTGAATCATAGGGTGAAGTGCTAATACATCGATCTTGTGTCATGCTGAATTTCCTTGCACTCAGTCACGAGTTGCACCTCACGATGAGCTTGGTCTACCACTGCCATTCGACCATGACTTGATAAGCCGTCAGGCGTTGTCATCGCCCAACACCAATAGCTTAATTGAATTGTTTAAATGCTCGGCAACATCCCACTTTCTAATGTACACAATTTCACCCAGGATAGTTGTCGAGAAAGTAACTATGGATTGCAAGCATCCTGATTTTAAGGCTGCCGTCTCTTATTCTGGCTGGCTCCTCTCTCCTCCACCCCTCTTCTCTAACTTGCTTCCTTGAAGAACGAATGAGGCGGCAGTTTGCACCGATATACTGATGACTGATATACAGGAACTTGCTAGCTAGGCTAGACCCTAGCCTTACACGAAGAAGCAATGTACCAGGGGTCTGTACCATCTCTAAGCCAAAAGAGATGGCTGGAGCTTACATAATTAACATTCAATTTGCTCTGCGTCTGCTTCTATACCTACTCGGAGAGGGCTTATGTTAACTGTCATTACATTACATTACACTGTGCAGAACGCTTGGTGGAGCAATGCATAAGATCTGCACCCCTTGCTGCTCGAAGCTACTACCAACGCCCAGGGCTCATTTACTACCTCTTTGCAAAGATGTGCCATCGGCATTCACTCGGCCAAAGTAATTTGAAGTCGATATACTGACGATGGTTCTTTCCGAGCTCACTTAAACTAATGCAAGAATTCCAGAAGTTGCCGATCTTGCTGAACAGTACGGTTCTTGGCAGGATTTTGTTGAACACTCCTTCACCGGTGAACGAATGCCACGAGGCATGGGATGGCTTCTGATTAAGTAATACCCAATTAGGTGCCACTTTCTGCACTCGCTGAGCTGCAAGCCGACCTGATTGTAACCAAAAATCACATGCATCCTTCTAACAGGAAGCCTTCGCTCATCTTCGAGAGGCGATGGCCGTGGCCCAGAAGACCATAGTCGACAATGACGGAGGCCTGACCACATTCTGCTCAGCCGTCGTTCTGCCCGCTCGTCGGCCAACCAATGGCAGCTGCCCAGCAGTCTCGGCGGCAGCAGCCACCACAACCGTTGCCACGGACTTGCACGCCAGGCGCTACGCCGTGTGCGTGATCAACGTCGGCGACAGTCTCGCTTTCGTGCTCGGCCGCCGCACGGGCCTACGCGAGGTCACGGTCGGCTCGCACGACCTGCAGCAGGCCCGGGACGTTCGCGATGCAGGAGGCGCGCTCGGCCTCGTCGACGGCAGCAGCCCAGCCCTGGACAATCTCACGTGCTCGCTGACGTTTGCCGACGAGGGCGACATAGTGTTCCTCACAACGGACGGCATAACGGATAACTTCGACCCGGTAGTCACCAAACTGGCTGCCCCCGCTGCCGCAGACCGTCCGGGCAACGGAGGAGCCAGTGCGGTCGATGCAGCAGTGTCCCACGACGGGCGTGCGGCCGAGTCGTCGTCGTCGTCGCAGGTGCGGCTCCCGCTGGTCATGCTGCCGCTTGAGCGCCACCAGCTGGCCGTCAAGAGCATGGAGATGAGTGTGCACGAGTTCGAGCTGGGTCGCGGCAAGGGCCGGTGTGGCGGCGCCGGAGGCAAGGACGTGTCGGCCTTTGAGTTGTGCCTCGCTTTGATGCGGCGAGTCGTGCAGCTGACCGACGGCAAGCGCAAGGTCATCGAGGACAGTGCCCTCTATCGGCGCCCACCGGGAACGAGGCTTTCGCGCAAGGAACGCCAAGACGTGGAGGCAGAGATACGCTGCCAGCTGACGCAGTGTCCCGGCAAGCTCGATCACGCCACGGTGGTGGCCTACGAGGTCGGCGAGTGCAAGGAGCAGGCCAGAGCTGCCGCTCTGGCTGCAGGTGCTGCGTCTTCGTCGTCGTTGCCTAGTGACTGCTGCGTGGCAGCAGCCGACGCTGCCAGCGTGGCCATGCGGAGATACCTGGCGTCGGCGTCGCTGCCTGTCGCAGGCATGTACGATGCCAGCACCACACTCATTCCGGCGCATAATTAGATGCAGGGGAGAACCAAAAGAAGGCCGACAGTTTCACGTGCAATTTGTGTAACATAGTCACTAATATTTATTGTAAAAGTCGCAGCGCCATCACGGACATTTTTTTTTATATGCTTGGGATTCGATCGAATATGTTCGCACTCACAATTGCGCACACGAACACACGCACACACTCGTGCCCTCACATGCGCGCACATGCACAAACACACACCCACAAACTCGTGCACTCAAACTCTCGTGCATATACGGCCGCAAGCGCGGGCATTTGCGTGCACGCACACACATACTCAGACTTACAAAGCCGGCCTATATTACAAGGTAATGCAAGCGTAAAAGAAGCAGACGTGTGCAGGGGGCGGATGAAGTTCTGGAGTCGGCACTTCAGTGGAGCCAGCAAAGGCAGAAGAGGACAAACTTGTGCGTCAGGCATTCCAGGACTTAGTGTCGCTGACCAGCACGTCGATGCTCGGTAGACACTTGCCGCAGAGAGCTGTGAAGCACTTCCTGTAGAATCTATAACGAATCCAAGCACGATGGCTAACGTGTGGTGGAAATAGGCTCTGTGCAACACTGTTGGCCAGCACCAACCACATGCTGTTGAAGAGCTGAGAAAACATGTTAATGCGACTCAAGTGTGAAACGACATAAGCACAGGATAAAAGCACGCTGACAAATAACTACTACTGATAGCCTACGTTTTAATTAGATGCTCAGGTTGTGTGTTATTCCTTGAAGGTAATCTCCCATTAGGACTGTTCCGAGGCAGGTTGTTGATGAATGCGAACCCCGATATTCAGATCCCACAAATAACTGCTATACACTGGCCGTTACAGCTGCTGTTACCACATTAAACACCAGAACACTGCGGTTTTGATTTCAAACAATACATAATGGTGCTATGGGTTTACCCACAAATTTCCACGTAATTGCGCTTGCCTGGTCTCATGCTATGGCCTCAAATGGCCCGGGTCAACCAGCATACTTCCACGTTCAAACTGCGATAAAGATGCGTTCCACAGAAAATTCGCTTAACTGCAGTTTTGATTCCAAATTATAGAGAACAGTACGCCAAATTTACCCACCAAATTTCATGGGATTGCCCTTCCGCATTTTCATGCTATCTATGGCTTCCAATGGCCTGGCCCAAATGGCTACCAAAAACACTATAATTGCAATAAAGCTGCCATTTCCACGAAAAGCTTCGTACAACTGCTGTTTTGATTCTAAATTAGACCTTTACCCACCAGATTTCCTGCAATTGCGCTCTTGCGAGTTCATGCTATGGCCTCCAGTGGCCGGCACAGATGACAGCCCTAAGTAAACGAAGTGGGATGCAGCTGCCATTTCCACAATAAGCGTTTCACAAGTTAAGTTTTGATTGCACATTGAGGAAAACAGTTTTCGGGGTTTACCCATCCAATGTCATGCTAATGCACTTGCACGTTCTCATGCTATGGCCTTCAATAGCCCGGCTCACATTGCAGCTCAAACCAGCTGCTATTTCCACAAACCACTTCATACAACTGCGGTTTCGATTCCAAATTATAGGGAACCGTATGTAAGGTTTACCCACACAATGTCAAGCGATTGCAATTGGGCGTTATCATGCCATAGTGTCCAGTGGGCCAGCCCAGCCTCCCTACATAATCAAACTGCGATATAGGTGCCATTTACGCAATAGGCGTCATGAAAATTCGCTTTTCATTCTGCATTATAGAAAACAATGCTCCGGGTTAACCAACCGAATTTTATAGCATAGGGCACGGACGTTCTCCTGCAATGGTCTCCATTAGCCAGGGCCAGCCAGCATCCTTATACATTCCAACTGCAATGCAGCTGCAATTTCCTCAATAGGCTTAGAGAACCTTACTCCTGTTGTGGCCCAGGGGAGCTTATCTATCTTGGGTTTGAGGCCTGAGGCATATGTAAAGTACTTGGATAGAGATTAAGTTCTCTTAAGGCGATCTCGTACAAATGGATCATACTTTTACCCCCTTCAATGAATGTGCAGGTGACTTTCAAGTGGATCTATGGATTCACATCTGGTCGAATGTCATGCCTGCATATGCACAGTCTTTATTAGCCCCTCATACCCACTACCAGAATCCATTTGCAGAAGAAGTAACACCTACTGATCTTCCCCTATCCACCTTGCTACAAGGATTCATTAAAAATCGACCATTGAACAACACCTGATTATAGTACGAGGCAAAATCACAACAAAGTCGAGTAAAAAATGTGAACAATATATTGCATGTGGATTATGGTAATGGAGTTGAAACAAATTAGTGGTGGCCAAAAACCTTGCTATTAGAACGTTAGTACCAAGTAATATGCATTGCTTTGATATATATGCAGAAGAAATGCAAAAGCTTGCTAGCAGCCACACTTCCTACACCGTTAATGTCTGGTACACAATTCTTAGATCCCCAAAAAGCACGCTTCTGTAGTTGTAAAACTGCTAGGCGACTAACAGGCTAAGCACGTACTGTATCGAAGCTCATTGAAGCTGGGGAGTCCAAATAAGGAATGCAATTTCTCAGTGTGTACATGCAGCAGGAGTGTGCACACGCATGTGTGTGACTTGGTAGCATTACCAGTTCACTTACTGTGTGACTAGGATGCATTTCCCCTACATCTGCTGACAGGGAAATACCACGGTATCACATACTTGTTACACTTCATTATCACCGGTTTACATACAAAATCAAAGAAGTAAGCAGTAGAGGTACATATGTATTCCTGACAGCAGGGAGTGGACGATGGACAGGCATTAAGCTGAGGCGATTAACTAGCACAAGCTACAACGGCAAAATGGGAATACATAAGGGTCCATAACAATGCAATATCACAATTCCCATGCACCACAACCATCACTGTTTTAAGCACATACCTGAGGTTTGCAATGTTCTTCTAGCCAATTAAATATGCAAGCAGACATTTCGGTGAAGTTTGACACCAGTATTGCATCATTGAAAGTGACAAATAAGCTGTCAATGACGTGATGAAACTGCAAGGCCACAAGACAGCAATGTGAGTTTGTGGCCACAAATTACACACACACACACACACACACACAC
Organism: Cristatella mucedo; assembly: GCA_009760855.2. Taxonomy (NCBI): domain Eukaryota; kingdom Metazoa; phylum Bryozoa; class Phylactolaemata; family Cristatellidae; genus Cristatella; species Cristatella mucedo. Next base: position 936,772 of record WPIO01000138.1, on the reverse strand, counting down.
ACACACACACACACACACACACACACACACACACACACACACACACACACACACACACACACACACAAACACACAACACAAAGGCACATAAGCCCACAGCATTAAGGCGAATCCAAGGCTTATCTCAAGTTTCATAACACCCACCAGGGATAGTTTCACTGTGTCTGGCAGTTGATGGTCACCTTGAGCAGGCATGTTTTGGTGGGTCCGGACGAGATGCTCGTAATTGCTACAATTTGCATTAATTGGTCTTATCCGCATTGCATTGTTCTGAGGCACATGACAACACACAAGCAGCTGCAGGCATAGGCTGAAGCTGCTTCAGAGATAAACAGCCAGACATGACATGGAAAATAACGATAGAAACAGAGCAGCTATCTAGGTGCACGAGCCAATAACGGTTCAGTAATAGAGAGAAAACAGGGTAGCTGATTTAAACAGCTTCATTTATAACGTGGCAGAAGAACCATAACGGCTATCACTCCCACTTTCCATGCACTAGGCAATAACGAATAGCCTGCCACAGGACTCGAACGTAAGACCAGGGTCGTGCAAACATTTTATCGCTCGCCTAAGATCTAGGAGCTAAGGGAGTTAAATTGGCATCGCCATGGTTTTGAATGTCACCCAGGCTTCGGGAGTAAAGATTGCCCTTCACCCAAGTCGTAGTCGCCATCACCACAGCAGGAAAGCATTAAAAACGCACCAGCTGATCTCAAACGAGTCGACCGTGCTACGGTAGCATAATGGAACACCTGAAGGGGACTACAGCTCCGGCAGTGGGCAAGAGCAGCCTATTCTCGTCCATGACTGCTTGCAATATTGAACCGACTTAAGTACCTACTTAAGGCCGGTCAAGAAAGTAAGGCTGCTTGCAATTGAACCGCCTCTCAAGAAGTTAAAAATATAATTATAATAATAATAACAGAAAATGTGCACAGTGCGCTGAGAGAACTAATCACTTTCCAGACACTTACCATATGCTGGAAAGGAACTACGTCAATTGGTTAGTCATAGTATTCGCAGTGTCAGCACCATGCTATAGTATAAAAAAGGACAATCCATATGGACAAAGCAAATGCTGTAGAGTGGTGGCTTTTTGGTTCTTTTTTAAATGTTTCGAGTCAGGAGATGTCGTGTCGTCAGTCGATAGTGAGTTTAAGGCTCAGGGAGTACACAAACTAAAGGCACGGCACCCAAAGGGTTCGAGGTTGGTTACAAGCACAGCTCTACGATTGAGACAGACGAGCAGGCAGTACGGTGCCTGGTCTGACTGTGAAATAGTTCGGATATGTAAGAAGGAAGGAGAATGAAGGAACCTACAAATGAGTGACACAAGGTTAAAGTCAATAAGCTGCATGATGGAAAGCTAGTGCAGATCGTTGAGAAGTTGTGCAATGTGGCAACTGAGCCGTTCTCACGTCAGATAAGCTGCCCCAATCTTCTAGAGAGATGCAATGGAAGTCATGATTGACGACTACTGCTTCGAAAACTTTATATTTGAATCAATTAGTGCTTGCAAAATTCGTGTGCTATAGGTGTCAAAAAAGCAATCTAACATTGCAAAATTTGGGCCTGCTTAGACAGCGGTACCACATCCATGTAGGTCTGTGCATTTGTGACACATCGTCTCGACATCGGTAGCACACTAGTAGCAAACTCTACAGCTAGGCTGGTCTGTCGGCGACGTCAAAATTGCCCAATTAAACAGATTCTCCGACCTGAAGCTCATGCAAACCTAATGAATGAGAAGAACTGTAGAAGGAAAGTGACAAGCAACAATTTACAAGCAAACGGCTGACACAGAGGCAGCGATGGCTGCATGCGAATTATATACGCGTTAGCAAGCAGTTGGACATCTGCAGTAAAAAAGCAGGTAGCCAGCAGAGGTTTTTCTTTTTAGCCCAGACGAGTGCATGAGATCACACAGGAGTTGACATGAAGTGTGGCAGCTCTGCAAAGGAGAAAGCAAGCCACGGCAAGCACCGGTGAATGCAAAAGCACGTCTTGGCTTCCATCTGCTGTTCGACTGCGAGAGCACCGTCGAAAAGTGTGGCCCCACAGACGAGGCAACAACGGCGCAAATTTTAAAATGTCTTCGACGGCCGCGTGTACGGAACTGACTGTGCACGATCAATGGCACAGCTGGCTAAAAGGCTCGAAGCGACCGACGGCCACGCAGCTCAAGCTTTGAGATCCTCTCTAGCCAGTTATGCAGTGCAAGCAGTTGCTAATTTTAAAAACACGGCGATCTGGACTGACAGCACCAGAAGTTTGTTGAGCAGGTCATCTGAAAAGATCGCCCGAAAAGGCATCGGAGCTAGCCGAACTTCACTTCACAGGACCACCAACCGAGCCGCCGACCTTGGAAGTCGCAACCAAGCTTTGCTCAGCTAAGCGTAAGCTCAGCTGTGTCATCATTAACTAGAGACAGTCGGAAGGCAAACAGAGCCCGATGAGCATAAACTCGCTCTCATTCCCAGCACCACTCTCTGGCCATAGTAGTAGCAGGCTCATAATCTTAAATCTTAAATAATAATAATAATAATCTTAAAACTGTACCAAGCACACAATCCAAGAAACTCCAGCGGCATCCCGCATGTACGACACAATTTTTAAAAATTTGAGTCAATAATAATAATAATAATAATTCACTTGATGAAGCGCCCTCAGAGAACTTAATCTCTCTCTAGGCGCTTTAGATTTGCTGCAAAGTGAAATGCAATTGAATGGTAAAGTAAAATCATGCTTGAAAAACAAACAAAATGAATAACATGGTTAGGGTTGACATGGACAGGGTCAGCATGCGAATGTGGTTAGTGGCAGCATGCACAGTGTCAGCACCCATAAGCACATCAAGGACGAATCAAAGGGACCCGTTAAATGCTGTCCTAAATAGGTGTGTTTTTAGGTTCCTTTTAAATGTGGTCAGGTCGGGGGATGTTCTGACGCACGTCGGGAGGAAGTTCCAGGCTGTGGGAGCATACGAACTAAATGCACGGTCTCCAAAGGATTTAAGGTTTGTATGAGGTATTTGTAGACTGTTGGATTCCTAGAAGTGGGGGGGGGGGGGTGGTACGATGCTTGGCCTGATGGGGTAGTATATCTGACAGATAAGCTGGAGCCATAGAATGAAGAGACCTAAAAGTGAGCGACAAAACCTTGAATTCAATCCGTTGCTTCACTGGTAGCCAGTGCAGGTCGGCGAGAAGTGGAGTAATGTGGTAACTGCGAAGCTCACGACAGACAAGTCTAGCTGCCGAGTTTTGCACCAGCTGCAATCGCCTGATAGCACATGCTGGTAGGCCAGTAAGCAGTGAGTTGCAGAAGTCGAGACAGGATGTCACGAATGCATGGACCAACTTGGACGTGGTATCCTTATCTAAACAAGCCCGAATTTTAGCAATGTTATGAAGCTGAAAATAGGCAGATTTGACTGTGGAGCTGATATGGTCGTCTAACGAAAGGTCGCTTTGGAATATGACACCTAGATTTCGAGCTGATTCAACTGGAGATATGCTGGCAGAGCCAATTTTGAGAGTCAGCCTTTCCAATCTCTGAATCACACTGGGTTTGCCCATAACAAGTAAGTTCGTTTTATCATCGTTTAGTTTTAGAAAATTTCCTGCCATCCATATGCGGATGTCATCAATGCATGCAGCTAGTGAGTTGAGAGAATTTGAGGTGCTCGAAGGCTGGAAGGGATCAAAGCAAAAGTACAACTGAGTGTCATCCGCATAGAAGTGAAAGCCTAGATTGTGCTTGGCAATCACATCAGCAAGAGGCAGAGTATAAACCGTGAAAAGAACCGGACCTAGCACTGAGCCCTGAGGTACTCCATATTTCAGAGGTACTTCAGATGATCTTTGTCCATTCACGTCAATACTCTGGAGTCTCCTACTGAGATAGGACCTGAACCACTGCAGAGCAGTGCCAGTGATGCCCAGGCGAGATGAGAGGCGCTCTAGAAGAACTTTGTGATCGATGGTGTCAAAAGCTGCCGAAAGATCAAGCAAAACAAGCAGAGACACTGTACCCATGTCTGCATTCCTAAGTAGGTCGTTGTATACCCTAAGCAATGCTGACTCTGTGGAGTGATTAGCTCTAAAGCCAGATAATATATATATAATAGATACTCTTTCCATTTCTTGGCATTGCCACCCTCCCCCTCCTGGTAAAGACAGCTAGCGACAGGCAAATCTGCGAGCCCGCACGGGGCAGCCATCGTCGCGTGAGCCATACAGCCTATCTCCAAAATACTTGCACTCGAGCGCATGTAGTCGCAGCAGGCCAGCACAGGAGATGACTAGTCAGGACCAAACTACGAGACGATGTGCAGCAAAGCTTCAGCAAAAGACGAAGTCAGAGCATACGTTTTCATAATCTTCAGTGCCATCACTTCTTTGCGCAGGGCGTCCAGCTCATCGTCCTGCTTCTTCTTCTGCTGAATCAAGAACTGGATGTACTCAATAGCTGCAACAAGTAGAGCACAAAACATACAACGCACCGACCTCAGCAAGTGAGAGCGCTTCCAGCTGCGGCATCAGCAGAGAAATAGCTTAGGAAGAGAGAGAAAGAGAGGGAGAGAGAGAGAGAGAGAGAGAGAGAGAGAGAGAGAGAGAGAGAGAGAGAGAGAGAGAGAGAGAGAGAGCGAGCCAAGCAGGCAACTAACGGCAGGCAGCGCCTGCCCTCACCTACCCCAAAGACACAGACTGCAGTCGGAATGAAGCTAGCAATGAACATAATCAAGGAAGAAGCAGCTCTTTCCTTGAGCAAGGAAAAATGGCATCTCAAGAGAGCTGTGACCACAAAGCTCAGAAGCAAACACGTCTCTGCCAGAAGCTGCCGAGGCATGCAAACAGGCAATTGGTTGCACGGAATTCGCTCGGGCACTCACTCATGCGCATGTGCGCACTCAAATGCACATGCACGAAAGCATCAATGCACGGGTGCCCGTGTACACAGACTTGCAGTACGCACAGCGCATGCTCTCACAACACACAGCCGTGCACCTGGGCGTCCACGAAAAGACACGCCTACGCCAAGCTGCTTGGACAGAAGCTCAAACACACACACACACACACAACACACACACACACACACAAGCAGGCGTGTGCACGGACAAACGCATCCTGATGGGTGCAGGGGAAGCAAGAGAGGCAGTGAGAGACACCAGAGGCTGCCGCTCTGGTGGCAGATGCAGCAGCAGAGGCACGCACAGCGTTGAAGCACGGTGGCTTTGCTCAGCTTGGTATTTCCAAAGCTCTCCGGCTGCTGACAGAGAGGCACCATGCTCTGCAGCTCGTCGTAGCCTCGCTTGATTGCATCACGCCTTTTCTGCTCGGCGAAAGTGTGTGCTTCCCGGCGCCGATCTTTGTAGCTGACAACCGACTTTGAATCTTCCCCACTCTCTTCGTCATCTGTCAAGAAACAGGCTGGCAATTTGCTACAGCCAACAGCACTGCAACAGCTATGCACGAACCAGCTCATTAGAATACCCAGAAGTGAGAACCATCAGTACCAGCTGGGTTAGCCGGCAAAGGCCAAGAAGAATCAAGGAGTGATGCTATGAAACTTATGGGCATGCAAAGCAATTCGGCAACTGGGTACAGGCATTCGCTACAAGGTTAACACTGTTAAATTGCATGACGTTGGGTATGTTGTTACACACTTTTTTCCCGAACGTGGCTCCATACTCACAAGCAGCTGCATCGGCTGTGAAAGCACTAGAACAACACATGCGCCGTGAGCGATCTCTTCCACACATGAGCAGCATCCACGGATGGTTCGAGCTAATGTGTTTCCTTCCGGACAACTGCCATCAATTTACACCAGAGCCAAAGGATTGCAGATGCGCCCATGAGAGAGAGAGAGAGAGAGAGAGAGAGAGAGAGAGAGAGAGAGAGAGAGAGAGAGAGAGAGAGAGAGAGAGCCATTAACAAGCTGATTCCAGTCAATAGGGTGCCATAGAAGATGGAAGACTTCTGATGTAGTCAAGAGGGCTCTATACATGGTTGCAGATGTTCTAAACGAAACCATACAAAGCACAGTTTACGAACTTAAATCAACAAACACAGTGAGTGTGCATAGGAGGCATGCAGCCATGAGGGCTCACAGTTGGGCATGAAGCAGTAACTGTGTGTTTGCAGAGGTAAAACCCATGTAAATTCAACATAATTCAAAGAGAATGACGTAGCCTATCCTGAGTACAATCGATAGTATATATCCTGCTAGTTATACGTAGCATCAGCACATTAAAGCACAAAGTATATCTTACAATCGCTAGACATAAGGAGTATTAAAATGGGGCAGGTCATATGGGCTAAAGCTCCTAAGCTATATGTAACCAGGGAGGGTAACAGGCCACGGAGTTTGAAACAATTGTGGCAATACGGTATACGTACGGTCTCAGGTGCGCCATTAGTAATTTGCCATGCAATAGGCTACTATGGTGTTCCTAATTTATTCAAGTGCTATTTTTATAATATTTAAGTGACATGTTTTACTATGTTTGTACATTATCTGTTAACTACCATGTGATCGCCTCGAAAAAAGGTCAGCTGGCATCTCACTCTAGTCCTGACGATGGTCACACATTAATCTGGTTATCAGTCGGATCCACCAAGATGCCAGCTTGATGTGCCATCCTGGTTTAGCAATGCGTAGTGACCTCTTGGAGACCTGCCACAGCTCCGTCTGGTTCACAGTATCACCATTAGTGTATCTACATCTGGGCTGTTGACTAAAGCAGTCCTCTGTGTGCACAGGGGTTTGTGCATGCTGGCACTGCAGTGCAGTGTTGGGAGTTTACTTGAGCCAGTAACAGCCACCCGTTGTCTTCCAACGAATTTCATGCCAACACAACGAGGAACCGAGCTCTGTACTAATGCCTCTACCTACTAGCTAAACGAGTACACCAAGAGTAGACAAAATAATAGTGAGAGAATATAGTGGAGGAAATATAGTGGAAGTAAAAAGGGCAGGACGGCACCAGCAGAGGCCTACTGGCTCATTCTAATGAGGTTTACCCAAGCTTAGAGCTAGCTACTACTTGGCTGACCGAACCACTCAAGGGACCATTAATGGGATGCCGGAGAACTACTCACAGGCTTAAGCATCTCAATGAATGCCGATCAGATAGCAGTCATAGTAGGCTGCTATCTGGCGTTAGTTAAGGTTTAATTAAAGTACAGATACCTGACAAGTATCCAGAAGAGACACCTACCTTACCAGAATAACTGCTGAGAAAGTAGCTATGGCTCCAATAAAGGCTTCAAGCTCAACCTGATCAATTCGGATTCAGGAAATGCTGACACTGCAGGCCGACTGGCCATCACTCAAGCTCGGAATTCTGCCTCTAACGAGCAACAGATGACTCATCAGACTAGCAGAAGAGGCAATGAGGTTCAGGCTCTAGGTCTGATGGCCCAGAGCTAAGCAAACACAGTAACAATTAAAGCCAAAGAAGTTACTATCCCTTTCATTAAGTGCCGATGTAACAGATAAAGTTAGAAGCAAGACTATGTGCAAGAACAGCAGTGGGTGCCTGTGAGGGCAGATGGGTACCAGAATGCCAAAAGTTCTAGCAAACCCAGTACAGGCTAAGCTGGTAAGCTAATCAATGGGGTCTCACAAACTTACAAGAATATTAATAATGAAAATAATAACATAATCAAATATTTACATAGAGCACTAAGAAAACAAATCTCTTTCTAGGCACTCTATATAAACTCTGCCGGAAAGAAAGCATGTCAATTGGTAAGTGATACAATTTACATTTTCTGCAAGTACAAGCTGATAATGGTTACTGCAAATTAAGGGGACCAATGACCAACTATACAAACTGGCCATAACCAAAGTAAAATGAAGAGAGAGAGAGAGAGAGAGAGAGAGAGAGAGAGAGAGAGAGAGAGAGAGAGAGAGATAGATCATAGCAACTGGTAAAGTCTATGCTTCCCACCGGTGAGATCTGTAAAGCCATCACTCAACGAGGATATAGAAAGAGCGTCTACATGGCAATTTCAAAGTAATTGCCCATGGTTCCAAAAAATTGAGCTACATTGGAGCACATTAAACTAAAGTGAGACCCGCTGGATATTCGATGCAAAAGCACACAACCTGTCTTATAATTATTGGCGATCCAACATTGTATGTCACCTCCGATGACAGGTAAGTACAAGTGAGTCCCAAAGATCCAGGCAAGGTTAAGGGAACCAGCAGTCACTAATCAAGCAAACCACGTTTGATCGTCTGAAGTCGATAAAGAAACCTCATTCTTCAAAAGCAGTGCCTGTCCAGCTGAATTTTAAACAAAGAAGACACCTTAGCAACGGTAAAACCATTTACTTCTAGCTCTGGGGAAGAAATGACACTATCGGCTGGTACCACTGTGAGTGGAGCAATACCAAAGGCTGCTGAACTCAAGAGCTACACAAGAATGGTCAGGGTGGTTGCCCTTCATTATAACAGCTGTAATAACAAATGATATCGAGATGCCAAAACTATCCGAAGGCTTAGCATGTTGGATCACAACCACGAATATCATGATGGGATTGACAGAACAATTGGCAGGCTAAGTCGACACCAGCAATCCCTATCAGAGACAGTCGATTGATTAAGCTAACTACAGTACACCTGGTAAAGAAATCCCTGCAAGGTGATAACAAAGGTTTTAGTCACTGACTTGCAAATCTTAGAAGACGGTTCGACAGAATTAAATCCACTCCAACTCCAAGGTGCGAACAAGATTCGATATACTATATTTTGGAATACAAGAGAAAATTTCTTTCTAGGTCGAAGTAAGAAAAAGAGCAGATGAAAGGGTGAAGAGTTCCAAAAGATGTTTTGTTCCAGACATTAGAATTTGGCAGAGGAAGTATACCGGTTTGCACAGCACTGCCGAGCCAAGAAATAGTGAGCTCAACATATAAAGCTATGGCCAGTGCATATGTACTCAAGTCCCTTATGTGTATATAGTGCCTAACACTCGAGGTTATCGTGAGTAGAAATTTCAACTGTGGACCAGACCGAATCCTAAAAACTCATCCGAAGTAACTTGAGTTTCTTCACCTTGCCTAAATCTGTAGTTACTAAATAGACTTAAACAATAGCAATGCCTTAATGCTGCTAAACTGGACAGGATAACTGGAAAAGTGTGTAAGTGTACATGGCCTGCATGCGATGCTGCCAACTATAAATAACAGATGCAGCCCAAAGATCAGCATTTCCTCTTCACACTGTGCATAAATTTCGGTGCGATGCTTGGGGTAATACATTGCCTATATTGTTCAAGCCGTATATCATAAGATTCAACAATATTGGCAGAGTTTTACAAGAAACACGTCACCGAAATGTAAGCGCACTCTAAAGAAGAAAGACAGATCGTTGTACTGGACTTCAGCACCCGTTTTTTTCCAAACACTTTTTTACTCAGTAGCCTAAGTACTAATACCCAGTATGTACTTCAATGGGATGATAAGTGAGCAGCTTGTTTTCACCAGACAACACTAAACATCAGCTATAGTAATGAGGCAATTGGTAGAGTTAAGTGGATCAGAGGTCGGCTGATCCATACTGTCGGTAGGAAAGGTCGTTAATTCTTGGGAGATGTGTGGGCAAACCTCACACACAGGACAGCAGAGTGGCACACAGGCAATTAACTGGACCAGTTCTTGCCTCCCGATACCAACCACTACTAGCATTTTTTTGTCTGTTGCAGAATTCTCTTCCAAAAATTGAAGAATTTCTGAACATGTATATGGAAGCCTCTACAGCTACGACCATTGTAAAGCACATTTTTGTTGCTGGATTATGGCTATAGAAATCTTAACGCTTACGGCTCTAAGCTGGGGTCCCCTAGCGCCAGGGCCACACCCCCTATGCTGGCCGAGGCTGTAGCTTGGCCGACTGTAAGCAAAAGTAACCTGTCTTTTAAGTATGATCCCACGTGCCTATTATCGTTTCTCAATCATCGTTTGAATGCATTCCTAGTCGCAGGTGCAGTTGCTCGAGTCCGTGAATTGGGCAACAACAAAAGAAAAAAGCCAGCAAGGCAGCTGCACCGGAAGACCAACTTGCTTGGTATTGGCAGCATTGTCTCAAGCCGCCTGCCCGAGCCTCCCTCAAGCTCTGCTGTTAATCACTCTAACTTAGTAGTAGCCAGGCCTGCTATATGCCCATGCCCATCTTAATGCTTGTCGTTGGAATCCTTGTTCAATGCAAATAAGGCCACAATAATACATGACATGATTATTGACGACAATATCGATAAGTTTGCTTTGATCGAGACCTGGCTGAAGTCACACACTCCGAGCATAATTGAAGCCACCCCGACAAACTTATCCTTTTTCAAAATCATAGATCAATCATAACTGGGGAAGAGTAGTATTTGTGTCACAATCCTCCCCCATTTCAAACCATTTGCAGTCCCCTCAAAGCAGTATTTCGAATTGCTTGTTTTCAGTGTCTCGACCATAAGCTAGGAATGATGGCAGTAATCAATCGCTCCAGATACCACGTCAGTCCTCTTGATTTTAGCATTCATTTTGACCCCTTAACTAATGCCACAAGTGCCACATTTCGTGCACAGACTGACTCATTTCTCCTAAGGCTCAAGCGAATGACCCTACTCGATCACATATTCGGCCACGACTGTATGTTATCAGGCCCTTTTACTACTAAATTCTGCACTCTTTACCACATGCAGATCTCAATCAGTCTGTAGTGTGTGCACATCTTATCCAAAATTATCTAAAATCACGTAAGGCCAAGACCCTAGACATCGATGCCATCCGTGCAAAATATTTTCGTCCCTGCTGCTCAATCCCTCTTACAATCTGCCATCACTGATATAAAGCTAGAACACGACGTTAGCTGACATGCCTGACGAGTTTGCTCCTCTGACTAAGCAAGCTGTGTACCCTTGCCCTTATGTCCTTTTGTTTACCAAAGCCATTAGCATACTAGATCTACTACTTGTTTATCAAGCATGATATTTCTCACCATTCAATTGCATTTCCCTTTGCAGCAAATGTAAAGCGCCTAGAAAAAGATTGAATTCTCCGAGGGCCTTTTATCAAGTGCATTATAATTATTACTAAGCAAAAGCATGAGAAAGCCTAAAAAGGATCAGGACAGACTGCACATCGACAGGCAAACGATGACTACTGGAAATCATAACAATCGATCCTAGCACAGGCCATGTCTAGCTTCTATAAAAAAATTTGTATCACAGATGCACAATCCAAAAATGGTGATGTCGACGATTAACAATCTCCTTAACTTCCAGGTTAGCTCCTTACCTAGCGATCCCTGTGATGATCTAGCTGATAGCTCCTCTAGCTTCTTTCTCAGTAAGATAGACATGATAAAAGTGCATTCCTAAGGTAGCAGCATCCCGTCTGGACACACGGCCTCAATAACCACCCCAAAGGACTCCTCTTTATCAATTTCATGCAGCGCCTCAATGTCTACATCAAAGGAGAACACGAGTAACCTCGTTCTGAAATTCGTCTTTCAGTAAAAGAAAACTACTAGTCATCCAGACCCCATTTCTACTGTCTTACTTCCGCGATGCTCAGATCTGCTGCTGCCATGCATAACTAACATAATAAAAATGTCCTTAGCCTCAGGTTAAATCCCTGCACCTTTCAACAAGGCCGCAGTTAGGCCACTAACTAAGGAGGCAACACTAGACCAAGAGAACTTAAGCAACTTCTGCCCAGTCTCCCTTCTGCCGGTCCTATAAAAGACAACGAAACAACTAGTGGCATACCAGCCAAGCTCGTATTTTGAAACGTCAAAACTAGCAAGTTCCATTCTGGTTTTCGGGGTTATCATTAAGCAGAGTCAGCGCTGCTTCAGGCGTACAGCACAGTTCTCAGAAATGTAGACTTAGTCGCTGCTTGTTTTGCTTGACCTTTCGGCAGCGTGTGCTACTATTAATCACCATATCCTTCGCGAGCGCCTCCCATCTGGCCTTAGCATCTCTGGCACTGCACTTAAATGGTTTAGTTCCTACCTCAGTACAAGACTCTAGAGTATTGATATGAACAGTAAAAGATCATCAGAAGAACCACTACAGTATGAGTACCTCTGGGCTCAGTGCTTGGTCCACTTCTTTTGACAGTTTATACTCTCCCACTTGATGAAGTGATCGCCAAGCACAATCTAGGCTTTCAGTCCTATGCAGATGACACTCAGTTGTATCTTTGCTTTGATACCTCCCAGCCCTCCAGCACGTCGAACTCTCTCTAGTCCCTTGCTGCATGTATTGCTGACATCTATACAGGGATGGCAGCAAACAAATACTAACTGATTTAACAGCCTCTTTTGTGTAGCGACAGAAGAGCCTTTACGACTATAAACACCACTTGCAGTGGCAATACAGGATGGCCACAGCAGGATTCGAACCCACGACCCCGGGAGCGAGGTCTAAAAGCAACTGGTTAGTGTGCCATCACAGCTCTAACTGAATGACGATAAAACCAACTTACTAGCTATGGGCAAACCAAGTGTGACTCAAACATTGAGAAACTTAATATTCAAAATTAGCTTTGCTAGCATATCTTCTGTTGCATCTGCACAAAATCTAGTTGTCCTGTTCCAAAAAGACCTTTCACTAGACTACCACGTCATCTCTATGTCAAGTCTGCCTACTTTAAGCTATGTAACGTTTCTAAAATTCGGGCTTGCTTAGATAAGAATACTATATCTTAATTGGTCTATGATTTTTGCGACATCCCATCTTGACTTCCGTAACTCACTGCTTACTGGTCTACCGACCGGTGCCATCAGGCATTTACAGTTGGCACACAATTCTGCAGCTAGGCTTGTCTGCCATGAGCAGTGCAGTCGCCACATCACATGGCTCCTAGCCTACCGGCATTGGTTCCCAGTCAGGCAGCATATCGATTTCAAGGTTTTGGTTAGTTACTTTTAGGCCCTTCCCTATCTGGCTCCAGCCTACCTATCAGAACTACTCGCCCACCAGGCTGGGCATTGTACCACATGCGTTTCTGAATACAATTGTTCAGCTATTTCTCGTATGAACCTCAAATCCTTTGGAGACCGTGCCTTTAGTTCATATGCTCCAAAAGCCTGGAAATAACTACCAACTAGCTTCACGACATTCTTGACTTGACCTTTAAAGAGAAGCTAAAACACACCTGCTTATCACAGCAGTTAGTGGGTCTTGGTGATTCGTCATTTGTGTGCTTATGTGTGCTGACATGTTGCAAGCTGCGACTAACCATATTTACATGTTGATACTGAGCATTTCGCTATAACTACGCTTTGCCTGTTCACATTGTGCATGTTCCCACTAACTGTTTAAACGTGCTTCATTTACAGCATATGTAATGTATCTAAAAAGAGGTAAAGTTGTCTAAAGGTACTTTACAAATGTATTACTATTACTACTATTATGACACAACCCAGTCGACAAGTCTGGGGAATCCAGTCACTTTCAAATATGAGTCTTTCCAGGCAAACATATACACTGTACTAGCACTAGCATAAAGTACCACTGACATACCCGAGTTATGAGCAGAGGAAGAGCACGACGACGCGCCTTGTACATGGAGACCATCATCATTTCCTTGCACTTTCCCATTTACTTTCTGAAGACGATTACTCTTGTCTTGATGGTCCGATGCCATGATGGTTCAAAATGCTGACCAGCCAATCACATCTAAAGATACGACAGCTGTTTAACCCTCTGTGAGACATGACAGGGTTGTAATAACAAACAAGCAGAGCAAGCAGACCCAACGATAGCACATCAGCAACAGGCTAGCAATGCTTAGCACTGCCGATGGTTTACATAGTCTAGACATAAAAATATAGATCCTCACTGATTGTTATTACCCTTCTCACATGCACAAGTCAGCAGCTTAAAACAGGGTTAAGGTAGCATTACTCTATACCAGTTCATCATCAAACCTTCAGCTGAAGGCGTTGTACAGCCAACATCACAACGAAGCCAAGTTAATCAACCCCTTCTCACCTCAGCCATGTAGTGGAACCATGTAACCACTGTCACTGAGGTGCTGGCTTATCTTGAATTTTAGCAACAGCTAATACTATTATGACAAACTGCCATAAAAATAACTAAAATCATTGCTTCTATTAGTGATATCAATTCACAGGTCACGTTTTGAAAACCAAAGTCTGGGAAATAGCTTCCAAGAGGGGATAGCCATTTTTACTATCTGCAGCATTGCTACAAATACCGAGTAGGACATACAGACTAACATTTGACGTAACAAGAGAGCTCCAAGTACCTCACCAGGGCACTTGCTGAAGGAGCCTTGCCACTAGGCACCGCCTACAAAGACTAGTGTACTCTCGAAAATGCCTGCAGGGTAAACGTTTCCAAGAGCAAGGCCGTGCAATGCGGTAATAGCTATTTGCAATAATGACAATATAGTGTACATGACATACTCTCACATAAGTGACATGCATGTATCTATTAACACTGCATCTTTACACCAGGTTACAAGAGCGGCTATCCAGGAAGCAGCAGCTGCAGCAGCAACAGCACCAGCCACCACAACCTAAGGCCATACGACTAGACGAAGATCACAGGTTGAGAAGACTCTTGCTGCACCTAGACAGACGTCTGATAAACAAGTCATAACCACACGGTCTCAGCTCATTGGTAAAGTGCTTGCACCTCACGACCCAGGTCGTGGGTTTGAATCATGTCGGACATACTTGGCTATTACCAACAGCAAGCTAGCTGAAAGCCGGTAACAGTTCCTCTATGGCTATACAAACGAGGCTACCAAATAGGCTACTCTTTGCATTTCTATTTACAAGGGAGACAGCAAACCCTATTGCATCTTGCTATTCAAAAGAATCCCTACTCTTTACACAACGGTTTATTGAATCCTGCAAAGACAGCAATGCAGAAGAAAGATCGACATGCACTGCAAAGCAAAATGTGGCACATTAAAGTAAAAGCTCGGAGATTCAAGTAAGCTAACTGCCATTACCAAGTGCAACAAAACTATAAAATACGACCCCTACTAATTAAATTGAGAAAGCCTGTCTATCAGTTCTTGGTCAGTCACTAGGCACTTCCACAATGCTGTGAGATGGATACCAGTACTTCCGGGACTGTAATAGACGTGTAATTATACTATGACTCAGCAAAGCGAGTCTAGTTCCTTCAAATTTATTAAAGTTATTATGCAAGCAGTTCAGCCAAACGATAAGATTAGGGAGACCTTTTGGTTGCACTTGACCTTGCCTATCAATGTACACCAATCAAAGCAGATTGAGTGAGGACAAGACTTTGCCATGGAAGACCAACACTAAACAAATGCAAAAAGGTTGGCAGATGAAAAATCATATTTACATAATGGTAGATAAGTTTTGGCAGTCACATTTGGAGATAGCAATAGAGCTGAGCCTACCGTAGGACTCAAACCAACGGTATCATTAATGAAGAGCTAGTGTCTTACTCATGGGCTATGCCCATCAACAAAAAACTAACCACTGCTCCTAAAGTAATGCAGCATATCTCTCTGTCTGTAACTCCACAAAGCCACAAGGACTACATGGGTTTTATAGAGCACCCAAAGACTAAGCGACTTTAGCGACTTTCAGTGCACATACGGTAGCCAGCAACTTCATCTAATGCAACAAAGAGAAAGTGAGAAGTAGAGCTTGAGACAGAAGGGCAGACGAGGAAGTGAGTAGCACAGAAGTAGCAGCTCACAACGGCAGGAAATGACGTGCCACAGTCGGCAGCAGGTGAGAAGATGCCGTTGCATAAGTATTGTCGAAACGAGTTCCATGGCCTAGAGCCTTCACAGCAAGAGCTATGCTCGCCAACCGTCTTTAACCAACTGCCAAATGCTCAGGAATGGAACAGCCCATTTTTGTCAATAGAGAACTAAAGGTGACAAGGAGGGTGAAACTTGTGCAGCAGTTCAGCTAGGTATGCATGAGCCAAGACATGCCCGTCTTGTGGGTCTGAGTAACAAGTGTGTTCTTCATCTATTGATCGACATGGAGCCATCGAAGCATCGAAGCCATCGGAGACACATTGGTAAACCCGCGGGATTTGTAGACTATTCTTGCAGCCTAATTAATAATTCGCTGTTTTTTGGTACCCCAGCCAGAAAGAAAGTGCAGAAGTCCAGCCTAAACAGAAGCAGGGAGCTAGCAAGATTTTCAACAAGCCAAAGCTGTATACAGTCTCTACTCCTAGAAAGGGATCAAACATGACGGCTAGTTGTGGAGGCAGCTTTCTTAATGAAGCATACATGAGCAAAGGCCGTCTAGATAATCAAAGTTAAGTTAAAAGATGCAAGCCAGTCAACCCAAGAGTGCACTCTTGGAAATACTCTGGCAGCTTCCTGATGCCACGCACCATGTGCTATGCTGGTCATACGGATGTTGCCAAATTTCATTTGTAGAGCTGTACACGGCCTGCCATTTCGTAAAGTCCAAAGACTAACGATATACTTCAACGATGGCATGTGCCGGCATACAAGAAATGCCACGGTGGGGGATCACCTTGGAGCATCTCAAATTGACGGAATACTACCCTAATAGGCAGCAGCAGGGCTTCCAAGCACCAGCAAATGCTAATTTTGTGGTATGCTGGCATTTGACAGATTTTGCCAGGAACCCAAATAGACCCTATGCAGCTATGCTATCGCCAATTTACTTGGGGCTAACTTGGGGGGGGGGGAGGGGGTAATTCTCAACCTGGACTGACCCATATGCAGCCAAATTAAGCCTTCCCCATCTGACTTTCAGCATGACTAACTGCTGTCCAACTGCTCCAGAGGGCTTGGTGAAGGGCGGTCAAATTATACATGCAACGAGTGAGCAGCTGCTACTGAGAGCAACTAGCAGCACGAATTCCTCCCAGGTCATAGCTTACACTGCTTCAGGCTGAAGGAGCCCTTGTCTCTCTGCCCAGCAAATTACCAGGTTGCCGAGCTCACCAAATGCCCAATCACAAGCTGGGAGCTATGTATACTTTTGCTGGGAAGCTCAGGACCACTGCCAGTTGCTATACACACAAGAGGAGGCAGAGTCAGTTAGTAGCACCCTGGCTGACCTAATCATTGCATTTTTGAGAGGGGGATTCTTTGTGCATCAACTGATTCTTACTTGGCAGTGGTCTATCTGATGGTGCTGCAAAATGATATCCTTCGAAAAGAGGGCATCCACAGTGCAAGTCCAAAGTTGCTTCTGAGACTGTGACACGATCTCTTAATGGGATTTCGTGTAGCTGATAAGTAAGCGAATGTATGCACCATCTGTCAAGGATACTGCTAAATCATGCAAAGCCTACATTCTAGTGGTACTTATATGACCTAAATGGTGGCAGCGTTTTGCGGGCACCGAGGTAATGAAACAGTGGAACATTAAAATTATATCTTAGTTGCGCGAGTTAATAAAACAGTGGAATATAAAGTTATACCTTAGTTCCATAAGTACAGGGATTTATTGGGCTAACAATGTGCAGTCGATAGGCAAATCCAAGGTCGATATTCTGTAGCATTCGATCTAATCAGATGCAAAATACACCTTTCCTGATAGGATTTTTGTGTTTTAAGATGATAGTACTGCTTCCACACCATTCCAAACTGTTTACCAATTACCACTGGTTACCAAACTGGCAATGGCTACACCAGTGTCCATATGCAAACCTGAAGTGGATACTATGGCATCGGATAAAGTTGATATTAGCCTCAGACAAATTCCCCAAAAATATAGCACCTTGTAGGGATCATTAACAAAGTGTGGCACGAGAGAGAACAATGAATCCCATGATTCCCAGATGCTGCCGGACATTCATTAACAAAATAGAGCAGCCAAATCATTGGTTGGCTTTTGCTGTAATTTGATACTAACAGGATGTACAAGAGCTACTAGCTGTTAATAGAGGATTTCTGTATCACTATTCCTCTACAAATCCTGTACAATTAAAACTGAGTCAATGCACTATTGAGGATGGTAACTGAAATATCTCGAGTGAGGTCACTCTTTAACATCTCAAGCTGTTCAAATTTTGCCAAGTGGAAACAAATCCACTTGCACTAAGATTCCTCAAAACTTAAAAGAATCAATTCAGTATATGTAAAATACCTGGAATGAGATTTAGTTGTCTTTATGTATCACAAGTATTTGCTATTATTATTAACATAAACTCATGTGATCTCATTATTTTGAATAATACTGCAAGCAGCTGGTTGATTCTTATCATTACAAGACCACATTAGCCAGAAGAAAAGAATCGACAATATCAAGACAACTCACTGCATGAATGCAGTGGCTACTTTTGTTCAGGTCGGACGGGTATCATCTTCAGCTGCTAGGCATAGGGGTCAGAATAAGCGGCCAATCAGGCACCGAAGGCTATTCCTCAGGTAGACACTATGGGTGGGCGTAAGCATCCTATTCAAGTGTCTAGGAATCCAGGGCGTGAGACTGTCGAATGCCTGCATTCAAGTATGAGTGATGAAATCCCAAGAATAAAGAATGTTTCAATGCGCTGCCATTCAAACCACGGAACTGTGTAAAGATCATTTTCTATTGCAGGATGAGTGCCCCAGTGGCACATACTCTTGCCCTAAGATATCCTAAAGTTTGTAGCTTGTTGTCATGCGATTATGCCAAGGCTTCCAATTTAGGTGCTTAGTGATTACTGAATGTTCCGGGGAATTAAGCTATGCATGCTTCAGAAGCCATTCAGGACCCCAATGGACACTTTGGGTCTGTCTGACAAAGCATAAGCAATAGACCATTGCCTGAGTTAGCCCCATAGTAATTCGGTTTCTTGAGTCCCTGGATCCAAATAACATGATTCTTCCCACTGCATCGAAATAGTCAAGAGATTAGGCGGCAGCCAAAAGGAGGGCACCAGAGAAATTATAATGTGGCCCCTTAAATACTCCAAAAGCGATTAGCCTACATGCACAAAACCAGTCTACTGAAGCTGCTCTAAAGAAGCAAGGTCCAAGCAATCCTAAAACTGCTATAGATGGTGTGCTCCTATGTTTCGGCCGTGTTTCACCTCCCCTTATGCTTGCACACAGGCCGACTCAACCTACCAGACTGGCTACTAAGCCTGTGGCAACTAAGCCTGTAGTGACCAATCCTGGTGTGATTCAGATTCATGGCTTTTGATAACACAGTACATTTCTCAGCCTAAATCTCGATATCGAGTTGTGCTTGTACAGTAGCCGTTGACATGACCTGCTCACCAGTGTTTAAGTTCATGGGTGACCAACTCTTCGAATGCCAAAACTGCTGCCTTGCATTACTGAGCTCACATATTTGGGTGGTCAGCGGCTAGTCCAGTAGCAGGAATTTCTTTAAGATTAACAGCCAGACGTGAATAGCTCACTCAAAGGAGTACTCCATACTTTCATAATAATTATGAATACTCACTAATTTATAATTTAAAACTACCAGGCTTACTAATTGGATTATCTGACCTGTGCACCCGTGAGATCAAGTGTACATGCAACTCATGTGTCTCACTCTGGTAAAATATTGTTCACAGAGCTGAGCATCAACCTCCAAGCACCTTAGCATAAAACTCGGAAACAACCCAAAGATGGCAAGCTTATCAGCAGCCTTCAAAATTAATTTTCCGGTTCGTATTTACAGGAAACTAAAAAATGCCCAATTCATCGAATTCAGCCTTAGGAGTTGCTACATCCAAGTTAAAGCAGGCATGGATACTTTACCCAGTCTCATCAAGCTACAATAGCTTGCTGGTCTCGTTTTTAGGCATCTCAGCCGGCATTTCCACAAAGCCATTCCGACTAAGTAGACATTTCGACGTTTTATTGCTCACTCAAAAGTTGGGTGGCTTTCAGAATGCATGCTATGCGATAGGCAACTGAATTTGCCTCAAATAAGCAAAGAAAAAGTGAGTAAAAAGCCGAGTCAGGAAGAAAGCAAAGAAATAAAGTAGCTCGACAGCAACGGCAGAAAATGAGCCCAGTCTATTCACAACAATAATGAAACCGAGCTCTACATTCTGTGACACGCAGGGCATGAGCTCTGGTACAAAAAGTCTTTCGGTTCGAGACAGAAACTGCTTTAATATATTGCCTGAGATGACAAAGGAGGAAAGTGTGGCTGAAACCGGCAGCTTTACAAGATATGATTGCCGGAGCAAGGCAGTGGCCGGTCTTGTTAGTCAAATCAAAGAATTTTGCTCCCTACTCGTGAAGCAGACCAGTAGCAATCACAACTCCATGAGCGAAGAAGCTGTAGTACTAAATTTCTTGCATTTAAAGGCCCTCGTAGCAACAACATTCGCCATCAGGCACAAAGGCTTCATGGTTTTTTCAGCGGCCTTGCCATTACTGAGTTATAGCAGTCCAGCCAAGAAAAAAATAATAATTCATTTATATAGCGCCTCAAGAGAAATCAATCTCTATTCAGGCGCTTCACATATGCCTCGGGGCTGGAGCCCACGTGACCTCAGTCAGACCTTGGTCGGGGCAAGCACCTATCCCGCTAGACCAAACCAGCTCAGAATCAGGCCACTAAAAAGATCTTTATCCAGCCACTGCAGAAGCGAGTTTCTTGATCTTAGAAGGGAACTATCATAAATACAAGCGGTGGTGGCCGGTGTTTGAAAGTAAAACTTTGAAATGCCAAGCAGCAGTCCTCTGCAGCTAGGCTTGTCTGTCGTGAGTGTCGCAGTTGCCACTTCACTCCACTTCTCGCCGACCTGCACTGGCTACCAGTCAAGCAACGGATTGACTTCAAGGTTTTGTCGCTCACTTTTAGGTCCCTTCATTCTATGGCTCCAGCCTATCTCTCTGATATACTTCCCCATCAGGCCAAGCATCGTACCGCCAGCTTTTCGGAATCCAAGAGTCTGCAACTACCTCGTACAAACCTCAAATCCATTGGAGACCGTGCTTTTAGTACGTATGCTCGCACAGCCTGGAACTCGCTCCTGACTGCGTCACAAGATCCCCTGACCTGACTACATTTAAAAAGAACTTATAAACACTCCTATTTAGGACAGCATTTAGTGGATCCTTGTGAGTCGTATTTAATGTGCTTATGGGTGCTGACACTGCATGCTGCCACTAACCCCATTTGCATGCTGACCCTGTGCATGTCACACCTAACCATGTTATTCATTTTGTTTGTTTTTCAAGCATGATTTTACTTACCATTCAATTACATTTCCCTTTGCAGCAAATGTAAAGCGCCTAGAAAGAGATTAAGTTCTCTGAGGGCGCTTTATCAAGTGCATTATTATTATTATTATTATTATTATTATTAGCATTCAAGGAGATAGATTATGGGCAGTCGACGGTGATCACACTACAGCGCTTCCAATAAAAGATGAAAAATCACCCAATTCCAACACAGAATTGGGGTTTCCAAAGGGCATCGGTTTATCGTCAGTTAGTTTGAGGAAATTGGCCGATATCCCAGACCGAAGTCCTGCAAAGCAGATGCTTAGTATACCAATCGACTCAGAAGAGTCTAAGGTCTTGAATGATACACTATAGCAAGTGTTGTCGAAAAAGTAGTTTCTGGAAAATGCTATGTAGCATATCTCCAAACATGCAACACCAACATTATCATCAAACTAATAGATTCTTCACATTAGCTTTTTGATGATGGTAGGTGCATCCACCCGGGGCATGAAATCACATTGCTTACTCCACATCATCCGACCCCTCCAATAACTATATTTTGTGGCACAAACCAATAGGGTACAGCTATACAACAGTACTGATATAAACAGTACCTAGAACCAAAGTTTAACCGATTTAATAGTCTAATCGACATTGCTGCAGAAGAGCTGCATCGACCATCACTTCCCCAATCAGCAAGAAATACAGAATTGCCTATACACGACTCGAACCCACGACCAGCGTAGCAAGAGTGCAAGCACCTTACGCCCAGGCATAGACCCAAGGAGATGGAGGTATGACACACTGCAGGCTAGAAACCATATAGAAAAAATCACTGCCTACCTAAGGCTAATCCCCATCCATTCTCATTCAGTAATTGAAGAAAGAATTCTGATAAAAATTGGAGAATTATCAGGGGGGCAGACAGTACTAGGTATGCTGGAACGTTCATGGAGCTAAGGTGATATCGGTTCTCTGAAGGCTTTCAGATTGCCCGAACAGAAAAGTAATTTCTGAGAATGAGAAAGGCAAACACTCCATCCAAAGAAAACTATGCACTAAAGGTTAAGGTGCTCGCCCCGACCGAGGTCTGACTGAGGTCGTGGGCTCGAGCCCCGAGGCAAATGTGAAGCGCCTGAATAGAGATTAAGTTCTCTTGAGTCGCTATATAAATGAATTATTTATTTATTTTTTACGCACAACAGTGTTGTCCTACAGCTACATCTAACCTATGACCTCCACAGAGTTCTGTTAGTCCAAAGGACTTGGCTGCCATACACGGCAAAACAGTCCACCTGTGAGAAATATGCGCATGCACGAAATCATTGTAAAACCCTGGACAAAAAATGCACATGAACAACCTAATCAATCGAATATAGCTAAACAGCCGAGTGGCACATTGGATAAGCTTTACCACTAATACTAACTCAGCAGAAGTCATCGACTAATAGCTGACATGACCAAAGCCCGGAAGCAGCTTAATTTCTCTTCTACTAGTTCACCTCAACCGTTTCTGGAATTGAATAATCCGAATAATTTTACAAGCAAGGCCACCAAAAATTCCCGGTATGAGTTTCTTCCTCCTACACATAGGCTCGCTTGCATTAATGAAACGGAGGGTGAAGATCCTATCCCAAATACTCAAGTTCAAGCCAACGACGACGAAAACCCCATTTCTTCCAAAGAGTCTTTCTGCTCCATTCAGCCACTGTGCTATACTTGCCCCCACCCCACATACATACTCGGTGCTCCTGGGAGGGTGGGGGAGGGTTGGCGAGTCTCAAGAAGACACATTAAAAAAAGCCAAGGCAAAGTGCGAAACTTCATGCGTTACAGAGAATGCGAGCCCACGTGTGCGATAGCGCAACGGGAACGCTACGACGGTCAGCGAAAAAAATTGCCTCCTTCCTAAGCTCCGGCAGAGTTGCTGGCCCGCCTTGGAAACGTTGAGCTGCTGCTGGCACAAAAACGAACAGCGAAAAAAGCTCGATATATACGGAGTGCGACAAAAGACTGGGCAAGTTTGCGCACAACTAGAGCGCTTCAGGGCTGCACTAGGTGCAGCAGCGACCGCTGAGATCTTGGCGCTACGGCAGCAAGTAGCAGCTGCTGTAACAGCCACCGCCAGGTGCGCGACCGGTGCGAGCGACCGGGGCGAGCGACCGGGGCGAGCGTCGAGATCGACAATTAACGCACCGGTCGATTTAGTCCACCTCTGAGCAGCTGACGCGTCGCGACACTACGCCTTACGCATCGGCGACCGGCAGCCAGCGAACCAACCGGTCGGCGGCAACCGCACCACCAGGGTCGAAGCCGAGCTGGCTCGACTCCAGAACGAGGTTATAAACAAACATGGAGAAAAACATGGAGGAGCTGTACCAGCTGGTCCAGGAAGAGATCCCTGTAGGAAAGCGCGTTCTCGTCGAAAGTCATGCAAATCTGAAGAAGGTGGCCGACTATTGCGAAGGAAACTACATTCAGGTACCTTTCGAACGTGTGCGCTCCCAATTCCAAATTGTCGCCAGCTTGCTTTATCGCAGTCCGAGCGGTCCGACTCGTCCCCCCCCCCGTGCTCCAAGAGTTGCTTGCGTTACATTTTTGTTGGACCCTGGGCCCCGTACCGACGAAAAGTAATTCCATCGCGTGCGGATCCGACTGTTGCGCTCGCCGTCAAGACCGCATGTCCACGAGAGCTGCATAAATTCACCACCGGGTCACTGCCGGATCTTAACCGGAAGTAACACGCTGCGGCCGTGTAGCTTATTCAGAAGTGTTCAGTGGGCCTCGTCTGCAGCGCCTCTCGCTGCATGATGCCTCGTCTAAACGAGTGTCTGCAAAGGTGGCTGTTCCTTAGGTCAACGAAGGTCGCTATTTTGTGCGTTTCAGGCCGAAGACAAGAGAGCAGCACTGGAGGAGACTCGGAACTACACGACCCAGGCCTTGGCAAGCTTAGCCTACCAAATCAGTACGCTGGCCACGAATTTCTTGCATCTCTTGGATCTGCAGACAAGTCAGCTGGGGGACATCGAGTCGTCTGTGCACCACTTATCGCAGGTTCGAGGGCGTCGCATTGCGAAAATTCGAGTGTGCATGGACACGGACACCACACCGAGCTGGGCCGTGCATTTGTGACATCCGATCTCGTCTCGTGTAGCCCACTGCTCGCAGGTCTAGTGGCCTGTGCAATCAGGCCCCTGCAGTTGGTGCAAAACTCTGCAGCCAGTCTTGTCTACCGTGAGCAGCTCACCTGTCACATCTCACCACTTCTCGATGACCTTAATTTATCCCAATCAAGCAATGCATACGATTCAAGGTTTTGTCACTCGCTTTTAGGTTCCTTCATTTTCTGGCTCCAGCCTACCTATCAGAGCTTTTCGCCAACTAGGCTGGGCATCTTATAACTAGCTCATCTAGTTCAAATCATTTAGCTATGCCTAGAACGAGTCTGAAACACTTGGCACACCCTGCCTTTAGTTCACGTGCTCACAAAGCCTAGAACTCACTTCTCGACTGACGTCACGAAATTCCCAGACGTTATGAAATTTTAAGAGGCTGAAAACACATGTGTGTTGCAGCATTTGCTGGGCCTTTGTGAATTATCTTGTGTGAGCATACTTGCACAGTTTATGTCATCACTAAAAAACTGTCGTGCATCCTTTACAGCATATGCAAAATGTCTAGAAAGGAATTGAGTTTTTGTAGGAATTGAGTTTTTGGATGCTATAACAATGTATAACCATTGGTACTGTTATTCTTTGCCTGCCATCAGCCTGAGTGGACCTCTTCTTCCCTATCCTATATTGGTTAATTCTCCAACAGCGGTGATCTGTTCTCCCGCAGTCGCATGGGCTGTTAATTTTTAATTTAATGCAGTGCCCCGTGTTGTTTTTACCATCACCAGTCAAATAAGTCACTGGGACTGTTGGTTCCAGCTCTTGCGCCTCTTGGTCTAAATGTACAGAAGCTAGCTGGATCGTTTCTGGACATTGGTTGGCATTCTTAAAGTGGTGGTAGTGGTGGCAGTAGAGCTGCTGAAGGGGGTCGGCAGAACCAGCAGATCTTGCTGCCTGCAAACTTGAAACAGCACACTAAATTTAGCATCTTATACAAGCGGTCTGCCTGCCATCTCTTCGATCGAATGCTTACCAGCCGTACCTTAGAAGTGGAGCCAGGGCCAGAGCTGTTGGGTAATCGGGCTCGAAACCTTGGCAGCACGACACTGCCTGTCTTGTGCTTGGCAGGCGAGACTCATCATTGTTCTGTTGAGCTGAATTCTTCATGTTCTATTGACTTTCTCTTTGTTGTGTGAGATGAAGTCTGTTGGCTACCGAATGTGTCGTACCGAAGCTGCTTTGGCTGTGAATGCACTGTACTAAACTCTCCTGCATAACACCCACATTGTCTGTATGGCTTTGTGGAGTTACAGACGGAGAGACATTACATTACATGATAGTGTTAGAGTAAGCAATCACTGCTGTCGTGTCTCTGCTTGGATATGACATTCTAGTTTGTGGCTGTGTGACCTGCAATCTGCTGTCAAAGGTAGTGATCCGGTGAAGATCCTAACAGCACTGGAACAGATGTGCTTGGTTAGTTACTCACAGTCACTCAGTCTGGGCTTTGCTGAGGGAATCTAAAAGAACTGGAGGGTGACTTTTTAACGATCTGCCCAATGCTGTGAGAGTCTCTGTTCGGTGATGTAGGTGGTGGCTCACACATTTTGATCCCAGTTTGCGGAGTCGGATCTTTATTGTAGGTTCGGACGAGTTCTTGTTTTTAATTTTGCCATTATTCATGTAATCTATCCCAAATCTAATCCTTCAATGTCTGATTTTTATAGACTGTCACCATCCATAAAGAAAAGGTTGCCAGACGTGAGATTGGTGTCCTGACGACAAACCGAAGCTACTTTCGTCCTCCTGGTGTCAAAGCGCCAGGTATCATATATCCGGAACAACCAGAGAAACCGGTGAAGTATGTTCGTAAGGCAATCGACTATAGCTTACTAGACGATATCGGTCATGGTGTGAAAGCACCTATCACGGTGAGGAGTGGCAAGACCAGTGCTTGCTTGGACACCAGTAAATGTTGCTTGTCTCTTTATCACCATTGATACATGCATTGTGATACCAAGTCTGCCAAAGCCTGCAAGCCGAGGTATATTGGCCAAGCCATTTAGCCAATACATGTTTGCAGGCACAGGGTCAGCCAAAGACGTTACCAAGGACAAACTCAGTGGCAAGTACCATCATTGGCAGTGGTGGAAGCATCAGCAGAGGCAGCCATGCAGGCCTCCAGGCTCCGGGTATTCAGCCTCCAGTGCCACCATCTGCACAGGTGTGAATTTTTCACTTCACTGTTGACATTTCACATTGAAATTAGAACGAGTATCACTCTCTCCTATATCCACTGCTGGTATATAGCCGTACGGTTGAGGCTGCCTGATTGCCGTCCCATCTGAACAAGAGCACACTGAGAGCAAATCAGCTTGAAATAGGTGGTTGTGGTTAGATCGTCGAAGTTTTCCTTGGCCATGTAATACTGTAAGTTGCAGCTATGCGGCCGAAGCAGGTTTTGGCCAAAAACTTGCAGTTGGATTTCTGCAAATCTACAGAAGAGCAAGAAAGCGCTCTTATCATGCCTGTCCAAAGGGCTGCTGAAGAGCCAGGTTCCTCGCCCCCCCCTACCCCCCCCCCAGGATGTCCAGTTGAGCCGAGAAAAAGAACGAGGCTAGTGTATGTAGGATAGGGTTGAGTTATGACTGTCGGTGCCGACCGGTTGATGGCTTATCGAAAAGAGACAAATCGGTCGTCGTGCTGACATTTGTTCCTGTAACTGCAGTGCTCTGCCTGCGAGTGGTTGCTGGTTGCTTCCCTGGTCGGCAGATGTTTTTCACGTCGTTGGCCCCCCCTCCGAGGTCGTGGGTTTGAATCCTGTGGTGGGCGATCGATCCTTTAATGCACCTGCAAGGGGTGGTGATAGCCTGCAAGGTTCTTCTGCTGCTATGCAAAGGAGGCCATTCAATCAGCTAGTATTTTTTTTTATCTGCACGTGGTGCATGAGCCCTCAGTAGCAGTGAGTTGCTTCGACTGCTCAGCTGCCGATGGCTCACCGAAGGTTTCCCGTCTCGTTTTGTAAGCAGCAGCAGCTGTCGTCCTCGAGCATGGGCCCGGCAGCCGGCATTGGCACCATAGGACGTTCTCAGTACAAGACCGCCGGCTACATGGTTTCGGCTGCTCCCGTGACGCCACCCACGGTGCCCTCGCACTACATGTCCACTCAACAGCTGCTGCAGGCTCAGCAGCAACAGCTGCAGCAGCAGCAGCAAACCTCGCAGCCGGCGGCACGGTCGCCGTATGCTTCTGGTGAATCCCAGCTGCTGCCGCACGCTGCTGCTGATGCCGCACGCTGCTGCTGATGCCAGCAGCTTTTCTTGCCTGCGATCGACCGAGCGAGCACGCACCCATCGCTGCCTGTGCTCTCTTTTGCTCTCGCGCAGTATCGCTCTACTCGGCTGCCGCCACAGCTGCACGGAAGCGCTGCGAGATTTGTTTAAATCGATCATCGTCTTTCGCACGGCTGCCGTTCGTCCGCTGGCGTCCGAGCTCAGCCCGGCATCGGCTCTGTTGCAGGCATGCAGCAGTCGATGGGCGTCCCGCCGCCTCCACCTCCGTCGACTGCCGGAGGTGCTGTCGGCCCGTCGTTTGCTCCTTCGGCCAACGGCGACGTCGGCTCGCCCGGAGCGGCTGGCGGTGCCAGCGCTGGCGTGTACGGGTCTTCGCGCATGTCCGGCATGCCTCCGCTACCGCCTCAGCCAGCGCAGCCAGGGAGCTCCGGCTTCGGCCAGCAGCAGCTGCCTCCGCCGCCGTCGCCACAAGTCACGCACTACTCGCAGCTGCCCATCAACCTCATGGGCTCGGGAATGGCGGTGCCGGCCGAGGGCTACACATTCAGCGAAGGTACTTGCTGCCTGTGCGCCCTGCTATCGGAAGCGAAATCGTTCACCAGCACGCTTTGCCCACCCACCTAGCGAGTCGTTCTGGATGCTTGTCGGTCGACGTTTCGACCACGTGGTGCCCCTGTGTGGTCAGTGCCTGCACCTCGGGTGCTCGCACGCTCTCCATCCTTCACTGCATGACGACGGGATGAGTGGAGCCGCCTTTGCCATCAAGCCCTAATGTCATCTCAACATTGTTAGATGCCCATAGTGAGCGTGAACTGCTGGGCCGCGATCTGGCATGCGTGACATTAGCCACGACTTGTAATATTGTGCGAATGATGAGCAGAGGTATCTTGAGCTTACCCATGACTTTGGCACTAGGTTATTGTCGATAACTTGCTGCCTCATTGCTTGCCCGAGTAATCCTTGCCGGCCCAAGCCCATATGTTTAGCTCTGCTAGCTCTTTAGCATCGGTCTATGGGATTTGTTGACTTGAGATCTTTCCTGTCGTTTGTGGATGCAGCCATCAACTTTTCCATTTCAGATGGCATCAATCGCGAAGCCAGTCTGTTTTGGATTGTCTTTTCCAGGGGAGGGGGAGGGGTTGCTGGGCTGCCTACTTGCATACATGCCAAAGTCTTGTTGCTATAGTCAGCAGCTGTTGAGGCCTGGTCAGACTCGGTCGAGCTTGCTGTTTGCTGAGATTGAGGCGTTTTGGCACCCATCGTGCAACACACCACCCTGTGTGGTGCACGATACAGCCACGACCCTAATTTCTGGACCTCTTCCTCCTTTGTCTGTGTGCATTCGTAATTCAACCGTGCTTTGCATGTAAGCTTAACTTTTAGCCGGATTTTGTGTTAAACTCCTTAGTTGGATCACAGTGCTAGACAGTGGTAAAATGTTTTCTGTCATCTTCGGATATTGGAATCCGTGACCCTCAGAAAGACTAGGAGTGTGAGTTTTTTGGACCGGGAAGTTCCTTGCAGCTTGCTGGCAATCCTGATTTTTGCATGTTTCTGGTAGTTTTCTTTTTCCGATTCTTTTAAATTCTCGGCTGTAAAGTGCCTATAGTTGCTCATGTATGCCAGTGTAACCCTTTTGCCCTCGTCAGCATTATAAGAAAGATAGATGAGCACGTGCATGGGTCATGTGATCTCATTTCCTACTTGAAGCATGTTCAGCTTATTTTTAGCACTTGCATTTAGATTCGGCTACCTGACAATTCAATCTATATATTTAAAATATGTTTCTAGATGTTGCATTAATGACTGCATAACCGACAAGAACGTGTTGGGAGCTTGCACGACGATACTTAATGCCATTGGAGGTTTTTATTATTGATTCCTCACTGCCTCACGATGGGGCAGTGACTTCATAAGGCCATCCCTACGATGACTGCTTATGCGCCATCGCTTTATAACTCGGGCTTTTTTCTCTAGCTTTCTCTCATTGTGACGTGCTGACGTTCGGCATAGCCGTTTTCTTGCTCTGACCCATTTAGAAACGAAAGGCACATTAATCATCCAGAAAGAATGAGGAAGGCCTTTGGGGATTTGCCTGCTATGGATTCGCTGCTAGTCATATATGCTAGCTGTATTAATTAATATGCTCTCCTTCACAAGATGAGGCCAAATTATGCAAAGGTGCCCATGATTGCAGCAGTTTATAATTTTTTATCATGATTTAAAATTGTCAATAGCTCAAGCCAGAGTGGCTATGACTGCTCGCATGCATCACTTGAACGGCGACAACTTCTACTATGGAAATGCCTGTTATAGTAAGGTTCTTAATGTATTTGTGATGTTGTCTGCAACTATGGTCGTTTCACAAGGGCATGTTCCCAGCTTGTGCATGGTTTGTATTATGCACTGCACCGGGTCAGTTTCAGTTTGCACATGTTGTACGGCATGCATTACCATGAAGCAACGTGGAATGCATAATACTGATACTTGCATCATTCGACTAGTCCAAACAAGTCATTATTCCAACTGGTTGAAACTGAAGTGAGCACAGATGAGACTAAATCGTTTATTACATTGGCTTTTAAACTTAACAAATTCCAACAAAGTCGCTGGTTATTTAGCTGGTCCTAGACACAGAAATAAGCACACGTTCAGTGGTTTTCTTGGCTGTCAAAGTTTTGGTGAGTTTCTTGGATTGAGTTATTAGCTGTTCTTTGGAGAAATCATGCAGTAACTTACATGATCTAGTTAGCTTTTGTTCTTTTCAAGCTCTAACCTATTTCCTGTGGCTGCGATATCGATATGTGAGGCCATAGTTGACATAGCCTTGTCGATATTTTTCAATACAAACCGGGTGAGAGAAGTGTGTTTGACCAAAAGGTTGTTAATTGTTAAAATTGAATTACATCAAAGTAAATAAGTAATCTCTTAATTTGCAGTCCTGTTTCTGCACTCGAAAATGGGTTGGAAAGCTGAATTATAGCCCTCATTATGTGTGTGGTTTATAGTGCTGCTGGTGCATGAATGGCTGGTGGAAGGTTGTTCACTGAAATAGACCTCTGATGCTTTGGTCCAGTGGTTAAGGTGCTCGCCCCGACCAAGGTCTGGCCGAGGTCGTGGGCTCGAGCCTAGTGGCGTATATGTGAAGCGCTTGAGTAGAGATGAGGTTCTCTCAGGGTGCTATACAAATGAATTATATATAATACGCGAAAGTGGTGAGCATATTTGCCGAAGCAAATTTAATTATAGTAGCAATATGTAGACATTTGTATTGCACCCTGAGAGAAGTAGGTCTTTTTCGAGATGCATTAATTGCCGTGAATAGTCACTGTGATCCAGAGGGTGAAGTTGAATGGGGCAGTGATGGGACTTCGATCATTCACTTCTTTTTCCTTTTCTATGCATAAAGTAATGCCTAGGAATTTAAAAAAAAGCTGTGAAAAATGGAGAATAGTTTCTGCATATAATGAGGAAGAAGTTAAAGCTGCTTTTTATGTAGCTCCTATAATGAACCTAGTGACATGTGCCAGGGGCCCTTATGGAGCCTGAGAAGGCTTGCTCGAAGCCAGAAGACACAGCTGCCTCGAAACCAAAATTTCTGCTGCCGTCTAGCCTGTTGCAAT
Organism: Cristatella mucedo; assembly: GCA_009760855.2. Taxonomy (NCBI): domain Eukaryota; kingdom Metazoa; phylum Bryozoa; class Phylactolaemata; family Cristatellidae; genus Cristatella; species Cristatella mucedo. The sequence goes on along the minus strand of WPIO01000138.1, from coordinate 905,597 downwards.
GAAGTATGTTTAGATTAGGCTCGGTCGGACTGTCATCATCTCCATAGTCTTTTATAGAGCAGATCTCCACGTTTTGGTCTCCTAATTGTGGTCTGTAGAAAGTGGTTGAACTGTCAAGGCACCAGTGTTATGATAGGAATTTTAGGTCTATTGCTGGTCGCACTTAAATGCTGCCTTGCATGTCAGGTTCTATTATAAGCATATATGAAATTTCGTGATTTTTCTTTGTTGCTAAGCTTGGAGTCCGGTTGAGCATTTCGTGTTGGTGTTTGTCACGTAACCACGGGTGTTTGGTCAGCGGTCTCTCTTATATTGGTGTTCGTACTGCATGAGGCCTGCATTTGATTGTTTGGTATGTCGCTCATTGTCACTGTCCACAATTGTATGCTCGACATTGGCCGGCAAGCACTGTTTTTTTAAATTTTGTTTGACATCCAAGCTTTTCATTGGCGCCTGCCGACTTTTTGGAATACAAACTCTTTTCAAGCTTGACAGAGTAGTGCTATAAGTTCTGTTGTTACTTCTATTCCTGCCAATAATGCTTATTTGTCTCATTTTGGTATGCATGGATTTGATCGTTTACTTTTTTTACGCTTTTCATCCTGAACTATGACTATCGTCAGACGGCTACGTCCTACATGCCAGCTCTACCCGATGCTTACTGTCTTAGCATGAATGAAAATGTTTCGTCATTTTGCATGCTGTGATGTGGCTGAGAAGTTGCAATGCGGTCGCGGTGCAGTTGTGTGACATTTTTATATTATGTCAAAGTTTTGAGTGGTTTTATTTGCTTATTTAGACTTCATGCCTCTGCCACCGCCAATGTCAGCGATGGATTTAGCTCACGGAGATGTTAGCCGCGGTAAGTGAGAATCTAGACCTGAGCAATGTCAGCCTAATACAGCTTAATTTTTCTCTCGCAAGGCCATGCACATGTCGGCACTCGTCGTCAAGCTTGTTTATGATTATTATTGGAAGGTTACTATTATTATTATTACTCACACGCATTATTACTTATTATTTCCTGTTATTACTTATTATTGTTGCTTATTTATATGTTGAGGCATAATAGCAATAGTGGCTATCACTCCTCCCCCTGCTCCTGCTTGCAACAGACAACTAAGAATTGCATGCAGCAGAATTCGAACCCATGGCCTTGTTCATTGAGTAAGAGCAGTGAAAAGTACACGAGTCCTCAGAAACTGCCAGAGCATTCGAATAAGTAATTGAATGACAAAGCAGTAGCTCTTGAGAGAGCAACATCTAGGACACATGAACCACTCCCATCTTAGATGCAGATCACTGATCCAAATTTATGTGTTAATAAAATGGTTGTCTTAGGTGCCCGTTTGTGCATGCAGTTTGCGCATGCATGCATGAAGCGTTTGTCCGCTTATGCCTGAAGTCGCTGTTGTCACCATCTTTTTCCGCAAGCAGAACTGACTAGGCCCACAGCCGGCTGCATGACAAATACAGTATATCATTGGCTCTGTGCATTCAATAATTGTATTACTTTGCACTGTTGGCCGGTTCTGTCAGCAGATAATTATAGTGGAACTTCCCTCATTTCAAAGGAAAAATGATTCCAGAGAATAATTCTGATGACAGAACATATATACTCATTATTTGGCATTGCATCCTCATTCAGCCTTTCTCGTAATTATAGAGGAATCCAACAGTCCATGTGGCTTCCAAAGCTCTGTGTAAATATGCAGCTTGCAAGTATCAATCCCACCAAATCATTTATTCTAGATTGATCCAAATGCACAATCAACTTCGTTCGAGCATTCGTGGTAAGTTCTGCTCTACAAGCAGATAAAAATAATAATAATAATTCACTTGATAAAGCGCCCTCAGAGAACTTGATCTCTCTCTAGGCGCTTTACATTTGCTGTAAAGTGAAATGCAATGGAATGGTAAGTAAAATCATGCTTGAAAAACAATGGGCCCAAGCTGCTCCCGTGCGTTTTCAGAAAGCCTTCTCGAGGTACTAATAGAGAGAATGAGTATGAGTGGTTAAGGGCCGTGATAGCCCCTGAAGTAGGGTGCTTGCTAATCACAGTCTAGGTCGTGGGTTCGAATCCCGCAGTGGGCGATCCTTTATTGCCAACTGAAAGCAATGATGATTGCCGGTAAGGCTCTTATGCCCTTATACAAGTGGGGCTATACAATTAGCTAATATTCTTTAATGATAAAATGCATATTGCTTAGTGTGGAGATCTACTTGGCACGAACAGTGCAACCGTGCTGTCTGCATCTAGTGGTGCTATCTATGGCCAGTGCTGGGCAGTGACGAGAGAGACAGATGGAGAGAGAGAGAGCCGTGCTTGTCGAATACGAGAATCATGTTACTAATGTTTGTGCTAATGCATTTTGTCCTTCCATGTCTCATTAATTTAGTGCTCGAGAAACCTAGCAATAGCATAGCTGCTGCTCACTTGCAGAGCAGTGCATTTCATGCATGCACAATTTCGTCAATGACTTGTTGATCTTACTTGCCATTCGGCTCGTGTTTCTATAGCTCATTGCTTGCAAGTAGCTGCTCGTAGTTTGCTAATGGTAGTCAACTTTCGTTTTTTATTAGTTTAAAGTTCTCATAATGTCTGGCAATTGCCAATGTAATTCGAAGTGATATGCCTAAGTTTCTACACCTCCGATTGCAACTCATGCATGTGCACAAGGTTAATTTTGTTGTATTAATGTTGTCTCCTATAACATCATGTTAGCTCATGTTGTGGCTCTACCAAAGTAGCAGAGTCATATTCAAGTTTCTATGACGTTATCTAGCTAAATTAACCCGTGGCCATCACCGAACTCATTCGAAATGCGGCGTTTCTGGACTTTTATTGACTTCAACGTTATGTGTCAAGTGCAGAAAGAAACTGATAGTACGTCGATGGGATGACGAATATATATGCATAAGTGGTTGGCATTGGGAACCAAGTGCTGAGCTGACGTTAGAAGTAGAGCTGCATAGGAACTAAGGATGACTGACATACATGATGACATACATACATGATATATTACATTGTCTAGCTTGTAATGAAGCATTACCTACTGCAAAGCTCGAACTCACGACGTAAATAGTGAAATGCTATGTGTTGTGTGAGCAGGAATATATCTCTTACCACCCATGGGGTCCAGCGATATGCCATCATGTATGTGCCCAATCTGTTATGTCACAGTTGCGTAATTGGCCACTAATACAACGCAAAAGAATGATCGGCATCTATGGGCTTATGGACGAGGAGTGATCTTTGAGGGCATTCACTTTGTGAATGAAGCAGCGGTCCTCTAGATCTGGCTTGCTTCAAGAATAAGATCAAACCGTGCTGCTGTGCGTATGGACTTGGTTCGTATGTGTCGCAATATGTTCACAGCGCTCTGTTGACTTTGCAGCACAAAATGGTCGTGAGAGCACCATGACCACGTCGATGCTACCCCCTCCTCCTCCTTTGACTGACTATGGTAGTGAGGATGATTTCCCCCGTGTGCAAGCCGGTATTGGTGGACCTAATGGTATCAGCAGCAGCTGGATACCTGTAAACTACATCGAGAAAGGTATGGTACGATTGCAATGGCTCGGTCAATGGCAAAGTTTAAGTTCTTTGAGGCTTGATATAGTAACTGGCACGTTGTGCAATCATTCTCCTGAAACTTCTCAACTCAAATGCAATGACATCACTCTGGCCTAATAGCCGTGACGGCCCATTGGGGGCCGTGGCACTGCTCAAGCCAGCATTTACTCACTCTTCACTTTATTCCTGGATGCTAGTTAACAACGTCTTATTGAAGTCGGACTGAATTATAATTCTTGCTGGTTATCTGTATGCATTTGCATGGCAAATCATTGCATGCCACCCATTTCTCAGTTATATATATGTGTGTGTGTGTGTGTGTGTGTGTGTGTGTGTGTGTGTGTGTTTGGGTTTATGTGTTATATATGTATATACATTTGTAGTAATTGCCATCTATGACTATGAGCAAGACAAAGAGGACGAACTGACTTTCCAAGAGAACACCGTTATTTACGTCGTCAAGCATAACGACGATGGCTGGTGGGAAGGCGTCATGGCACCTGGCATTCGTGGTCTATTCCCTCACAACTATGTAGAACCCTGCATATGAATTGCTGATTGATCGTTGTACGTTGTCGACAGCCATGCAGCATGAACATGTAAACTGACGATGCCAAGCAGTCATAAATTGATATGCCTAACTGCAGTCATCTTCGTTTTCATCATAATGGAAGTTTCACTCCAAGGAATGCAGTTAATCCAGTTTTTGCTGTGGTCGCTGATTATTAAACTGAAGAATCTGTGCTTAAACACTGGATAATTTTCAGATCCACACTTCAACCCTTGTGGTTACCACCAGCCTTCATACTAAAATGTGTCATCCGGTTGTGCTAATCGAACATCGGTTCTTTTAATTTAGAATTTTTGTTGATACTTTACCTACTAGTCGGTGGCAGAATAGTTTTACACGATAGCGTTTGCCTTTGCAGCAAATATAAAGCGCCTAGAAAGAGATTAAGTTCTCTGAGGGTGCTTTATTTATCAAGTGCATTATTATTAATATTATTATAGCCTGATTTGCATACTTATGGTAACAGTATGGATCGGATAGTTTACACAACGAGAACTACTCTCCTGCTGCCGACTATAGCTCATCCTTTTCAGTGGTCCTGAGCTGCTACTTCCATGCTGCTCACGACCTCAACCACTCTCCCGACTCTGCTATGCTTCCCACTTTCTCTTTGTTGCCTGAAATAAAGTCTGTTGGCTACCGAATGCGTACCGAAAGCCGCGTAGGCTGTGGGTGCGCTATACAAAACTCTCCTGTGTAACACCCACTTAGTCTTTATGGCTTTGTGGACTTAAAGACAGAAATAAATTACATTACATTAGTTCTAAAATGCAGCCTTGGATGCTATCGCGTGTTCTCTTTAGAAAGTAGCTACACCAATCCTCAGGCCAGCTGCCGAAGTGATCTGGGTCTTGTGATAATTTTGATTGCAATGGGATTTGTATATCACATCAAGATAGCAAAATCTCTTTCTAGGCACTTAACTGATGCTGGAAAAGAACTGTGATAGTAGTCGCTTGGTCTACCAAGTGAGCCAACAGTAGTGCATCGATTTCCTGATGTCAGCCCGGCTTAAGGCATCACTGTAATTTGCTATTTTTGTGCCATATATAGTCTAGGTTTACTACCTAATTATGTGTTCTTTTGAAATTCGGTGCCGGTTTGCATTCACAATGTCCTGCTCGAGTTTGCAAATTAATCGCATTTGTAGAATAGAAGGCCTTTCAGTGCACATATCGCATATGCATCACATATGCACATAGTGCACTTATTGTCTGGCAAAGCTCTCGAAGGCTCGTCTAAATATTGGTCCATGCTGAAGAGCTAAAAGGTTTTTCTTCCTTCCCTCTTATTTTATTATTAGCACTGAATGGGTCTTTTAACACCTCGTTCGAAAAATAGCGTTGCCTTTTGCCTTTAAGAGTGGCAGAGTATAAGTCGGCCTCAGCAGTTAGGGATCATACCACTTGCATTTTTCGAATTCGATCTGGCAGAAGTGCTGGTCACCTTGTGTTTGATCTTATAGTGGTTACATCACAGGCTATTTCTGCTAGGGAGACTGCATCATCACGTGATATTCCTAGAACGATATATCCCTTTGTGGTCACAAACAAGTATGTCTTGGCAGCAGTAGCTCCAAGGATTTGAGGACTTATTAGTTTTTTGAGTTTTTACGATATCTGGACCCATTGAAAAAATCCATTTGTGCACCAATTGCTGGCTCCTTATATTGCCGGGGTTGGAAAACCTTCAAGTAGTGCATAAGTGGTGTCAGCAAGGATATCATAAACGCATAGACAAGTTTGCTGTAGTTTCCTTATCTGCCAAATCCCATCTTCGCGAAATTGTACTTGGCTGAAAGTAGACAGACGATGCTGACGTTCGTCCATTGAAAGATCTTATAGGAAAATTGGCATAGTTTCTGTTCAGAGGTAATGAGGATTTGCTGGCCGAGCCCATTTCGAGAGGAATGTTTTCCACTCTTGAGTAACTGGTTTTCCTATAAGTGGCAAGTTGGCTGTATTGACATTTAATTGAATAAAGTTGAATGCCATCCAATAAACGCCAGTAATATAAACTAAGGGAGATTGAGGAGATAGAGTGCGTTTCAACTGCATAAGAACAATCCTAGGTTGCACTAAATGATTCATGCGCGACACGGGAAGAACCGGATTATCAAAAAGTGGACCTATCCAACAGATTCGTGGGAGGAATAACCCATATTTAGCAGGATCTCCGGACACAGTTGGTCGTTGACACGATGATGCAAAGTCATCATATAAATCCATCCTAGCGAAGGCCAAGTTTAGCTTCTATAAAAAATATTGCATCGCAGATGTGCAATCCAAAAATGCCTATGTCTATGGTCAGCCATTTCCTTGACACTCATCGTTAGCTCAATACTTAGTGACCGGTCTTGTGGTGATCTTGTTGATCGCTTCTTTAGCTTCTTTGTGAGCATGATGGACACGAACAGGGAGACCATCCCCTTAAGAATCATGTCCCTCAATTCAGTGCAGCACCTCAATGTCTTTATACAAGGAGGCCACAAGTGACCTCATCCTGAAATTGATCTCCAAATTAAAGAATATTACTAGTACTCTTGTTCGACCCTGTTCCCACCACAGTACTTCTAAATTGCACAGATCTGCTGCTGCTATGCATAACGAGCATATTAAATATGTCCTCAGCTTCAGGTCAAGTCTTTGCCTCTTTCAAAAAGGCTGCAGTTGTGCCATAAATTAGGAAAGCAACACTAGACCAAGAAAACTCAAGCAGCTCCCGCCCAGTCTCTTCTACTGTTCCTATCAAAACACCAGAACGAGTTGAGGCAGACCAGCAGAACTTTTACATTGAAACATCAACGCTAGCAAGCAAGTTAGAGATGGATTCTTGATGGACGTCACGATACCATCCCGACTTGACAATTAACAAGAAGTAAAGGAAGCATATGTTTTTGGCAGCATTTGGTGGGTACTTGCGATTAGTCATTGTTGTGCTTACAGATGTTGACACTGCATGCTGCCACCAACTCTATATGCATGTTCCTGTTGTGCAAGCCAAGCTCACCAGGTTGTGCTTGTTGAAATTGTACATACTACCACTAACTATTTGATCATGCTTCCTTTACAGCATATGTAAAGTGCCTAGAACGAGATTAGGTTCTGCAAGGGTGCTATAGAAGTGCAATATCAGTATTATTAATAAATCGTCAATTTGAAGCCTTGACCTTATGCAAGCCCACACGCTTCGTCTCGAGCGCTCGGTCTTAGGCTGAGGCCTCTGTATAATCAAACACAGTAAGTTCCGGTCATAGAAATAGATAGAGACCGAAAAACCTGTCGTAAGTCGAATTTTGTATGTCTGCAAAAGTATATGATACGCTCTACGGTACGATAAGTTCTGATGAAGATATAGTGAGGTAAAGGAATGGCTTTTTTTTACTAATATATAACTAATACAAATTATATAAAAACAAATTAATAAGATGATATTTACATACCATAATGCGTAGTACTTTTGGGCATACAGAAACTGGTAGTGGTTGTACTATGAGTACATTGAGTCCTATGAGGAGGAGTGGATGAGTAGTTGAACGATCTTGCTAGAAGATTGTCAAATCCTTCTCCATCTAAAGTTGAGAGGGAGAAGGATTTGATGGTCCTCCAGATAGATCGAGGGTTTACAGTCTAAACCCTCGTGACGGGTATATGGCAGAGGTGAATCAGCTTCGTTACTAGAGAACGGTTGGGGTTAACGCATCATTCTGAACACGTCTTACCTCTAGAAAGTCGATCAAGCAAGAGAGCCCTTCGTGCCCACAAAGCATAGCTGTCAGATATCGTTCCTCCTTCGTGTTTTAGGCTCTGTCAAATCTACTGACCGTGCATGGATTTTAAAAGATTCCTTGGTATATTTTGATTTTCGAATTTTCGTGACAGTGGTAGAGTTCGTATTTCCTAATTTTTGTGAGTTGGAGCGTAAGTCGGGGACTTACTGTAATCTGGTCAATTAAGTCAAGCTGAGAAGCATCTTAAAACTTGGAATGCCATTACGTCTAAGTGCTTAATTAAATTGATGGCAATTTGTTTCTTTCAGGTTGAGGCTGCCCTAAAAAATGAATTGTGAGGTTTTTTCCCCTGATAGTCACTATTTAGCCACATATGAACGACCTAGTCAGATAAATCATTGCTTGGTGTGAAAACTATACTAATGTAGAGCTCAATAGCTTTAGTATATTGCCTAATTTTAAACCTTCTCCTTGTGGTTCTTTGTGATTTGTCCTTCATGTGCATGTACCTACTTACTTCATGCCTGTTGCTTGTGGATGTTGCCACCAAGCATTTGGTAATGCTTTCTATGCAGCATCTGTAAAGTGCCTAGAGGTAGATTCGGTTCTCCGAGGGTAGTATGCAAATGTACAGTTAGTATTTTTATTCTGCTACTGAATGAAAAAACATTACTCCGAGACTCGTCGTGTTGTGTGCGCCTGCGGCTTCTACTGTTGTAATTAGCCAAGCACCTGCCGCTAATGTGAATTCCACACCTGTCGCCAAAAGTTAAGCCTTTGAAGCGGCGCAGCGTCAGGCCACTAATGCAGATTACATTTCGTGTCGTCTTCGATTGACTGGGCTCCCATATATGCGCCCGTTGGGAGTAATAAAAAAGAGTTTCGCTTATCGCGTACGAGAGCCCGCTGTGTCTCCGTGAGACTCCCACAAGAACAGCTGCCGCCGGAGACACTGTCATGCAACAGCCCCTTGATGAGCACACAAGGTTCTTAGTCAAGTCTACCTTCGTTTATCTCCATGACATTGCCGAAATAATTCCGGGTGGCTTGGAAAAAGTTACCATAGCCAAGCCGGTTAATGATTTTTCATATCTTGACTATATTTGTGGCAGACTTGTAGGTTTATTGCATTCTGAACAGCACGCTTGCAGTTGGTGCACAACTCAGCAGCTGGGCTTATCTGTTAGAAACAACATAACTGCGACATTAGTATAAAATATGTATAATTCGTTTGCATAGTACCATAAGAGAACGAAATCTCTCTTCAGGCACTTCACATATGTGGCGAGGCTCGAGCCCATGACTTCGGCCAGACTTTGGTCGGGACGAAAACCTTAACCGCTGGGCCAAACCAGGGCCGCAATTAAACTGCTGTTCGCCGTTGTTCGCAGGCTGCCCATTAAGCAATGAATGTGTTTCGGGCTTTGTCACTCCGCTTTAGGGCACTTTAGTTTCTAGATCTGGCCTGCTAATTTAAAGATGTTCCACTTTTGGTGTCCCATTGCGCCACCCGCTCTTCTAGCCGAATTACCTTTGTAGCCGAAATCCAGTGGTCAGTGGCAATATCCCACCAATCAACGCTATGCTCAGGCCACGCCGCCGCCTGCCATGCCCCTGAGCTGCGGTAAGACGAGCGGCCGTCAGGTTAACCCTCTTTATAATATCGCATGCTCCAGCAACAACTGGAGAAATAAACAAGTTTACAGGGAGGATCCCACATAAAGTATGCTATAGGGGTGTGAGATGACGCCGCAAGCGCGAACAAACGCGTCAGTTGCTCAGTCAGCTTCCGCAGTCTCGCCCACGTACCGATTCAATTCCAACAGGACGAGCGTACGCCGTCGAACATCCGGCTAGCTGAGTAACTGATTGGATAGTCGGAATTGCCGCCTACTACAGTCGAGAGCTTCCGCCGAAAAACGCCTGCTCACGGGGTGCCACGAACACGCTATAAGAGCAACGCGGAATATACAAGCCACAACAACGAGCGTGCTATCCAGCTCCGCTAGGGCCATGGGTAGTCGTCACCTTGCGTGCGTGGCCGAACCACCGGAGCACGCCTGCAACCATCCAGGTGCATAACTCGGCGAGACCGGGAGCGTTCAACAAGGGTTCGACGAATTACCGCAATCCACCGAAATCCATTCTAATTATGGTAGTAACGACCAGACGTAAGCGTTGCAGAGCTCAAGTTTTTCGCTGATATTGTAGTACACGTTCGAATTTATCTGTCCACAAAATTTCATGACGCTGTGCGCACGCGCACTTATGCAAATGAGCTTTGGCGCTGGACGCTTGTTCCGCAATCCGCTGCAATCCATACTACTTCTCGTCAAATCCACCCCAAATCTGCTGCGATAGCTCCAAAAAGTCTGGAATGTCAAACTACGCTAAAAGCACAATGTACTCACTTTTCGCGATTCCGCTCACGCGTTCTCACGAAGTCCAGTGAAATAAGATTGCAGTGGCCAAGGCCATACCACAATCTACCGCAATCCACTGCATTCCACCACGCAAAGAAAGAAATCCTGATCGAAAAGCTTCTTTTTTGATTCCATATGACAGCGCAATCTACGACAACTGCGTTAAAAAAATTCACTTACATTGATTGGCACGGCCGTTCTCGTGCAATGCGCTGCAATCGACTGCAGTTAGCCCGGGCCATTACCTCAATCCACAGAATCCACCGCATAAAAATCGAAATACATTGGGTCGAGCTCCAGTTTTTATTGCGTATGAAAGTGCACCGTGATGCATGCACAAGAATGGAAAATAAAAATAATATTGCAACCTCGCACTGTGGCAATGGGTGGCAATCGCCTGAAATGACCAGGAAAAGTACAGCAGTCCACTCTATTCCACTGCTAATAATCCTCAAATCGCCGTCGTGAAGCTCTAATTGAAATTGCATATAGGAATAGACTCAGTTCAAAGTGCATCCTCAAAGTTTCGCTCCATTGTGCACACGTGTTCTCATGCAATGAATTGCAATCGACTGCAATGATCCGGTCCCATACTGCAATCTACCGAAATCCGCCGAAATCCGCTGCAATCTATTACACAGCGACCAGAAAGCGTACACTAGAAGCTCTAATTATGATTGCACGCTGCTCCACTCTTCAGTTATTGTGCACTTGCATAACTTCACTGTAATTGCCTTGACCATTCTGCAGCAATGCACTGCAATCGACTGCAACTGCCCGGGAAGTACGTCAATGTACTACACCCATCCGAAAAATGACCAGAATACGTACAATTTAAGCTCTAGTAGTGAATGCACGTTGCTCTAATTTTTGCTTATTGTGTAATCCCACGATTTCACTACAATCGCCTCGATCATTCGGCCGCAATGCACTGCAATTGACTGCAATGGCCCGTGCCAATACCTCAATTTACAGCAATCTGATGCAAAATGCTCTGAAATCGGTTTAGCAATGCTTCAATATTTAATGCTTGCTTCAAAGCACTCTGGTTTAAGTCAACCACATCTTTTTAAGCAATTGCGCTCGTACAATCTCGGGCAATGCATGGCAATCTACGTCAACGGCTCGGCTCGAAGCAGCAATCCACTACAATTTGTGGCAAGTTGACACTATATTGGCTGCACGAAGTGCCGATTGTCATCGCATTTCACGTTTCTTTGTGCTAAACGTGAAGTCGTAGGACTTATTAGCTATTTTGCACGTTAATTGTCAACAATTCACGGCAATTGACAGCAATGGCAGGGACCAATACCGAAATCCGTGGCAAATCGACGAGAAATCTGCTGCAGCAAGCTCCAGTTCTCATTCCAAGTAACATCTCACTGCGTGCACACATAGTTTCAACCAGCTCTGACTGCTCAATCTTGGGCAATACATGGCAACAGACGGCAATGGCCCGGGCAAATACGGCAATCCATTATGGTCCATCGCAAATCACTGGAAACTGACTAGGCCAAGATAAAATATATCTTACCTGTCACAGAACATCGTGTTGAAAGTGCAATCAAATCCTTTCAACCAATCTCACGCGTACAATCGCGAGCAATGAACGGCAATCGGCAGCAATGTCCCGGGCCAATAACCCTATTCCTGGCGAATTGAAGAGAAATCGGCAGAGCAGAAGCCCCAATTGTCATTACAAATAACATTCAGCTACACCCAAAGTAAAACCGTGGACATTTCAAGAGTCTTTGTTTGGTAACTGTCAGCAATGCACGGCAATCGACAGAAATGGTAGGGGCCGTGTGGACGAACACGACTCTTGCAGCCTGCGAGCACTGGGCGGAGACCTCGCGATGGCTCTCTCTCAGACTGCCTAGGCAGCCGCAAGCTCACGACGACCGGTGGATGGGCAGACGATGACCCGGCAGTCCTGCCCAAATCCATGCATTGGCGGCATCTGTGGGGACATCAATCTACCACAAACTGCCACCAGCTGTCGAGCGGGTTCGGAAAGGATAATAGCCCGACAGTGCGAAAAACAACGCATGCATGGAATATAAGGGTTGCCGGAGGAGTACAACGGGAGGGTATGGCTAGATCCCTCGACGCCGGCAGCCATGTAGTGTGTGTAGACTGGGCTTGGCCGGCGTAGCTTGAAATAAAGGTTTTGGTGTTGGAGCCAGCCGACTTGTTGCTCGGTAGCTCTACCCAGCTCGACGGCAGGTCGTGCGGAGGGCTGTCACAGGCCGATAGCGAAATCCGTGGAAAATTGACAAGATTGGCTGCAATAGACTTCAAGTCTCATTCCACGTAACATGAACCTGTGTTCTCGCATACTTTTCACCCATGGTACGCATTCAATCGACTGCAACCCACGGCAATCAACGGCAATGGCCTGGAGAAATACGCCAACCCATAACTGACAGTGACAAACTCACCAACAGTTGTTGAGAGAAGCTCCAACTTTTCTTGCGTATTGCACTGCACTGCATTAAAATGCAGCCACATCCTCGTTTACGATCGACAAAGGCACAGTCGAGAGCAATGCACGGCATCCCATAGCAATGGCCCGGTCTCTGCAGCAATGTAGTTAAAAGTTGCTGGAAATTGGCTTTTTGAATTTGTAGTTATCCTACTACATAACGCTTACTGTGGGCGCGCATGCTGTCCTTTATCGCGTTCAACCTTGGGCAATCCATGGCAATCAATGGCAATCGCCCGAGAAATTACAGCAATCTATGATTGTCTGTTACAATTAAAAGCAAAACTGGTGGGAGAAGATCACATTTTTCTTGCGTAACAGTGTGCTGTATTGAAAGTGCAACCGCGTCCTATCAACTAATCTTGAACGTACATTTGAGGGCAATGCGCGGCAATCGACGGCAACGTCCTGGGAAAATTGTGGTATTGGCCGGGCCACTCCAATATTTTTCAGTGGACTTCGTGAGATTACGTGAGCGGAATCTCGCGAAATCTTTTGGTACATTGTGCGTGTAGCTTAGTTTGATATTCCAGACTTTTTGGAGTTATTCGAAGCAGATTTGGGGTGGATTTGACGAGAACTAGAACGGATTGCTGCGGGTTGCTCTGGATTGTGGCGGATTTCGGCACAGGCGTCCAGCACCAATGCTCATTTGCATAAAAAGTGTTCGTGGGCGCAGCGTCATGAAATTTTGTGGACAGATAAATTCGAACCTGTACTGCAAAATCAGCGAAACATTTGAGCTCGGCAACGCTTACGTCTGGTCGTTGCTAACATAATTAGAGTGGATTGCGGTGGATTTCGGTGGATTGCGGTAATTCGTCGAACCCGGCCAACAACATTAGTCGGCCAACTTCCGTTCCACAGAGCCCTGGTGACCTCTCGTCACCGCACATCCGGCTATGACCGCAGGTCAGACCCTGGCCCAGCCGGCGAGCCTCGTTGCAACGTAGTCGCCCTGTCCCAGCCAACAGAATCCAGCCCGGGTACACTTTGGCGCTTAACTTAGTTGTTTGAAATGTCTTGAAAACAGTGCTTCGGTTAAGATGCTCCCAAAGCTTGTGGAACTCACTACTGACCAAAAGACCGTAAACTAGTGATTTGAAGACATTCGAACGATAATAATAGTGATGCATGTACATAGCGCCCTCAGATAACTTAATCTCTCTCTAAGCACATAACCTGTGTTGTAAAGGAAGCACGATCGAATGATTTGTGGATTCGTGCTCAATGTTAACAAGCGTAACGTGGGTAGAGGTGACATGCAAGAAGAAGCCAAAAACACGCCCCATAGCTTTTTCTCTGTTCGTGCCAAATGTCATTTTATGTTGCTGAGCGTTATAAACTGTACTCATCCTGACCAAGAGCAGCAGCGAGATGGTTTTATATAGTACCCCATCGGACCTGTCTTTATTTGCGTGTGCTTCACTAGCCGGTGTACGATTTGATGATTGTTAGTAATCGGTGGTCGTAATAACTAGCGGGCAAAAGTCTTTCGTACACTTTCAGTGCATTTTTTTGATTGGTAATTGTGCGTTTTTGCATGCTTGCTTAACCTGAATACCCTGCTTTTCATTTCTATAGAATATTGTTTTCCTGGTAATGTGGTGAGCAAGCACACAAATAAAGATTACATTGTTTTATCAAGGCACAATGCAATAGGCAACTAGGTATAATCCTAAATACTCATTATGTACTTGCATTTGAATTTACGCTCTTTCAAAACGTATTCTGTCCTGCTGACAACTTTTGTTTTATCAGTGAAAGTTTTCCGTCAGCTAATGAGAGGTAGAAACGTATTTACCTATCTTATATTTTGTCTTTATTCAGCATTGGAGTATTGAAAAAATTGATAGTAGCTATAGTCGTCTCGTCAGCTGAATAAATGCATTGAATACTGAATTAAGCCTCTTTATGGGAACTTGTTTCTACGAGTTGAGTTCGTAAAAGTGTAATGGTGCTAGTTAATTGTAAAGAGCACTGCTCTCTAACATTTTTGACAGCCAAGCGGGAGCCTGCTCGTGCAGTTTAAACACTGTGCCACGAAGTTTCCATTTCGAGAGTGTGAGGCATAGGCAAACCACTTATGAAATACATTTTCAGGGTGAGTATGCTATCCTCTATTCGGTATTGTGCCTCTAATTATTATGGCAAACTTGATCACAAGTCAAACGTGTAAGCTCCTAATATATCTCTCTCTGAATCTGTACAATAAATCGATAGTTGCTGGTAGAACAAAAAGAACCACCACCTACCCAGCGATTCACACGCCATTATGAGGTATGCCTAAGCAAAATCATAGCTACAGAACAAAAGGAATACATAAGAAGTTAAAATCTTTTTAATTTCCCTTGAATATAACTGAATAGACATTAGCAGAATGAGTCCCAAGCTGTTTGGTAGAGGAACGGACGGGTCCGACGTCGGCAGCTTCATTTGTTGCAATCGGCCCCTATAGTTGGTATGTACGTATGTATGTATGTATTGTATGCCGGCTCCTCTGATGAGCCTGTGATGTGGCATGGACACAGGCCAGTTACCAGCTGGTGGCCAGATGGTGGATTCACCATCAGGGTCGGCCGGTGCACAGCTGTGGTCCGCCTGTGATGTGGCATGGACACAGGCCGGTAAACCGCTGGTGGGGAGATGGTGGACTAGAACAGTAGGGGCCGAAGGGAGCCGTGCACTATTCAGCTCCGTGCGTTGGTAATAAACTGTCGGTGTTGGGCATCGGCTGGCTCTCTGCTGTGCAAACAAACGACAAATCAAACTTAAAAGACCCTTTGATAAAAAAAAGAACCACCATCTACCCAGCGATGCACACGCCATTATGAGGTATGCCTAAACAAAATCATAGCTACAGAACAAAGGAGTAAATTAGAAGTTAAAATCTTTTTAATTTCCCTTGAATATAACTGAATAGACATTAGCAGAATGAGTCCAAGTAAGTTACCAAGCAGTTGGTAGAGGAACGGACGGGTCCGACGTCGGCAGCTTCCCTTGTTGCAAATGGCCCCTCAGAAACCCGGATAAGAGTTCCCAGGATTCAATGCGTGCGGTGATAATCGACTTCTTCGATACCACCGGCCCGGCGGCTGTAAATTACATAATATTCCGTGCAATTGGCCAGTTGTCGAACGCTATTTACTTCCAATTAGACCGACTAGAAACAGGAATAACACAACAAGTGTAGGCATGCGTATATCATGCACATAAAGGAGTATCGTAGAGTAATATCGATCGTTTCTTGTTTCTCTGGGAACTGCGAATGACGATTCTGTTTCGCTTGGCTGGTTTCATCCTCATCTACAATAACATGTGAATCGCGAAACCTCAAGACCCTTGACATCGACGCTGTCCGTGCGAGAATATCTGCTTCACCTCTGCTGCTCAATCCTCCCTCCGATCTGTCATCATTGGTATATAGCTTCAACCCGACACTAGCTGACACGCTAGACGAGTTTGCCCCTCTGAAAAAGCGCACTGTGCGCCCCCGCCCAGACGGCCTATGGTTTACCGCAGACATTAAACTAGCCAAGTCTACTAAACGAAAGCTTGAAAAAGCATACAAAAGATCCGGACTAACTGTCCATCGACAGGCATATGAAGACTACTGTAGGTTGTACCAATCGAACCTAGCAAAGGCTAAGTCTAGTTTTTATAAAAACATTGTTGAATCACAGATGCACAATCCAAAAATGCTGATGTCGACCATAAACCATCTCCTCAACCGTTCCCAGATTAGCTCCTTACCTGATGATCCTTATGATGATCTAGTCGATCGCATCTCGCGATTCTTTGTGCAGAAGATAGACAAGATCAGGGAATCCATCCCTGCGATGACAAACTCCCCACTAGAATGCTGTTCCTCGGTTCCTGGCTGAACCTCAATGTCTGCATTTAAGCAGGTCACTAGTGATCTAGTCCTAAAGTTCGTATCTCAATCAAAGAAGACAACAAGTCCTCTGGACCCTATTCCCACTGTCCTGCTCCTACGTTGCATTGATCTGCTGCTGCCATGCATAACTAACATCATTAATATGTCATTAGCCTCAGGTCATGTCCCAGCACCTTTCAAAAAGCTGTAGTCAGGCCACTTCTCAAGAAAGCTACACTTGACCAAGAGAACTTGAGCAACTACCGCCCAGTTTCCCTTCTGCCATTTCTATCAAAGACACTCGAACGGGTCGTGGCGGACCAGCTGAACTCGTATATCGACACCTCACACCTTGCTAGTAAGTTCCAGTCTGGCTTTAAAGCTAATCACTCCACAGAGTCAGCATTGCTTCGGGTATACAATGACCTACTTAGGAATGCAGACATGGGTAGAGTGTCTTTGCTTGTTTTGCTTGATCTTTCGGCAGCTTTTGATACCATCGATCACAAAGTTCTTCTAGAGCGCCTCTCATCTCGCCTGGGCATCACTGGCACTGCTCTGCAGTGGTTCAGGTCCTATCTCAGTGGGAGAATCCAGAGTATTGACGTGAATGGACAAAGATCATCTGAAGTACCTCTGAAATACGGAGTACCTCAGGGCTCAGTGCTAGGTCTGGTTCTTTTCACGGTTTATACTCTGCCTCTTGCTGATGTGATTGCCAAGCACAATCTAGGCTTTCACTTCTATGCGGATGACACTCAGTTGTACCTTTGCTTTGATCCCTCCCAGCCTTCGAGCACCTCAAATTCTCTCAACTCACTAGCTGCATGCATTGATGACATCCGCACATGGATGGCAGCAAATTTTTTAAAACTTAACGATGATACAACTAACTTACTAGTTATGGGCAAACCCAGTGTGATCCAGAGATTGGAAAGGCTGACTCTCAAAATTGGCTCTGCCAGCATATCTCCTGTCGAATCAGCTCGGAATCTAGGTGTCATATTCCAAAGCAACCTCTCGTTAGACGACCATGTCAGCTCCACAGTCAAATCCGCCTATTTTCAGCTTCATAACATTGCTAAGATTCGGGCTTGTTTAGATAAAGATACCACATCTAAGTTGGTCCACGCATTCGTGACATCCCATCTCGACTTCTGCAACTCACTGCTTACTGGCCTACCAGCATGTGCGATCAGGCGATTGCAGCTGGTGCAAAACTCGGCAGCTAGACTTGTCTGCCATGAGCGTCGCAGTTGCCACATTACTCCACTTCTCGCCGGCTTGCACTGGCTACCAGTCAAGCAACCGATTGACTTCAAGGTTTTGTCGCTCACTTTTAGGTCCCTTCATTCTATGGCTCCAGCCTATCTGTCAGATATACTACCCCATCAGGCCAAGCATCGTACCACCCCCCCCCCCCGCTTCTAGGAATCCAACAGTCTACAAATACCTCATACAAACCTTAAATCCTTAGGAGACCGTGCATTTAGTTCATATGCTCCCAAAGCCTGGAACTCCCTCCCGACCTGCGTCAAAACATCCCCTGACCTGACCACGTTTAAAAGGAACCTAAGAACACACCTATTTAGGACAGCATTTAGTGGGTCCCTTTGATTCGTCTTTGATGTGCTTATGCGTGCTGACACTGTGCATGCTGCCACTAACCACATTTGCATGCTGACCCTGTGCATATCACCCCTAACCATATTATTCATCTCGTTTGTTTTTAAAGCATGATTTTACTTACCATTCAATTGCATTTCCCTTTACAGCAAATGTAAAGCGCTTAGAGAGAGATTGAGTTCTCTTAGGGCGCTTTATCAAGTGAATTATTATTATTATTATTATTATTATTCGTAGACTGGCTGTCCTGCTCTTATAACTGAATGCTTCTGGGCAGCTTTGGCTTAAGGAATTATAGGCTCTGTGGACAACGAACTAGCTCTGAAATTACTTAGTATTTATACAGAGTATTCATCCTTAGTGGCTTGTTTGCTAAATTTGATCGACCTAAATGCATAACAGTTTTGGTAAATCAGTTGAGCATTTAAAGTATTTGTTTTATGGATTCTCTTCTGGATCAACTCGTAATACAACCTTGTATGAGCAACGGGGGTCAACCTAATTTGGAAAGTTGATGAAACATTAGCAATAAACAGGTTGCCGCAATACCACCCTATTTTATTTTACATGAGCATTTTTAAGCTATTGCTCCACACTTACGCGTCTTAAAATCATTCGCCAAGGTACGTCTGTTTCCAACAAAATTCTGTTGCACCACTTTTGAGGCTTTTTCAAGCAAATCAAAATTAATTTTTCAGCTTAATAGAAATTTTCGAACGGGCACTCAAGTTCTTGTTTGAGCTATCAAAAGGCCCGATGAGTTTGAAATTATACATGCTTTGCTTAAAGCGTGTTAATTAAGGTGTGATTGATTAATTTCCGAATTAGAGACACGCTAGAATAGCAAATGGTGTCGTAAGCCACCTTTGGTCGATCAATGCTTATGTAGCATTCTCAACTTCCATGTTTTCATGTACCTCGTTTTTTTAATTTATGCAAACCGCATGCAACTTGCGTAGATTCTATTTAGAGTGCACCTCCCGTCGACGGTTATTAAATCGAGATGTATACGACTCAAGGTATGTCATATTAGGATTAATTTGAATTATCAGTTTCGGCTAATAAATTGATATTAAGTCTCCAGGCGGCCACTCATAGTGATCGAGACGTAGGAGACTCAAATGCTTCAAATGCCGTACGATCTTGCAAATGCCGTTGCATGTCTGAAGTTCACTTTTTGTCATTCCTTTTTGTGTGACTCACTTTTTTTGAACAACGCAGCTTGGAATTTGCGTGACTTTTTCTGAAAGCCCCGACCGTTGGCGTTCAGTAGGTGAGTCCTAGAGAATTCTAGATTAACGTCTAATAACCTTTCATCTGCGATACTTTTTGAGATTAAATCACTTGAAAAAACCCACAGCTAACACAGTTAAGGATGCAAAGCTGAATTTCTCCGTCTTTCTGTTGAACTTTCATAAGTTGAAAAATAAAAAGCAGGCGTTTTAAAGTAGACGTTTAAACACATTGTGTGAATATGTCCCCAAGTGCAGCAAAGTTACTAAATCCCTATATTGTAATAGTTTCTTTCTTGCAGATAATAGTAAGGCAAAACGACAACAGCCGGATTGGCGTAGACTATAAAACTATGTCTATAAGTAATGCTAGCATTATTCTTTCGATGGTAAAAGCACGAACTAGCAAACTACTTGAAGGCATATATTCATGCGGACTTGACTTCTCTTTCGGACCTGCTAGCAGCTCTATATGCCCTAGACGACCTGCTATGGTCCTTGGCTTTCTTCTAGTCGACATGTTTGTATGGTCCAATCAAACGTTATTTTTCAGACCTCCAAAATTTAAATTGTGCTCAGTAAGCCAATAACAATAATGATGATTATAATGATACACTGGATTAGCGTCCCCGCATAACTCATAATATTATTATTAATAGTACATTTGTATAGCTTCATTAGATAATTGAATCTCTCTCTAGGCACTTTAAAGATACTGCATAGGAAGCTTAACCAAAATGTTCGGTGAAAATCTCTTTCTAGGTGCTATACTTTGGTGTAAATGAAGCGATCAAATAGTTAGTGATTACATGCACTATGTCAACATGACTAAGATAGAGGTAACTTGCACAGTATTCACATATAAACATTATTAGAGGTAGCATGCACTGTGTCAGGGCGAGTCACCACAGAAAGGACGAATCAAAATTAGTCACAAAATGCTGTCACAAAAAGATGGGTTTTAACTTCTTTTTTAATATCATCTAGTTAGAGAAAGTCGAGTTTAGCGAGCATAGGAACCACAGTAAAGCTTAATTAATCAGGTTTCATAGCTATCAGCGGTGAGCGTTTTCTTGCTTGCCTTTGCATGCATTTTGAGGACGCCAAACAAAGCACCGATTGTAATTGGTATTGTTATAATCATTTATGCAATCTTTTTGAGGTAGCTAAGCGTTTCAACAAGTGCTTAGTCGTATAGACGACCATTTTCTTCTGGCGCATTTTAGTTAAGCTGTCGAATGTTTTATTTGCGATTCCCAGAGTTCTTGTGATAAGCCAGTCGCGTATATAACTAGCCTTACTCGACCACTAACATGTGTAAGCTCAAAAGTAAGCATTTATTATTGGCTGAAATTAATCTGTATTTGAGGCAGAGGAAAAGTTCAACCGATCCTTTAAAAGCGGCTCCTTTTAACGGCAAGCTACTTTCCCGGTCAACCATTTGCAAGCACCTTAAAAGTGACATTGCTATAATGTAAACTATTTTTATGCTCATTATTGTTATTCGGCTCACGCAGCAGAGAGCCAGCCGATGACCAACAACCCACAGTTTATTGCACGAAGCACAGAGCAGAGGAACGCACGACTCCCTTCTCCTACTTCTCTCACTCAACTCCCCTCGCCTCTAGCACGGCTGTCCCCTGGCCGACCCCGATGATTCATCCGAGGAGGACGACAGCTGTGCATCGGCCGACCTCGATGGTGAATCCACTATCTGTTCACAAATGAGCTACCGGCCTGTGTCCACGCCGCATCAGAGGCGGACCATAGCTGTTCGCCGCCTTCTCTCGATGACGCCTGTTATTATCCCTCCAACTGTTGTTCACCGGCCAACTGTTGTCCACCAGCGATTTTAGCAGAGGAGCAGTAGCGGCAAGCATATAGTCGAACTAAAAATACGACTGCGTATAATGCGTCGTAAATACAAAATTAGCAAGAGCATGCATTTTCACAGTGTCCAAAGAAAATTTACACTCTTTTCGGGAACATCACAAGTGCTGCAGCGTTTCCGCCCAAGGTCAACGGCTAGCACCCGAACCCCGAGAAAAACCATGGAATCGTATCAAGCTTTTGGCATGTACTATTCCTCCCTTAAAACAGTTTGTGTTGCTAAAAGTTTATAACTGAGACACAGTGAGAGCTAGAGAGAGAGACATAAAGACGAATCATGGGGACTCACTAATTGCTTATTACTTATTACTTATTACTTAATTCCTAATTACTTAGGTGCATTTTCGTTTCTTATTATATGCGGTCAAGTCAGAAGACGTTGTGAGGCAAGTTGAAAGTGAGTTCCGGACTTTGGGAGAACAAAAACTGAAGTCACCGTCTCCAAATGATTTGAGCTTTGTACGAGTTATAGGTAAACAGTTAAATTCTGTAAAGCGGGGGGGGGGGGGGTACGATGCTTAGCCTAGACAGAGAGTCGATCTAAAACAATAGCTGGAGGCAAAGAAGGAAATGGCCTGGAAGTAAGTAACCAAAAAATGAGTACGATGCACTGCTTGACTGGAGCAAGTGCAGGTTTGCCGGAAGTGGTGTGACACGGACACTGAGCCGCTCAAGGCAGGCAAGCCTAGCTGCAGAGTCTTGCACCAGCTGCAAGAGTCTGAGTGCACAGGCCGGCAGGCCAGCATGCAGCGAGTTACGAATTTCCGGACGGGATTCCTAGAATGCATGGACTAATTTAAATGTTGTAGTATTCATGCCGAAGCAAGCTCTATTTTTAGCACTGTTTTGTAGTTTGAATTTTAGTACTGATGCATTCAGATTTCAATCTTTGTGAAATCAGAGGAGAGTGATGGCTGCCGAGGCATCTGTTACACTCTGTGAATGAGAGAGTTGGTAGGGCTCATTTTACTTGAAAATCCATTGAGAGAATCTCTTTACGTCTGAATTCCTGACAAATGCTGTATTTTTGACGTCCATCTTCATGTGCTATTAAGTCTGCCACCGCCCAATCAAACATCCTGTCAATCTATTAGCATCAGGGCTTTTCCCGATCGCAAATAACTAGCAGCAGAGTCAGTGGGCTAGGTGAAGGCAACTACCATCATCTCTCTAATACATAAAGCGTATTGCAGGCGGCTTTTTTATCTAGTGCCAGGTTTGCATCCTATCATAAGGTGAGTTGCTCAAAAAGACAATCTCTTTTCCTAGGTTGGATGGATCGCAGCAGTGCTGGTGTATGCATACCTCGTTGTGCGTCTGAGGGTGTGAGAGGGTGTGTGTTTACATGGGATTGTGCGTGTGGTGAGGTATTACTTAATATTTGAAAAAATAATTTTTATGGAATATATTCGTTCACTTTTTTAGATTTGATAAACACAGTAGTAGCAGGGTTAAGCTCTTGTGATTTTAGGAAAAATTTAATCTTTCTCAGTTGCTCTCATCGTAGGGCTTCTACTTCATGTGGTACAGTCTGAGGTAAGTAGAGATGAGCTGGTTTTAGTTTACAACTGATATAGGAACACAGAATGCATAGAACATAAACATGATTAATTACTAAAGAAAAACCTTATTCTAAATTGCTACTGAAGTGTTAACATACAGCTACAGTTGCTCAACTTCTGCTGCAACGTTGATTGAGAGGAAACATGGAACGAAGATGATTCTAGCTTCTCTCATTTTCAGAAAACGTTGGATAATCATGACGTAACGCTCGAGTTACAAGCAGAATTGGAAGAAAACTTCAAAGGTAAGTTTAGGGACAGCAAAACGATTCCGATTGAATTTTTCTTCAAAATTTGCATCACATGTCATTAATTAAATTATGACCACTTGCAATCTAATCTTTTTAGAATACGCACGAACAAAGATGTCTACTTTGAGCTCGATAAAACAGGTCGCCCAAAAAGCTAATCCACTTTTAGCTAAGTTGGCACCACTGCTTATTGGAGGTTTAATGTTAAAATAGTATGAGGCAATGCGACTAAATCAGCTCTGCACCACAAAGAATGATCTTTGCATGCAGGATTCTTGAAAATACATTTCATTAAAAAATTACGATCCAAATTATATTTTCAGACCGTACCGTGCAGCACAACATTGCTCACTAGATGAATCTTGTGCTTAGTTGCAAGAAAAGCTTCAGATTTCTTTAAATATTTCAAGCACATATTCGCCTAAAAACTTGAATGAAACCAGTGAACGCAGTAATCCCTATGAAATAAATTAAGCGCAATTAAGGCACAGGTATATCTTGCCAATCTCAGCATTCTGTGCCAGTACATCTATTGAAAGCTGCTATGGCAGTAATGAGTACTCGACTCTCCGTCGACTCAAAATCTGATTATTTTTGTCTGCCTGCAATTTGAGCGTTCGATTGCCTAAATAATCAGGAGATATAGTCGAAGCAAGCCTTTGCTATAAAATAATAAAGATGATTTTGTTTTAATTATTTCCAGCGAAATTTACTCTGTCGCTTTCGTGACCTGCAATAACACAGAGGAGTCATACAACACGACCTCTAGGAGTCCCGTCAACATGCAGAACCACCCAGTGTAACACCCAATTCCGAATATTCTTTCTCTGGCAAACCAGTTTTGCTATTCGAAAAAGTCATTAACGTTTGTAAAACCAGAGTTTCATCACTTTATTGAAGTCAGACCGTGCTGGACCTTTTGGAATTGCAAGGGTCTCTCAAAACTGCCTACAAGTGTTATCACATCACAAGATCTTCTTGGAGCTCATTTTCAGTGTGAAGCGTAACGTTAGGCCGGACATTGTGTGACATGGAAGCTTGACTTCCCTTCGCTGCTTACCGCTGTTTTCATTCCTACTAAGCTTCTTTTAACTGTTAGTCAATAAATGTACAAACGCTATTATTATGGTAAAAAAGGTTTACCTTGTGGAAACACTGGCGAAAACATAGGTGAAGAGGTGTGGGACCGGAGCTTAATCTTATCGAACAGAGTAAAAAGGAATTATATTCGATTAAAAGGAAATTTAGTTCCTCTTATGCCATTAAACTTCACAATTCGGTGACAAGGTAACTAAATACTGCTTTTGGCTTCTTTTTGCACTAAGCTTGTGACTCCATCAATGCATTACGCTGCCGAAAGGATTACTTTAACTAGGCCTCAGTGAAGATTATAGTAGCTGTACTTCTGCAAGTGTTATTACTGAGCATTTTAATGAGGCGATGGATGAACAATTTAATTTGAAATCCGCATTAGAGCTTGCATTATCTAAGAGTCACTTGGTTAAAGTAATGAGTCTTCAGGTTCTTAGAGTCCCCAAAGATAAATTGACGTGACTACTTATGCATTTAGTTATATTGCAGTAAAATGGAATCAGATTAAGTAGATTAGGGTGTAAGTTGAAAACCATAGTTAGTGCTGCCTAGAAACATATTCACTTCCCAAGTCACTGTATGTTAATCTATAAAGTGTTGATACAACAACACCTGAAAAATCAGTGGGAATGAAGGACTTTATCAAAATATATCCGGTTTAAAACAAGGATAACCAGTAAAGCTAATACATGCTTGAAATGGCTTACTGGCGGAATACTTACTTGAAGCAACCATGTATGTGTGCCAGTTCTCATGGACATTCTGGATAATGCAGTTATGCCTGCTTGTGCCGTCACTGCTAGTAAATCAGCACCACAGGTTTACTAGCATGAGGATGCCTGCAAATATGCTAATAGTTGCTCTAATAATCGATAGGTATTGGACACTTTTTGCCAAAGTTACTTAGTTACAGGTGCCTTCTAGTAAGATTTTTCAGTTAATTGTTTATACGGCAAATGTGGACACGCAAATTCACAAAAGCATGTCCCAGACATTCACCTGGCCTTAAAATCCGACTTACTAATACAAGCAATTTCTCTTAAGGTACGGCTTGACTGTATTCGAACTTTCAAATCGTTGGAATTTGACTATTTCGTGCCACTGCTAAGTAAGTGGCTATTAAAACGTTGATGCCTTGGGAGCCTAGTTTGTATATTTCTAATTTTGCTAAGATGTAAGTCAGCTACGATCTCACTGTGCAAGAAATAAACGTGACCGCTGCAGCAAGCTCAAGTCGTGCAGGAGCTTGCCTTTATTGCCAGCGTTGCAATCTTAGCTGAGCCCCTTAAGACTATTTTACTTATATAGATAATTCTTATGCTTATGATAGTCGCTTATTAATTTTCTATTCCCGGTAGTGTGATTTAAGATTGTTTCAAGGATTGGTATCATCTGGTACCACCACCTTCTGCATATACTGTGCGATGGCTACAACCAATAGTGCGGCGTCCTAGCAGTCGGCTTCGGAGGTCTGACATTGCTTAATCTTAAAGAAACTTTGCACTCAGCAGGTGTATTATGCACAGCAATGCAAAATCACTGACGACTGTGGGGCTGCATGTCTGCCGCTGGAAATGTAACGTTTCTCCGTCTGTAACTCCACAAAACCATAAAGACTATGTTGGTGTTATGCAGGAGAGCGTTGTATAGTCCACTCACAGCTTAGCGGCTTTCGGTACGCTTACTTAGCCAACCGACTTCGTCTCACGCAATAAAGAGAAAGTGCGAAGCACATCAGAGTCAAGAGGGCAGTTGAGGTAGTGAGTAGCATGGCAGTAGCAGCTAAGGACCACTGTAAAGGATGAGCCATAGTCGGCACGAAGAGTGGAGTTGTCCTTGCATAAGAATTGTGGAAGCGAGTTCCACAGTCTAGGACCTGCAGAGCAAAAGCATCTGTCGCCAGCGGCCTTTAAGCGGAGGAATGGAGCAGCTAATTTATTGTTAACACAGGACGCGAGGGTGCAAATAGGCTGAAACTGGTGCATCAGTTCAGCTAGGTAGGAAGAAGCCAAGCTGTTGCGGGTCTTGCAGGTCAGCGTAAAAAATTTGATCTGTATCGATGCTCAACCGGCAACCGTCCTGGTTCTTTGAGCACAGAAGACACGTGCTCAAACCTCTGGGACTTGAAGACTATCCTTGCAGCCGTAATCAAATTAGCTGCAGTGGCCAAGGTTCTTTCTTTTGTAGCCCAGCCTAAAAGAAATTGCAATAAACAAGCCAAGACAGAACTAAGGAGCTAGTTAAATGTTTTTCAAGCCACTGTAGAAGACAGCTCCTAATCTTGGATAGGGATTAGAAGTGATGGCTAGCTGCAGGAGCAGTCTTCAGAATGAAGCTTTTAAAATTGAGGCAGCTGTCAAAAACGACACCTAAATTTTGAGCCCGTGGTAATGGTCGCACAACAACATCACCTATTAGAAGAGCAAAGCCTTTTAATCCAGCCACAAGCTTCAGGTGACCCAAGAGCAGCAGTTCGGTTTGCTCGTCATTTAGTTTCAAGAAGTTTTCCGCCATCCAGGATCGAATTTCGGCAATGCAAGCATTCAGTTGCTAAGTGGCTGCAGCAGATCCCGATGGTTTGAATGGCAAATACAGCTGAGTATTGTCAGCATGAAAGTGCTATCCTTTGCCACGGGCCTTAATAACATTTACCAGGGGTTGAGTATACATGGAAAACAGCAAGAGACCAAGTGCAGACCCTCGAGAGACCCCACGGGTGACCCTTTTTGTGTGTGAGACCTTACCCCGACACGACATGGATTGAACACGATCACACATGTACGATTTAAACCACTCCAGTGCCTCATCTGCCAGACCGATCGTTGTTCTCAATTGTTTAAGTAGAAAATTGTGATCAATGGGGTCGAAGGCAGCTGACAGGTCTAGCAAAGCTAGGGCAGTGATATTCCCGTCATCGTTTCCACGTAGAATGTCATATTTAACATGGAAGAGAGCAGTTTTAATGAAGTAGTGCCTCTTGAACGCCAATTAAAGTGTTTCTAACAATTCATTCTTTTCAATATGTTTAATCAGCTGCTTTGCAACAATTTTTCCAAGAATCTTAGGCAACAGTGGAAGAAGGGAAACTGGACGATAGTTTGTAAGGATCTGTGTATTCAATTCAGGCGTTCTAAGTACGGGTCTTACGATTGCCGATGTGAAGGACACGGGGACGAAACCTTTTCTAAAAGAAGCATTGAAAATTCAGGTTATTACAGAGCTAAGTTAGTCTGCCAGGGAAGACCAGAGACATGATGGTTTAGGCTCTTCAGGAGACGAGCTCTTTTTGCTAGACCTTTTTATGGTAGACGCATAGCATGCAGAAACCTCGGAAAACCTTTCAATGAAGGTCTCAGGTTATGATTCCCCAATTTCTTCAGATGCAGGGAGCTTTATGGAGGCACTAATATGCACGATGTTTTCAGTAAAGAAGGCTGAACACTTTTGGGCTGAGCCGTTAATATCTAGGGAGTCAGACCTCTTAACAATGGCCAGTAAATGGTTTACTGTCTTCTAAATCATTTTAGGGTCCGACTGGAAGGAATGCAGCTTATGATTGAAAAGAAGCACTGGCCTTCCTACGCTTACTGGTGTAAAGTCGAAGGAAGTCTTTGAAATTGACTAGGTCTGCATCAGACCCCGATTTCTTGAAGCGAAGTTCAAACCTGAGCTCAACTCGACTCATTTTTAGGAGTTTTCTTTAGTAAATTGAAAGGAATCTCCACGACTTTCTAAACGGATAGAATGGACTGGAGCATGCTTATCAAGAGCACTCATGAGTGTCATGTTCACTGCACCAGTGACGGTATCGAGGCTGCCGGTCGAGTCTGAATGCAGATAAAGAAGACCTGCACCACAAACAGATTTAAGAAATTGGTCTATGTCAATGCTTTGTAAGTTACCTGGCTTGACAAGTTCGACCTTACCCTGTACGTACAAGAGAGCAGTAAAAGTCAACGAGACAGAACAATGATCTGAGAGAGTCAGCGGGCACACCACAAAGTCAGTGGGGAGGACATCCTCAGTGATCACGAGATCTAGAATATGGCCACCGATGTGGGTGGTATGATTAACGGGTCGGACCAAACAAAAATTCTCCAGACAATTAAGGAATGAGCGGACCTGGCTGTTGGTAAGATTTTAACGGGTATATTGTAGTCTCCAGCAATCAGTAACGGCCTGTCAAACACAAATATTTTAGCAACGAACTCTGAAAACTCATCTACACACACGTTTAGACATCCAGAAGGAGGTCGGTATATCGCAACACTGAGGGGCATTGTCTTTGAAGAAGACGAGATTGCGACTGATTCAAGCAATGGCCCGTGCGAAAAAGTGCTCATCGTACAGCCAAACGATTCTTGAACAGCAATGGCATATTCCATCCTTGTCAGAACGAACAGACTGACAGAATGAGAACCCGGATGGGGTTGGTCTCAGATATACAGATTCTGAAACAAGGAGTCATCCAAGTTTTGGTAAGTAAAAATGCATCTAACTTCTCCTGGACCACCTGATCGCAGATAAGTAACCCCTTGGTTTTTAGCGAGCGGACATTTAGTAGGCGGAATTTAAGAGGCTGTCCAACAACTGGGCGACGGTGATGAAGTGGCTTGTATTCGCTACTGTTTGCATCCGGACCGGCGGACGCTAGCTCTTCGAATTTGAATTGGACCTTGGTAACGGCCGTCGGACGACGTTTCACAACGTGCTGGGCTGCGGCGGGTGGGTTACTACCGCGACAAGTACTATTCAGCGCTTTAAACTTACGAGTCGTAGGTTTGATAGCTGAGCTGTTGATAGGGCGAACGCAGGATGCAGGAAGGTTCTCACTGACCCGCCGGAGAAGGCCCGCCGGTAGGTATCGACTAATGGCGACACACATCTTATGCTAAGCAGGTCCTGTTTTGTGTAGCATATCCGAGGACAGCTCATAAATAGTCACAGCGAAGATAGCAGCGGAATACCCGAAGGTATTACGGAGATCCTGACCGCATCGTCTGCACCAGGCTTCATTCTAATTTGAGCGGTTAGACCAAGAGCCGGGCCTGTACTAGGTGTCCTAGTCGAACCGGCTAAGGCAAGCACATTAGTCGCCCCATCTCCTAACCGCATCGCCTGCATAGAGCTCCATTCTAACCTGAGCTACGTGGATCAGGAGCTGGGTTTGTACTAGGCGCCCTAGTCGACCCCGCTAAGGCAAGGGCTCCCATCGCGGCTAAGCTTAGAGCTGCCCCAGTGCATGTCTACACGGATCTTGCTTTAACATTCTATAAAGGATGACAAGTCGGATGATGGACTGAGCACCAAAGGAAAGGCATACATTCTCGCATGGACAGCATCGATGTCAAGGGTCTTGACGTTTCGCCATTCGCAATTTAGAGGAGGAGATGGAGGAGGAGGGTGAGCACATTGTAGACTGAATGCTATATGCATGTGGTCAGATATGAAGGATTTGGCAAATATTCGTGACGACAAAGTGCAGTTGTATGAGAAAAGTTGGCCGAGTTTGTGACTCTAGATGTGAGTAGGTCCATGTACGTGAGCCGCATTAGGCAATGCATAGGACAATGCACGAGATTCAGTCCTTAAGGTTTCAGATAAGTTATCAAAGTGAATGCTGAAATCACCAATAACGAGGTAGGACCGCATTCTTGCACACTGAATTGAACTGAGATCGGAAAAATTGGCGATCAATGAGGACCTGGTTCCTGGTTGGTGATAGAATACTACTGACATCG
This sequence comes from Cristatella mucedo, assembly GCA_009760855.2. Lineage (NCBI taxonomy): Eukaryota > Metazoa > Bryozoa > Phylactolaemata > Cristatellidae > Cristatella > Cristatella mucedo. The sequence continues at coordinate 875,539 of WPIO01000138.1, read as the reverse complement.
TTAGCTAGTTGTCAGATGAAATAAAGACAATCGATATGAAAGATTGCTACGAGGGTACTGCGAATGGGTTGAAGTAAAATTTTAAGGCCATGAGAATTGCAACTCCACCTTCAGTTTTGATTTTTATTGGGGTGTGGAAGAATGAGAAAACGAGTCACGCTAGCTTCTTGAATTTTCAGGAAGTTGAGCGATTTGAGCCAAGTTACAGTTAAGGCCAGAAGGTCAAGGTCATATTCAGAAACAAGGTCACTTGTAATGACAGATTTATAGCACATTGAACGAGCATATAATAATAATAATGCACTTGATAAAGCGCATTCAAAGAACTCAATCTCTCTTAGCGCTTTACATCTGCTGCAAAGACAAAAGCAATTGAATGGTGAGTAATATCATGCTCGATAAACAACATGAAAAATATGGTTGGGGGTGACATGCACAGGGTCAGCATGCAAATATGGTTAGTGGCATAATGCACAGGGTGAGCATGCATAAGCGCATGAAGGACGAATCGCAGGGACCCACTAAATGCTGTCCTAAATAGGTGTGTTTTTAAATTCTTTTTAAATGTGGTCAGGTCAGGGGAAGTTCTCACGCAAGTCGGAAGGTAGTCCCAGGCTTTAGGAGCATACGAACTAAATGAACGATCTCTAAGGGATTTGAGGTTTGTACGAGGGTAGGCTGTTGGATTCCGAAAAGCGGGTGGTACGAGGCTTGGCCTGGTGGGGGAGTAGATCTGAGAGATAGGCTGGAGCCAAAGAATGAAGTTACCTAAAAGTGAGCGACAAAACCTTGAAGTTGATCCGTTGCTTGACTGGGAGCCAGTGCCGGTCGGTGGGAAGTGGTGTGATGTGGCAACTGCCATGCTCGCCACAGACAAGCCTAGCTGCAGAGTTTTGCACCAGAAGCAATTGCCTGATCGCACATGCCGGTAGGCCAGTAAGCAGTGGGTTGCAGAAGTCGAGATGGGATGTCACGAATGCATGTGCCAACGTGAACGTGGAATCCTCATCGAAACAAGCCCGAGTTTTAGCAATGTTGTGTAGCTGAAAGTACGCAGTATTGACTGTGGAGCTGATATGATCGTGTAACGAGAGGTCGATTTGGAACACGACACCTAGATTTCGAGCTGATTCAACAGGAGATATGCTGGCAGAGCCAGTTTTGAGCGTCAGCCTTTCCAATTTCTGAGTCACACTGGGTTTGCCCATAACTTGTAAGTTAGTTTTACCATCGTTTAGTTTTAGAAAACTTGGTGTCATCAATGTGCGGATGTCATCAATACATGCAGCAAGTGAGTTGAGAGAATTTGAGGTGCTCGAAGGCTGAAAGGGATCAAAGCAAAGGTACAACTGAGTGTCAAGCATTACAAAGACAAGATTTAAGTTTAGCCGTCGGAGTTATGACAGGCCTGGTAATTACTAAGTTAGAGAGATTCAGAGCGAAGCTTGTGGAAGAGTGTGCAGTGCTGTTTGAGGCATTTCTAGGAGTATTAAACGAACGGCTTTTCAGCTCGTAGTTCTCGTCAAACGGGCAGTGTCTAAGCTGGCAGCTCCGGCCACAGTGGCTGCTCCAGGGTACTGTGTTTTGTTAATGCATAATTCACAAATTTTAACCACAACTGTAACATCAAGGACTGCATTTGCACTGCGATGACGAAACGATAATAGATGCAAGCGATCATAACTAACATGCTGATTACCAGCCGCAATCGTGGCTAACCCAGATGCAGGCTTAGGAGACATAGCAGCCCGAAGAGGTAAGCGTTTAGATGTCTGTTGGCACTAAAGTTCTTGGGCGCTACAATAAAAAACAATCAGATTAGTTTGTAACAGGTCCTACCTGTATCGGATTACTTAATCGATGTTTTCATGGATTATTGATTTTCCGAAGAATTCGGAAACTGATAGGAAAGTCTGATAGCATGCTTATTGTAGGGAGGCGACAAAAATAAGTATAATCAACGAAGCTGTAACGGCAGTATCCCACGGCAATGGTTACTAGCAAGCGGATTTATTGTGAGTCTTTTCAAGATCATAGCCTTATTCTAAGGTTTAGTAACAAATTGAAACCATTTGTTATTTACGGACCGGGACATGCGACTTTACTGTAAGACTGAGTTTAAATTTAGTCATTGCATCAAACAACTTAGGAAATGGGCTCGTTGAAAGTCGCTTAGTCATTGTCCACGGAACTGTAGCTGTAACCAAAGTAGTGTGGGCCTGAGGAAAAACTTCAGCAAAGGACCAGCCAAGAATTTGAGGAGGGCGAAGTGCACTCGGCTGCTAGTAAATGCTTGCACACCATCTGCTTGCCGAGACTAACGAAGAATGTTTCAAACAAATCTAGAACATGCTGTGAGGTCAGCATGTTCGTCTGGCTTCTTTTTAATTGTCGTGTCAGCTTAAGTGAGTTTGCTTCAGATTAAAATGAGTTTCAGGCTTTGGGAGCCTATGAACAGGTGGCGTGGTCTACTCAAGATTGTAGGTTGAAGCAATACGATCCGTAGTACTTGCTCTTGAAAACAACTGGAAAGATTCAGGTAAATATTAAGAATGTATTTCTATAGCCAGCCTGGGGAATATAAGGTAATGATGAAATATAGAGTTAAGGATCAAAGCTTGAAGTCGATAAGCGGAATCAAAGGCAAGTGTGTAACGGTGTGGAAGGCGTTGGTTCATGCTACAAGTGCATCGAATAAAACGGATATCAGGCTTGGAGAATGTTTGCCAGTTTTATGCAAGCCCATCACAAATTTTCATCTACTAGCACAGCTTGACATTCCTAAAAGTAGTTTTTTAGAGACGTCGACAAAGCATATCGATAATAAATGGAATAACATAGATATCGTATGCCCTTCTCAACATTCTGTACATGTTTTGCAAAAATGCGTTGTTGAATGTGGGCTTTGCCGTTCAGAGGACATGCTGTCTTTTAAAGATAATTTCCCACGTAACACTATGTAAACAGGGAAGAAGGCTGTGCAGAAGATACTGAAGAAATACTGGCTGATACCATTTCGAGGAGTTGATTTTGCGATTTCGAAGTTTCCGTTTGTCGCAGGGTTACCAGTAAGTTACATTAATAATAATAATAATAATTCACTTGATAAAGCGCCCTCAGAGAACTTAATCTCTCTCTAGGCGCTTTAAATTTGCTGTAAAGTGAAATGCAATGGAATGGTAAGTAAAATCATGCTTGAAAAACAAATGAATTGTAATTGTCGTTCTTTTTAAGTTTGTTACCGTCTAAGTGGGAACTGCTTCACTACAGGCAACGAGTCAGTTGCAAGAGTTTCAGCAAGGCGAGATGAGATTTTTAGAAAAGTACAAGACCCAGCGCGTAATGAAGAGACCATGATGAGCCCAGTGTTTTAAAGTGGTTTGATAAAAACGGCCGCCGAGATAGGACTACCATGAACGGTTGCTGCCAAGCTACAGTGCAGGGCCCAATATGTCTACTTTAACTGAGAGTTGCCGTAGAAGAACTCGTGATATATAACATCACAAGCCGACGAAAGACCGTGCTAAATTAGCTGAGAGAGCCTTTAAGGGTCTAAATTCAGGTGGAAATACGTGGAAGTGGATGCAAGAACCCGAGCGACATGCGTCTGCCTTGCAACGAGATCAAGTACTTTGATTTACTGGGTCAGACGGGCATTCTCAGAACACGAATAACCCGCCGAAGAGTTCATATGTGTGTTTCAGGCTGCTACCAGAATTTTGAGAGCAATGGAGTCCAAATAAATGTCAGGGATATTCTGAGGGACGGGCTTTTTCTCCTTATACAAGGAAGATTTGGCTGGAACTGAATTTATTTGTTCAGCATTCAGGGATCACATGTGTTTCACGCTACTCAGTGTTTCACGCTACTCAGACATCTTACAGATTTTGCTGCAAGACAATGGCCTGGTTGTGAGCCAGCATTGAAAAGCAAGCTTATCACCCAGCTGCAGTTTTTATTTCTTTAGAGAGAGAGAGAGAGAGAGAGAGAGAGAGAGAGAGAGAGAGAGAGAGAGAGAGAGAGTTAAACAAAGGATAAATAACGCCTTTCTGGCGATCTTAGTCAAAAGAAAGGCAGAGTTCATTGAAAATAATTCGTATATCTAAGACGACCTTATAACATTTGCAAATTCACGTTAAACCGAAATGAGGTTTACTTACAAACCTAGAAAGATTATTTGATGCAAGCACATCTCAGATGCTTTCAGTGTCCTTTCGTTCTGCTGCAGTTTTTGGGTGATTAGACGATTTCGGCTAAGAGCATGCTCGTCAAGAAATCCTTAACTATTAGTAACGCCATGGCTAAATTAAAACCAACATGAATCACGTTGCATGGCTAGTGAAGCAGGAAGTTTACCAGAATTAGTTCCTTATCAATGCAATGCTAGAGGCGTTGCTGTTGGACATGCTCAAAATGGCAAGACTGATAATTGCCATCGCTTTCACTAATTATTATTTAATTACAGATATATCATAGTTTTAATATTTTCCAGTAGGTTCATAAAACGTATGAAGAAATATTATAGTTAACTCTTCAAAAATTACGTCCGTTGAAACTGTTACTATTACCAACTGCCACTTTATCGTAGTACATATTAACATTTTAAGCTGCCTTGAAAAAAGCTAAGTTGTCTGGCAGCACGGAGTAAATTAATTAATAACATTATATTGATTATGCATGACATCTGGTCCTGTTGTTTTTGTCAGTGGTATATGGCTAGATCTGTTGTCAAGGGTAATAACAATTAGGCCTCCCTAAACAAAAGATCATTATTGCTCAAGGCTGCTAGGATTGTGAATCTGAAATCCACAATCTATGACCTGCCGTGAAAATGCTACTTCTTCCACAGCCTTTCGGTATATGAATGAAGCAGCAAAGGTATCGTCTTTTAGAATCTCAGGGTACCAAGGAGAAGGCAGATTCAAAAGGTAATCTAGGTTATGGTACTAACAATAACAATAATACACTTGATAAAGCACCCACAGAAAATTCATGCTTGGCGGTCCTAATGTGTTCAAGAGACGTAATTGAAAAGTCTGTAATAATTGGCTATGTCTTGCTTTAATTTTTATCCCTGTCTGCGGAGCACCCTTCAGTCAACTATTCATCTTAAGTACGCCGGTATAAGGGTACTGTTGTCTTAAGACACTATAGCAAAACTAATTGCAATGATTGCCGTTAGGAATTACACGGAAAAACCATTGCCATTATTATCGAAATCTCAAAATTAGCAGCCTTAACAAATGCTGAGGCCCCGGTAGCCGCTCGCTTTGCTACCTGTTTGAACTGCTGTCGCATAAAGGACATCTTCAATGGGATGGAAAACAGCATTTAGGCACGGCAGGTGTTCACCTAAATTGTCTTTTCTGACGCCAATTTTAATTCTTCCTCAGAATTACTAGTCTGCATCTGCAGCTGCAAGTTATAGGGGTGTAACAGATTCGCGTTAATAGAACTTTCTAAATTTGATGTCTTTTTTCTCTCTCAAGAACATTTGCATTTTAGTGGAGACGTGCCGAAAAAATGAGAATAATGCACACTTTCCTGTGAACTGCCAGCTTTGTGGTTAAGGGCCTTATTTACAAAGAGGCAGTCACATGACGCCGAACGTGAACTATAATATTGTGGCTTTATTCTGAACTTTTACGATCAAATTTGATGCAGGGCAGTGTAAGGAGAAAGATTAAAAACTCCTTTGGTAGTTGGTGGGAGACCAAGACTTCCGTGGATGGATTTGGGGTTATTTTTAGTCCTCTTATTGTCGATGTCAGTGCAGACCCAGTATCTATTCAGATTGTAAAAGCACCAAGTAAGTGAGGTGAAAGCCATAACAGAAAATTTTAAATGACCGCCATCACATACTACTGCGTGATAGTATAGTATAGTTATCGCAAAAACTTCTTTCAAAATTATTCTGGAGTCGTAAGTTCATTTACCCTGTCTAGGAAAACAAATGTTTGGCTTTCCTTACTTTCATCAGTTGTAATAGTATTGCGAATCAAATAAACTCAAAGTTAAATGCTATAAACTCAATGCTATAAATTTAATGTCTAATCTCAATGTTAGGTATCCCGTCTCGCTTAACCCGATTGGCCAAAATTAATATAATTCTGTAGTTTCACAAAATACTACAAGGTTATTAGAAATGATGGCAGCTGAAGTCACTTTCTATCCGTAAAAACTGGCAAGCAAGAAATAGCTTGCTATAGTCATAACAGCTTTGAATTTGAATTGCAATAATAGAGCACAATAAGGTCTTCCACTCAAGGCTGAAAGAAGACAAAAACCTAGGCGTGCCGACTCCACCCTGAATCCTGGCTATTAGCTGAGAGGTATTAAACAGGATGCATTCTCAACTTATAGATTTTTAACAATGACCCATCTGATTCAACATATAATCAAGGTTTTGCTTGCCTGCATTAAATTTATTTTCCTCTTATTAGCCGTATACAATACACCAGATAAAATTTGATCACTTATTTTGACTGCCTTCTCGAGTATTCTAACTCTTACTTGTTCAGCGTTACTTTCCCTTAATTTTTGACCGATGAAAAATATTTATATTTGTATCTTAGTCTGCTGATTAGAATCGTATCATTGTAGAATTGCATCGAAATATTTAGTCGGTGCGAATTTTTGGTTTTTAATAGGGTGTAAGTGTATTGGACGTGAACGCGAAAAAGTAGGCAAACGTGTTTCCAATCTGCAAGCTAAAAGCTCTTTGGAAGCTCTACACTTTGATGGACTAGGTAGGACGTCAATACATATCTTTTAAGAATGAGACGATATTGAATGCTATTTTAGTAAGTTCGGAAAAGGATTTGAAAACAATGCCACGGACAACTTCAGAAACATAACGGGAACGTACTGATGACACCCGAGTCGTTCACTACTGATGGGTGTGCCGGCACAGCGAGAATTCTAAATTAGCCAACGATCACGATACTGCTTGCTAGTAGCGATTAATTAAACGTAGTAAGCGAAACACCAGGCGCAGAACGCATTGGCTGCTAGTGAGGCTTGCCGATTTAGGTTCAGCCATTTCTCAATTAGACTGACGAATTTAGTCACATATTCACGAATCAAGGTGCATCATAAAAAGGAAACCTGCAAATGCATGCGCCAATAGAATAAGTAAGAACAGTACAAAATTATTTTTGCCGAAGATTAACAAGAGGCATGGTACTCTGGGTACTCTACGATAAGGCCTGGCACTCGGCTTCTGGTAAAAAATGCACCATACGTTCCTTAGCATTACCTCAGGCTGCAACCTGCATGTACAAGCCAAACCTCTATAATTAAAAAAATGTATACCGCATGCAAACAAGAGTGCGATAGTAAAGAAATTAAGTTCGGGTAGCACCAATCGCCTAACTTACCGATGAAAGCTTTATTTCAGTGCTGACACGCACGTTGATGAAACACTGCAATCATTTTTGCAGGTATGTCCCAGTGCGTATTTTAGGCATAGCACACATTTATCAATACGTTTCACTACTCTTAATTCGCCTTTGTTCCTTGTACATTTATTGAAAGGAGGAGAGCAACTTGTCTCTTAATTGACTTCGATAACTTAAAGCCTTTTAAACCACAAATAGCTGCTTGCTATTCTTTGTTCTTACTCAAAAAATACCGCAACGAGAGGTCTTTCTTTCAGGAACGCGTCATGTCACGTCACTAATGATACTGCTTTGTATTGCTAAACATCTCTGCAAAACACACGAAGATGTTACAACGCTACTAGTTCTACATACATAGGCTGCCTGGGTGGTTGATCTTTCAGGTTTTCAACTTTAAACTTGAACGGTTGCACGTTGCTGGTTATGTACGCAGTACATTAGCCTTTTAATCAAGCCTCGGCCCTAAAGCAGATTCTATCAATTCAACATTATCTCACGGCAAACTATTCCATGCAACGACAGTGATCCAATTTCAAGTAAAATTACCTCCTTGAAATCTGCATTTTTAATGGAATCATTAGCGAATAATTTGAAGAAGACCACGTCGTCTATATCCTTGCATACTACCCATGCTGAAACGTTGAGGTTTTAGCTGCAGGCTTCAAAATCGCCTAACTTCGTCGAACTGAAATTGTTATTTGTGATGGCAACAATTTTGAGTCCTGCAGCAGCACATCCTAATTGCAACTTTTAAAGCACAGCGTTAGCCGTTTAGGCTATTTAGCAGCAATGTAACTGAGGCGTTAGATCCGCTAAACTAGTGTACATTAATCAAGTTTTAAGAGTAAGTCTCAGCGACCTGACGAGATCCTTGAGTTACCAGCCATACGAAGAATTCCTGTACATACTTAAGGAGACTAGCACCACAGCTGTCGTCTTTGAAGGAATCGCACAGGGTACCATTTTAGAAAGCGGCATCGATTACTGTACGGCTCATTGAACAACTTAGCTTGACTAGAAGCATAAATGTAAGCAAGGGCTCACACATCAAATGCGTTGGGTAAAGTTTCTTCCTAGTTTCGGAAATTCTCGAAGAGGACGCTATATTTATAACACTGTAGGCTAGCTTTAACAGGAGCCACTCAACAGAAGCGCGTTCCACATGCTTAAACGTCATGAGGTGGCTGTAATGTCATCTACCGTGAATAATTGCAGAATTTTTTGACTGGTGGTGCAGTTTGGTTAATTTAAATCAGAAATTTTACTTAATTTACTCGCTTTAAATCTGCTGTTAAGTTTGAGACTGAATGGGTTTCCTTGTGGAATAATTAGTGTATTAACAAAATACATAGCCCTTTCACAGTAAATGGTTAAACGATCGTCATGTATTTCGTCCAAGAAGCTTGGAATAATGGCGGGATGTGATTTTAGGACTACTCTTAATGCGAGCCTTGATAGTCGAACATTTAGACAGGATCATATTTGCAGGTTTTTGTATGCCATATTGAAGAAGTAAGAGATCCACATATATATATATATATATATATATATATATATATATATATATATATATATATATATATATATATATATATATATATATAAAAACAGTTCCCGCATATACGTGCAAACATATCTGATCGTCTTTCCGGCATGGGTTTTGCTATTTTCACAATTTTAGTCGCCAAAAAGGTTGCCAGTATCGTACCCAGACGGTAATTACAAGGATATGTGGCTCCGCTGCCTACTGCCTAAGATAAGCACTATTACATGGAACGGCATTCGCAATAGAACAACAGAAATCCTCTAGGCTGATGAATTACTTTGCGGCCGATTGTGTGCGTACGGTGTTAAATAGAGTAAAACCAGCAATGGAGTATCAAAGCTTCAGGTTTGAAAGAGTTATCCAAGTTCGTGGTTTCAGCCACTCACACACCTACTAACCTACGTATTTAAATATTTATCAAGGACTTACTCATGAGAGATATTGTTATTCTTTATATGGCTGGGAAATCAATTTCAGGATGAGCTCAAGTGTGGCATTGTTTAACCTGAACATTGAACCACTGTTCGGGACGGAGCGAAGAAATCATGTGGAAGTAATTTTTGCCAGACACGAGTCCAGAGCTGGAGCTGCTACCTTTGGAATAGGCTCTCAAATTGTGTCCATCTTCTTGGCAAAGAAGATGCATCAGCCATAAACTGGATATGTACAATGATCTCAAGGTAAAGAGGTCTCTTTAAGTGGTCGAAGACTGATGGCTGATCGTAGCCAGTAGCGTTTATTGATGGAACGTAGGTTATAAAACGACAGCTGTAAGGTTATGCGACGTTGCATATGCTTGAATCAATCGGTTTAATCTGCTGTTCTCGTAGATAGCCGAACTGTAGAAAGTCAGTGAAGATGTTTGGATTGCTTTCTTAACCGTTAGCATTACTTGCTGGTTGAGTATCTCCGGTGAACCGTAGGTCGTTTGTCAAAGAGAGCCAAGTTTCTCTCATCTGAAGTTTTAATCTTTGACGAATATAGCAAGTTCTTGTAGTACATTTCGAATAATGATGATAGTTATGAAGTTGGCTGAGGAGCCAACAAATTAAAAACAATTTGTACTGGAACGCAAAGTTGTTAAGTTTATTGAGGTGAGGATATTTACAAAAGATTTAAGGAGTGCATGACGGCACCAAAGCAATCGCCGTTCATCAACCTGTGACCTTTCTTACAAGGTTCTCCGATGTTTCTGCCTGTGATGTGGCTGCCTTAACAAGGTCTAGCAAAAAGATCTCGTCTCCTGAAGACCCTATACCTTCATCTCTGTGGTCTTCACCTGCAGACCAACTTAGCCCTACCATAACCAAGATTTTTAATGCTTCTTTGGGAAAAGGGGTCGTCCCCAAGTCCTTCAAATCGGCAATCGTTAGACCTATTCTTAAAAAGCCTGGATTAGACGCAGAGGTCCTAGAAAACGATCGTCCAGTTTCCCTTCTTCCGTTCTTATCAAAGATTCTTGAACAAATTGATGCTAAGCAGCTAGTTGAACATATTGAAAATAATGGAATGTCAGAAACATTTTAATCAGGTTTCAAGAGGTAGCACTCTACTGAAACTGCTCTACTCCGTGTTAGCAGTGACATTCTACGTGGCAACGACGACGGGAATGTCACTGCCCTAGCTCTGCTAGATCTGTCTGCTGCCTTCGACACCATTGATCATGAAGTTCTGCTTGAACGATTGAGAACAACGATCGGTCTGGCAGACGAAGCACTGGCGTGGTTTAAATCATACTTGTCTGATCGTGTTCAATCCTTGTCGTGTGGGGCTCAGGTCTCAGACATGAGAAGGGTCACCTGTGGAGTCACTCAAGGGTCTGTACTTGGTCCCATGCTGTTCTCCATTTATACGCAACCTCTGGGAAAAGTGATTAGGGCCCACGAAATAGGTTATCACTTCTATGCTGACGATACTCAGTTGTATTTGTCATTTAAACCGTCGGAATCTGCTGCAGCAACTGAGAAACTGAATGCTTTCCTTGCCGATATTCGATCCTGGATGTCGGAAAACTTCCTGAAATCAAATGACGATAAAACCGAACTGCTGCTCATAGGACACCCTAAGCGTGTGGCTGGATTAAAAGGCTTTGCTGTTCTAATAGGTGATGCTATTGTGCGACCTTCACCGCGTGCTCGTAATCTAAGTGTCGTTTTCGACAGCTGTCTCAATTTCAAAAGCTTCATTCAGAAGACTTCCTCTACAGCTAGCCATCACATCCGATCCCTATCCAAGATTAGAAGCTGTCTCCCACAGTGGCTTGTAAAAAATTTAACTAGCTCTTTAGTTCTGTCTCGGCTTGATTATTGTAAGTCCCTTTTTACTGGGCTGCCAAAGAAAGCTATTATGCCACTACAGCGGACTATGAATATGGCTGCAAGGCTGGTCTTCAAGTCCCAGCGGTTTGAGCACGTGTCACCTCTGCTGAAAGAGCTAGAATGGTTGCCGGTTGAGCAAAGGATACACAGCAAAGTTCTTAGGCTGATCCACAAGGCCCGCCACGGCTTGGCTCCTTCGTACCTAGCTGAACTGCTGCATCAGTTTCAGCCTGTTCGCGCCCTCAGGTCCTGTGTGGACAATAAGTTAGCTGTCCCATTCCTCAGCTTAAAGACAGTTGGCGACAGAAGCTTTAGCTCTGCAGGTCCTAGACTGTGGAACTCGCTTCCACAATTCTTACGCAACGACAACTACTCTCCTACTGCCGACTATGGCACATCTTTTTCAGCGGTCCTAAACTGCTACTTATATACTACTCACTACCTTAACTGCTCTCCTGACTCTGCTATGCTTCCCACTTTCTCTTTGTTGCGTGAGACGAAGTCTGTTGGCTACCGAATGCATACCGAAAGCCGCTTAGGCTGTGAGTGAGCTATAAAAAACTCTCTACATAACACCCACATGGTCTTTATGACTTTGTGGAGTTACTGACGGATATACATTACATTAGATTACATTACACTGCACGTTAACTGAGATCGCCATGTATCGGCTTGAGTGGAACTTGGTAATAATAATAGGGAGTGGCAATTTTTAAATTGCGACACAATTTTACTGAGTGCGTGACCCTAGTAGTATAAAGGTCGATCACGTCAGGTATAAAACTGACTGAGAATGCCTCGCTCGTTCTTTGACTCTTAAGATGGTGATTAGCTTGTCCGAATTAACTTTGAGCCACTAATAACAAGTTCACTCATTCATTTTTTTGTCCGAATAATTGACTCAGGTAAAAGATGTAAACGATTCGTGAGGAAACAGTGCCGATGGGCTATATACTACATAAACAACGGACTTGGTGTCATAAGGACCTTAGCAACACATTTGAAAGATTGCTTCAATGCCAAAGAGAATTATTAAAATTCACAGTGAAGCCAGCATACTACATCGGTGACTTTACACCCAGTTTTCGTTAACATTGAGGTACAAAAGTAAGTGAAAACTGCCGTGTTGTGGTCAGGTGATTGTTGGACCGTTCATCCATTCCACTCAGACTTTGATTACAGTTATCTGGTCCATTCTGCACTCAATAATTATAACGAATTTTAAGGGATTCTTTGCAAACTGAGTGAGCAATCTTGAGAAAAAGTTACGACGGCCCGGGACATTTCGTAAACTGTTTGCACTAATTCAGTGCGAGTCGCGACAGCGACTGAGGAAGATCGGGCAGGGTTTACAGTTACTGCACAAATGAAAGCATTTATATTTGGCACGAACCATGAATGAAATAAGACATTGTCTTACCTGATAGGACAGTCACTTAGATTTGGCAAAGCCAGTGTCGTGTCAGGCTTAAGAATAAAGTCCGGAAACTGTTAGTTATCAGTTGCCCATTGGTATTTCGCATCTTAAATCGCTATTGTCAATCAATGATCAAATTAATCAAATCAAATTAAATCAATTCATTTACAGTTATCATTATTAGTTCATTCATACATTTATCATTATTAGTTTACTTAGGTTCATTTACGAAGCTCCTTGCTGCATTTCTTCACACAATATTTTCAATGAACAGTCACAAAAGCCGGCATGGTTTGGCGGCAGGAGATGAAAAACTTGAAATTAGCCTGACGCGTCAATTTTGAAGAAGGGCTAATACATCGGTGCATGTAAGCAAAATACTAGAGAGATCGGGAATTAGCAAGCTTGACAAACCGCACACTGGCAATAGTTTTTCATTGAGTCTATCGCGCTTACACGGATTTTAAAGCCTACGTATTGGATTTTAGTGAGGTTATGGCTATAAGTAAGAACGGGCGTAAATGGCTACAAGTACAAACGGCTGGTATAAATTAGATTCACAATCAATGGTAGGTAAGGCTGAGTTTCATGCAAGTTGCAATTACGTTTTGCAAAAAGCGTCTACACAAAAAGGTGCTTTTACTAGCCACTGGAAAATTACGACGAGTGTAATAGTGGTACTTGCTTGTTCACGGGTCAATGCCTGCCGCCCCGTATGTGGCTGTACTAAATAAAGTAGACAAAAGAGCACAATGATCGCACTCAGACGCCAACTCGTTGTCTTCGGCCTTGGCAAATCTGATTGTAGGAGCAGTAATTACTGCAAAGACGAAACCAGATGTTGAAATTGACGTGTTATAAGTTTATTGAATACTTTTCCGTCTCATAACTATGTGGTTGTGTTTAATTCTATGATCCTTACCAGTTCAAAAACATTGCATTGCACGTAGGTTAGACTAAGACTGAAATATAATTGTATTAAAACAGTTTTAAAACGGGTTAAAAATAATATAATAACATATAGAAAGGTATAGTTCTGAACATGTGCGTGTAAATGGCATTTCCAGAAGTTTTTAATCACAATAAATGACAGAAAAAAATGCTGTACCTCATAGGTTACCCAAAGCTTAAATTGGCTCCTGAACTCAGTGACACGAAGTCATGTCTTCACTCTCGCGTTGCTCAATGAGATTGACCTCAACTTATATCAGCTCTTGAGTAGTGATGACTAAGCCAATGGATGTAGGATTTTAAGAATACCTGAGATATTTTTTTAAAGGATTTAATAGGCAGTAGACGGTTATATCAAATTTAACAGAGGCGTTCACGTGGTGCTATGCAAAATGTATCCAAAATAATTGATTCAATCGGTAACGTTTGCTGCTTTCCTTAGACACTAAAAAAATTGGGTTTGAAATTATGTAGAGGCAAGGACGGAGAGTAAATACTTAAAAATTATTCATCAGTTTCATCCGATTAACCATAAACTGTAAAACCAGTAGGAATCGGCCATGTTCTGAGTTTCGTGCGACTTCTACCAGTGCATACGGAGAAGCTAGAAATAAACCTTAAACGACAAACGTTATAATATGTGTCGTTTAACTTTAAGCTCCTTTTGTTCGGTACTTTTCTCCGACCAAACCTAAGCTAACCAAACCTAAGCTGTCGGACTTTTATGTAGTCAAGGCCTTTCTATCGTTAAGTGTAATTACCTTTGCAGCAAATGTAAAGTGCCTAGAAAGAGATTGAGTTCTCTGAGGGCGCTTTATCAAGTGCATTATTATTATTAATATTATACATTACAGTGTACATAAAGTCTAACGACAGGTAACCGGTTTTGGACCAAATTAAGCAAATCCTTTGAGGACATATCTTTAAATAAAACATCTTAAATTTGTTGGAAACTAGTTACATTCCTAGAATAGGACTAACCAAATGACCACAGTGATGGCTTGCTCACGTGTACAATCATCATCCGTCAATCCATGCAAACCTCAAAGGACTATGTGTCTTCCGCCAGCTCCTGCATTCTACTCTTCCAAATGCTAAGTACTTGCAATCGGCAGCTTCCTTTAAGATTTGACAGTCTCCGTATATAGTATACCGACACTGCACCGAAATGGTAACAGGGCGAAAGTGTGCTCCTGTTATAAAGATGCCCGCGTGAGCTAGTGGGTGAGGTAGACTGCTTTTACGGCTCTAACCAACCTACCCGGCTTTCCCGCCACAAACCACTCGTGTTGCATGGTTTGACTGACACGTGTTCTTGGCAATTGTAATTGCCTTGCATTTAACGGTCACAGTAAAGTTGGTTGGCTGCTTGCTGCCTCTAATAATTGCTGCACGTTAGTTGCCTCGAAAATTTTGGTGAAAACAATATGTGAGCCTCATTGAAAGGTTGAATGATCTCAGCATCAGTCATTTTAAGTGATAGCATTTATGTAGTGTTCTTAAGGTGAAATTTATTAGCTATGGAAATTCTTACTCTTAAAATATGATATACGAAAGCTATGATTCGAATGTTGCTTGCATGAACAACTTTGGGAAGGTTGCACCTCATGCTAACTGACAGCATTGCTAAGTCTTATAAAGTGCTACATTGAGTGTGTGGTTGACTGCGAAATTCCGATTAAATGTCATAAATGGCATCTGTTTACGCGGAACTTGTTTGGTCCTGCAGTTTTGGTGCTTAACCCGACCATGATCTAATTCAGGTTGTGGTCTCTAGCCTCGAGCTATCTGTGAAGTGCCTGAGTAGAGATTAGGATATCTTAGGGAGCTATACAGAGAACTGTAATCTCAAAATGCGTTTTTAAATGTGCTACATCTGGTCGTAAACATGATAGCGCAGTAAATCAATTGAATGAGGAAATAAGAAATTCATTTAAAGAAGAACTGTATAGCCGAGTTCAGTAGTTTAGTTTGTGAAACAAGAACGTTTATTTAGTTCTTTGCTGTTTCTTTTAGGTCAAATTGAAGTCTCTTACAATCGCTGTTTTTGCTGAGCTCCTGTTTCACTTGGTGATGTCAGCGGTAAGTTTTATTTAGCCTAAACTTTAAATGCCTTCTGCTTATGAAAGTTTAATGCCTGGCTCTGAAAGGGTTCGTGATACTAAGAAATAGCACAAATCTTCTTTGCAATCAATCAATACAAATTTATTGGCTAAGAACGTAAATTTTTCCACGCGACGAGGCGAAATATTATATCATTGCAGTTTTATTTCAGCCTCGGGAGGAGAATTCTGACTTTAACCCTGAGCTAATAGCTGAAGTAGGGGAACCTTTTAGAGGAAGACAACAGGAGATCAAGGCAAGCAGAACAGGCTGTAGCTGTAATTTGTATTGAGTCACGAGCCCAATAATATAAACGATTACCATGCGTTGCTCACTTTTTTCCCTTTCAGAATACGACGAAGCCAAGAGGTTAGCTTAGCGTCGTTGCTCCAGAAGGTGACATCAACAGGAACTGCTATGGCCATCAAGTATGGACCAACACTCATATAAACTATCGCAGGAGCACTTCAGTCCGCTGCAATCGAAGTCATTCACTGGTTAAATATATCGTCACATTTTGGCTTCACTTTTGTAGCCAATTCTAAGCAATAAACAGCATTGAGAAAACAGTTAACAGTTTCTAGGCGTCACTTAACACTTAGAAATTTGGCTCCAAAATAGAACAATAGCCTTCGCAAAGTAAGGGCAGACTCTCAAATCGGTTTTCAAATATCCTGTATAGTTAGCAAACAGGATTCTCATGGATTATAATAATAGAGCAAAGTACAGTCTCCCAGTTAAGGCTGGAAGAAGACAACAACCTAGGCGAGCGAGCTTGACTCCACCGTAACCCCTGGCTATTTACAGAGGAGGAGAGAATAGGATGCATTATCAACTTGCAGTTTAATGACAATGACCCATCTGATTCATTGTAAAATTAAGGCTTCACTTGTCCTGCATGAGATTTACTCTACTATTATTAGCCGTATATAATGCACAAGATGAAAGGCAAAATTACTCCCTTCGACTGCCTTTACGAGTTTTCTTACTCTTACTTGTCCTGAACTGCTACTTCTATGCTACTCACTACCGCAACTGCTCTCCTAACTCTGCTATGCTTCCCATTTTCTTTTTGTTGCGTGAGACAAAGTCTGTTGGCTACCGAATGCGTACCGAAAGCAGCTTAGGCTGTGAGTGCGCTATATAAAAGTCTCCTGCGTAACACCCACACGGTCTTTATGACTTTGTGGAGTTACTGATTGAGATACATTACATTACATTACATTAAATTACATTAAATTACTTGCTCAAGGTTACTTTTCTTAGATTTCCGACCAATGGAAATGCATATTTGCATCTCAGTCTGCTGTTCAGAATGGGATCAAAATAGGAAAGTGCGAGGTACACTTACAACCGAAATATTTAGTCAGCAAAACCAATCACTTTATCGTGGCTTGTAGGTACATTGGGCTTGAAGGCAAACCATAGGCAAACGGATCCCGAATCTGGAGATTGAAAGCTCTTTATGGAAGCCTTTTTTCATGGCTTAGATAAGTCAAAATTTTACATCTTATATAAATGAAATGATCTATACTGCTAGTATCGTGAATTCAGAATAGGATTCGAAAACACTGCGACAGACAACTTGAGACACAGAACAGGAAGGTAGCAGGTAAGTGATCAGAGAAATACTAAAGGATTGATTTAAAGATACATGAGTCCAGAGTAGGAGCTGCTATGTTTAGGATAGACTGAACATGTGACCCTCTTGCTGGCAAAAAAGCTAAATCAGCGATAATAACTTGGATATCCAAAATGATCACTGGGTAGAAAAATATCACGAGAGAGGTCGAGGAGATGGGTGACGGTGTATCCAGTGGGTTTTTGAATCACAAGCCGGAAATTTAACATTAGCTGTACACAAACTCGCATCTGCATTCGCCTGGATCAACTGGTTATTTCCGCTGTTCTCCTGGAAAGCTTTACACTAGAATGTCAGAAATGACATCTCATTCGCTTTCTCAAGCTTGATTACGTAGGACTAGCTGGTTGAGTATCTTTGGTCAAGTTAGTCGGCTTCTTGCTGCCTCTGCTGATAGCTGCGTGTTAGTTGCTTTCACGATTTAATTGAAAACTATCTGTGAAGCTAATTTTTACATCGACTCACAGCTGCAGTAATCCTTTTGAATGCTGCTGTTTATGCCTGGTGTTGAAAATTAAATATATACAGAATGAAATTTCAATCCTCTCAAAATGTGTTTATAGAAAAATACGATGCTTCTGTAGCATGCAAGAAAAAGTTTGAGCCTCCTGCGATATAAAGGCACTGCAAAGTCTTTGAAAGTGTTCAAATGATTATGTCTTATATGGTATAATTCCGATTAAGGGATGTAAATGGTATCTCTGGCAAGATATGTGTTAAAGTGTTGTAGTGACAAGGTCAAGTACGTGAGCCACAGACCAACTGAGTAAGATATTGCTCGTACTTTGACACTAAAGATGTCAGGAAGCTCTTTTGAATTAAATTTCAATTACATCTAACAGGTCAAGATTTGATTTGTCGAACCAAACAATGACTTACGTCAAAGGTTTAAGAGAATTGTAAAGAATCTGTCCGATGGGCTGTAGATTACATATTCAATTGCCTGGACGTCGTAAGGACCTTAATCACGTCTTTGAAAGACTCATTCATAGCCAATGAAAAGTTGTTGAAAATTAATGGCAGAGCGAGAGACCGTGGAGACTCCGCAGCCAGTTTTCGCTAGCGTCCAGGTACAAAAATAGATGAAACCTATCACGTCTGTAACTGTTCTGGTAGAACCGTTCATGAATTTAACCCACACCTTGATTCAAGTTAACAGGACTATTCGGCTTCAACTAGTTATCACTAATTCTGTACCCTAGAATAGGCAGACCCACTTGACATTCGAAATGTCGGGCTGGGCGTCGCCTTGCCTCGGAAGGGCAAAGCCTTGGGTCGGCTCCCAGAGGAACGAGGACCGTAACGTGGAACAGCATGCTCCCGCTCTTTCGGAGAAAGCTCTCGATGCGCCGTCTATCCCAGAGTACTCAGCTAGCCGGGTCTTGGACAGCCTACGCTTGTAATGCTGGGACGGAGGCCGGCGACGGCGTGACTGTGGAAACCGACTGAGAACTAACACAACTGTTCGCATTTGCTGCGTCACCTCGCGCCCCGGTAGTTTACCTTGTATAGGACCTTTTCCTGTAGACTTGCTTAGTTTACCAGTGTATAGTGCATGCGTGTTTATTATGTAAAGTGTTGCATACCCGGTCGATCACCCGTGAACCACGGCTGTCGGAGGGCCCGCGTGACGACCAAGAACGGACATATATAGTAGGGAGACCCTAGTGGGAATACGCTTGAACCCATGAACTCGGCTAGAATTCCAATGGGTTTGTGGCAAACTGAGTGAGCATTCTCAAGAAAAAGGTCATAACGGTTGGGACGCACAGTGAACTGATTAGCACCGATTGAGAGAGATTCACAACGGAGCTTAAAGAAGATTGGGCCTGATGAACAGCTACGGGATCAATTAAAGCATTTACATTAGGCACGAACGTGAATAATAGGAAGGCAGTAGCATACCTAATAGGTCAGTTACTTACAGTTGGCAAAGCTAATGCCGTGTCAGGCTTGCTAATCATAATCAGGAAACTGCTAGCCTTTAGGCGTAAATTTGCATGCGATAACTTTATCGCTAATAGTCAAACAATTATTTGACTCATTACAAGATTTATTAGTGGTATCGATTTTTCCATTAAATCCTTTATGAACAGTCAACACAACTAGCAAAATGTGGTAACTGGTGAAGAAATAATCGAAATTGGTGTGTGTAGTTTGAGTGTATGCCGGCTCCTCTGATGAGCCTGTGATGTAGCATGGACACAGGCCGGTAACCGCTGGTGGCCGGATGTTGGATTCACCACCAGGGTCGGCCACTGCACAGTTGTGGTCCTCGATTAATCATCGGGGTCAACCAGGGGACTGGAGGAGTGGAAGGAGACTCTAGTGTGAGAAGGGGGCGAAGGCAGTCGTGCGTCTTGCTGCTTCGTGCCCTTTACAATAAACCGTTGGCATTGTTCTGGGCCAGCGTTCTGTATGCCAAACAACAGTGTGTTTAGACAAATTATAAGGAGCGAGGACAAATAAATGGGTATATGTAAGCATGATGCTAAGCAATGGGACTAACAAGCTTGACAGAGCTGTAGGTTACTAGCACCTTTTAAGAGAGTGTACCGGTTTACACAGATTCCTAAGGCTTTTTATTGCATTTTGGCGCGAAGTTCGAAGAAAAAATAGTCACATATGGCTTGAGAGAACGATTTGGTCGGATAAAAGAAACTCACTGTCTGTGGTAGACAAGGTGACACTCTGAGATTGATGTATATTGCCCTTCCGTGTCGCATCAGCCGCCTAAACAAAAAGGTGCTTTCTCCAGCAACGGAAAGATTACGAAAATTGTAGTAGTGTTACTTGTTTGTTCACAGATTGAAGATGGCCCAATATGTGATGATACCACTTCTACAAAAGGATGCAGACAATAGAGCACAATTCTTGAGCTTTGACACTTGTTCATTGTCGTCAGCATTGGCAAATCTGATTATTAAAGCGGGAAATTATTGATCAGATATAACAAAATGTGAAAATAAACCTTTCTAAGTTTAGTTTATACTTTACTGGCTCATAACGATGAGGTTTACTTAAAGTCTAGGATACTTAATAGTTTAAAGCCCATTACGAAGCAGGCATGTTAGGCTAAGACTAAATTAGAATTGTGCTGGCACAATTTTGAAACAGGCTAAGAATAGTATAATAACTTGGAGAGCAATATCGTCCTGAACATCTACTTTTATATGGCGTTTCTAGAGCTTTGTTATCACAATTAGAGTCGCAGACACAAAATGTAAGACTTTAAATGTTACTCAATTGTTAGTGACTCTTTAACTCAATTCATTCTATGGCTCCAGCCAATCTCTCCGACATACTCCCCCGTCAGGCTAATCAATCTACCACCCGAACTGGGGAGTAGACTATATAAACAGGGATAAACCCCGACATTAACCAGTTTCAGTGCACATTGCGTCTTAGTAATTCGGTGGTCGATCATGTTCGCTGCGTTTCCGGAATGCTAAAAGAGTAGTCCTTCCTTTTTATCTGTCTGTAACTTGACCAAGCCATTGATACCAGGACAGTGTTACGCCAGAGAGTTTAGCTAAGAGCTTTCACAACCTAAGCGGCTTTCAGTGAGCATTCGGTTGCCAACAGACTTCGCCTCAAGCATTAAAGAGAAGTCGGTTAAGGAAGAGTATTAAAGAGCAGTCGCCGTAATCTCGAGTTTATCATTTGATGTGATATCTCTTGGTATTTCTGTGAGGCTGCCTTTCGAATTTATTGTTTCGAGTTAACCTGTAACGTGGAATTGAAGCTGTGAATACATCTAGGTGCGTGGGTTGTTGTTTTCTCTAAGAGGCAGATCTATTCTGTAATTAAGCCTTCATTCGCATGTTGCTACTAAGAAAATCCTAGCTTGCGTGGCAAGCAGGCTTGCTAGAAAGCCTCAAACAACCTGTAAAGCTGATGCATTAGCTTTCACTGTATCGGGCTTCACCTTTTGCTTTCTAATGTTGCACAGCACCTCAAAGATGAGCGGCCCTACAAGGATTTGGGTCTCTTAGGAAGCTTCGCACTAACCTTGAATAGGTGCACAATTTCCTTGTGAGCCGTTCATCCGAAGTAGTTTTCTCCGATGGCGTTTGGCCTTGTCACTAGAGTCGGCACGGAGCCAGCTTTATGGGAAGGTGAATCGAGCTCAGCTATTGGAAAACCATTCGCCTACTTTGATTTACAGGTAAACATGAACTCGCTGTTCATCAAGGTAGCTGCCGCCATTCTGACGGAATTATTAGGATCCGAGGCACGGTTACGAGAACCACTCGTTGCCGTCGACCGAACAATGAAAAGGTTCTTTTCGTTGCTTCACACTCGTGTTAATGCCATCACCTGTTGAACGAAGCTGCTATTGAAGGTTTAGCTGTGTTAAGAAAAACCTCATTTAACCATTTTCTCAGTGCACTGGCATCAAGGGTGTGCTGAATGAATTGAGTTAGCTTGAATGTCCGAATACCTAACACGTTTGCCATATATTTGGCTATGCTCTCATGGAAACATTGACTTTCAAGGTCTTTCCGCTATCGAGTCAGCAGCAAATAGCACTCTCTAGTTTAATTACTGGGTTGAATCGTTCAAATATGAAGTGATCAGTGCTAAGCAGCTACTCAGAGGGCAGACGAAGAGTTCACCGAAATGAAATAGGGACACAGTTACAAACGGCTTAGGTTGCCGAAATTAGGATCTAGATATTCGTCATCTCAGTCAGCAATCACCGAAGCACAAAGAACTGTCGTAAGTAACAGTAATCATAGCCATATGGCTCATTTCATGTCTTAAGGAAAGCATGTAGCCCAAGTCACGTGATTAGTAACGAAAGAGGGACATTACAGATCAACATCTTAACATCTTCATGGACGCACTGGGAGTGGTAGGTTAATTTTCGCGAACTCACCACGAATACAAGAGTTGCAATTTCTTGCACACAGATTGAATCACAGCTTGAACTTGGCAGAATTTCATGCTGTAATCCAAGATGCTTTATAGTTACATTTTTGAGGACAACATTGAGGACACGTAATTGTTTCTCGTACAATTTCAAATCGTGTAAACTCCGGTGTCTATGCTGCCATGGACAAAAGCGAAGCTGTTCTGTATGGGCTTTCGGCAGTAGGAAAGCTTTCTTTTCCACCTTTGCCACAAGCACTGGTTCCGAGAGCCATCGCATTCCCGTCCACTCACTAAGTATCTAGCTGATGGTTAGCTCGAGTGATTTGGCACAGATACATGTAGGGGAAAAGCTGGCCTCCTTGAACTCTGTTTTCAGGAGCCGATCACACCATCTAGTCAAAGCCCGAGTGCAGCCGGACACATGCTGGTCCTTCACCGTATCCATCACAGCTGTGTTTTGAATGTTATTTCGTAAACGTTTCTTGCTTATTGTCAGCGTCCGAGCTATCTCATGGTTGCCAATCTGCTCTAGATGTTTAGACCGTAGATTAGCCTGGAAAATATCAGTAAGACGACCTCCCCTAGCCGCAGCTGCTAGTAGGACACTCTCGTATTGATGCGGTCTGCCAGCTGCGGCTAAGGTCAGTAGGCTCGGCTCACTTTCTGTGTGATAGCCCACCAAGACTACCTACACGTTCTATTCGACAAATAAATTCTGGAAGTGCCTCACAGACTGAGTTAGGCACGTTTAAAAGTACGAATACTCTAAAAGTTATCTCTGCTATCGGGTGTTTTTACCGTTATTGCTGTGTACCGAGCCAGTCAGTGAGCAGAGCAATATCTTCACTGCCCGGTACGAAGACGATTTTTCGCCGAGAAGTTCTGATGTGCCTGTAAATCAAACCAGGCTGGTGTTGAGCTACGGTGTTTCAGTGTAGTGCTAGGTAGGTGCAAGCCTTCTTAGCTCGTGAGCTTGACTGCAGAATGTAATGTTTAATATTAAGCCTGCATCCTCTGCATCATTCTGTGTTCTCAACTTTGTTGCTCTGGGCCTTGACGGATCGTCGACCTAAACGTATGACCTCTGGCTGTAATTGTGAAAGTCAAGGTCAATCAGTGCTATAAGTATCTCACCGACATTGCATGCACCGAAAGATGTTTTGGTGTCATTATTATTTTTGTGCTCACATGTGCCGCATCGTGCAAGTTCTTAATCAATGGACAAAAGAAATAATGCACCTCCTATTGTGTGAAGTGCATGACAAGGAACTTTGAGTTTGTGCGAGATGGGAAAGATCTTCTAACAAGGTCTTCGGAGTCATTATTTACCGTTCCGCTGTCTCAGACGACCTAAATTCTCAAATCTTTGATGAGTGACCTTAGATGTCTGTATTATACCAAAGCCCACATAAGCAGTACACCGAGCACCGTGTCCATGACAAAGCTTGCAGTTGTTGAAAAGTAAAATATCAATCTCGGGTCTTTCGATGGGCTGGTGCGAAATTGGTTCATAGACGCCAGTTAAGTGTCACAGGCTTTTGAAAGCAGTGCACTAAGCTTCGCAACAGGAAGAATTTTTGCAGCGTCGGGCAATATAGCGATTGATTTTCCTTGTGTACCGTTGTTTATTGATGTGCAGAGTTATTTCTTCTTTAAGACTGTTTCTCTAGGGACGTTCTGCCTTTGCAGTTTTGTCTAGAGTCAATGTGACTCAGCGTCGTCATTTCCAAAAGGGTGGTGTTTTTAAAAGCTGGAGACCAGCTTAAAGTAAAGATGATTGCATCATTTGAGTTACTGCTAAAATTTCTGAGATGTCCAGCATGTTCGATAATTGTCGAATTCACTAGAAGTAGAGTACGTTCAATTACACGCATCCTGTCTTACACGTCAAAGGGTAGTATCATGGACTCTCCGAACGTGTCGAGGGATATAGCCATCACATCCCTTGAACTTATTTACGCTATCTGCCGGTTATAACTGGCCTAATGACCACTAGCTGAATGATATTTACAGGAGCAAATGAGAGAGATTGCTCAGGGTGGTTCGAGATCCTGCTGGAAATATCAAATGACCTTGGTCCCAAGTGA
The DNA here is from genome assembly GCA_009760855.2 of Cristatella mucedo. Classification (NCBI taxonomy): domain Eukaryota; kingdom Metazoa; phylum Bryozoa; class Phylactolaemata; family Cristatellidae; genus Cristatella; species Cristatella mucedo. Next base: position 851,197 of record WPIO01000138.1, on the reverse strand, counting down.
CCAGCCCAGGCAAAGGGTATACCGCTTTTTGTTTGCTAAAGCCCAATTCACGGACCTTATAAATAAAAGTCACATCCAGAAATCCAATTTGACGAAAACAACGAAGCAACTATAGGTACATACGATCATAAGTAAGACACTGGTTACTAGCCACCGACCAATCCATCGCGGCCGCTGGCAAAGGGAAAGGCCCCCTAGCCGTCAGTAGTTAACGTTCTACTGCCCAAGGGCTTGTAAGTTCATGGACCCTGTGATCGAACGGCTAACAGCAACGCTTTAAACAAGTCTAACTTATATCGGTTTCCGGGTTCAACGTTTGTGAGAATTTCAATTTTAAGGAGTAAATTCTACAACTGAATTTAAATATCAGTAGTAATAGGCGCTTAGAGGCGAGAATAGCTTGGTCGCATGTGTTCATTTCTTTTGGTGATTAGCATTCATTCCTGACAACATAGCTTAAGGCATCGTGGTTCCTTTTACCGAAATTTGAGAGACGAAGACCCTGAGTTTAGGCATTCCGGGGATATGAGATGCAGTTAAAGAAATGGAGACCTAATTTATATTATGGCTTAGAGCTATTTCATGTATATATATATATATATATATATATATATACATATATATATATATATATATATATATATATATACCTACACACACACATATATATATATATATATATATATATATATAACGCTAGCAGTGTTGAGCAAATGAAAATGATGTCTGTTATCATCAATCCAGATCATCACGAAGCTGCAGCTTTTTACCTCTATGGTGAAATGTGTTTAACTTCAAATGGTTTTCAACAAAGTCCTAATTGGCATTACTAAGTAACCAACAATAAAATTTTCCGTGATGCTAAATCCTTACGTCTTCCCGTTGAAAGGCAATAACCCTAGTCTGCCACAATTTTTATCCTGTTGTAATACTAGCATATAAATGAATACCTATTAAAAGGAGGATACCAGAAGAAAGCTTAAGTGAACAAATTGTGACTAATTAATTTTAATTTTTGCAGAAATTGCATTTAATTGTTTTAGTTTTTGCCTATTTTATAAAATCACTTTTACCGCCACTAAATCAAGTGTAATGTTAGAAATATTTTTCCGTTGCTCATTTGATATCTAAAATGAAGAATGAAGATTCAGTTTTAGTATTTTCTCTGTCAAAATATTTTTAGTTTTATAAATAATTAAGTAGTTATAAAAAGACACTGCTTGCTGTTGGTTTTCAAAACAGCACCTGGTTTACTATCACTAGCAAACATGTACCAGAATTGTAAGTTGCCATTAAGGCGACATGCTCCCGAAGGAATATTTGCTGCCATGGTCGCTTTCTTTCCTTGTGAGCGAGTCATTATATTCTCAGTTTTGGCATCAGTTCAAGGTATTCCAATATCTAGCGATCGTTGCTAATCAGCTATTCTGAGTGGTGAGAAAAACGCGTCGGGCGAAAGTGAGACGGCGGAATGAACTCGCTTAAACGGCTGGATAGAAGGATTGTGGCGAATTGTGATCTCAGCAATTGACTTATACACGACTGAAGCGGTATCAACTGCATAACCGAAATTATAGTTAATAAAACCCTTAAAGGCCAACGACGCTCACGTCTGCCTCCATCAAAGTACGTCACAGACGCCAACCAGCTAGTCGCACTCCTCAAACACCATAGACGAAAGTCTTTCCGTCTCGAGGGAAATGTAGGAAGCCGAAAGTTTTGTTTCGCAAAGTCTCTCAACGACTAAGAATCACCGGGGTTCTTGTCTGACCGGCTATTTATTAACATTAATAACACGCAATCAAGGTACTGAAAAAATTAACAGAAAGATTGCATAGTGCTACAAGAAAACTAACTCACTTTCGAGTCACTTTTCTATCGCAGCGAAAGAAGTTTTTCCGTTTATTTAATTATTCCATCCACCATGTCAGCTCACACCAATGCCTTCGAGGCAAATTTGTAGGGTCAATGGACATTCCGTTAGAAACTCATCAATGAATAATTTTGTTTTCACAGTCCTCCTTTAGAGGCGTCCGGGGGCAAGAGAATGGAGGATTTAGGAGAGACTAAATAACCACTCTGAAATTGTGACTGTTTAATTTGCATTAGCAACGTACGCAAACCCTAATAAATTAAATGCGACCCGGTTTCTCACTGAGACCTTGACTTAGTCGCCTGGATCGAGATGTAGCTGAAATATAGTAATACAGAAGCACTGGTGTCAGTCACCCACAAGCAGGCACTAACACACACACATGCAGGCACACGCTCCTAAGCACCCGCCTACACACACACACACACACACACACACACACACACACACACACACACACACACAAACATATATGTATATATTTATATATGTATATATATATATATATATATATATATACATATATATATATATTGGCTCGCATGTGTTAGTGTGTGTATGGGCATATATAATAAAATATTTAAATTACAGACTTTCAGTGTCTTTAATATACCTACCATGCAAATAAGTGTGAACATTAATAACGGATTAATAAATCCCTTAGCAATACTGTATGCAGTTGTTGCTATTTGCTACTACTAGCCTCTTTTAGTTCAATGCAGTTCTGTAAGTAGTTGGCACCAGCTGCAGGCTATCTCATCAGCACTACATGCATGGTATTTTCTGTATGAAAAGTCTGCTTGATGGGCAAACAGCCTTGCTGGGATACAAGGAAATCAAGGCAGTGAGCAACCAGCTGCTTCAAAGTGCACTACCCACGAATCGTTACTAGCCGTTGGTCTAGCGTTTCTTGCAGTGAGAAAGAGCTCTAAGCTGGACTCTATGAATTAATTCATTGATGCGGAAAATGCACTGGATAATGCGAGGCAATTCACTTGAGCCTGCATTTAGACCTGTAAGTTGAACACTGGGTATATATCCAACGGTGAGTGGGTTCGTGATACCTACACCGTTATCACTGTTCAAAGTGCAGAGGCTTGAGCCGGTGGATGTTAACTAATCGGAAGGATTTAGGCAAGCTGCAAGCACGTTTCACTGATAGTAGAACACTTGAAATGATTCGTGTGCCTTTCGCTTTAAAGGTAGTACTCTAAAAGCACCCTATGTAGATACCAACTAATATAGCCAAGTTGCTTCACGACAATGCTTGATAAGAGATTGCATGAGATCTGTAATCAAAATATTTCTTTTCGAAACAGCTAGATGGAATGAGAGAAATTCTGGCATAGCTGATATGGATCGTAAGGTTTTCTAATTTCTGAATTTAAATCACTTCGCCTTTAAATAGTCGGCTGATATTATCGTCAATAAACTTAAAGATTCTTGCGGCCATCGCTGTTGGGAGATCATCAACACGTGAAGGAATGTAGTTGAATTAAACTTGAATTGCAGGAGGACTGGGAAGGATCTATGAAAACGTGAAAAAGACGGTCTCCTCACCATAAATGTTAAAGCCCAGGTGTGAGTGTCAATTCAATCAGCAGGAAATTGAATATTACCCGTGAAAAGAACCCAACTGACCTGAGAGCAGATCGAAGAACCCCACTCCAATAATAATAATAATAATAATAATAATAATAATAATAATAATAAAAATTCACTTGATAAAGCGCCCTCAGAGAACTTAATCTCTCTCTAGGCGCTTTACATTTGCTGTAAAGTACAGGTTTTTTCAGATGATTTATGTCCGTTCCCAGCAACACTTTGAAGTATTCCACATAGATTAGACATTAACCACTGCAGTAAAGCCCAGGAGGAGTACAAGAGGCTCGGTGAGTGTTTGGGGATTGATAGTGTATACAACTTCCATAAGGTATAGAAAAACAAGCAGAGATACTTTACTTAAGTCTGAATTCCTAAAAAATATAGTTATTCAGGCGAATCAATGTTGACTCATGGAGTGATTGGCACGAACGACAGATGGAAGCCTAATAGCTAAGCTCAATGACACCATATATGTGGTAAGCTGGACAGCCATGACTCGCTCCAGCGTCTTTGATAGTCCAAATAGAAGGTAATATGAGTGGATGTAGCTTTCAAAGGTGCCGGAACCGGGCCCTGGTGAAGCGAAATATCTGCAATGTTAGCTGGGCATATCAGCAACGTATCCAAAGAAAGTACGAAGAAGACTGTGGGGATTGGGTCGAGAGGAAAAAAGTTGTCGTGTTACATTGGGATCTGAACTTGAGGACGAAGTCTCTCGTAATATCCTCGAATACGGACATCTAGTAGCTGCTTGGAATAAGGAGACGAGATTCCTAGGAGGATGCTTCCCCCTGAGGATGGTCTATTCTAGCAAAAATATACTTATGCATCAGTCATCCAAGACTATTATTGTGAGCGTAATCCTTCCTTAATGACTTCAAGGACATGTGGCAAGGCGCAATATTGTTCATCTGTGATCCTATGGCCAAACTACAAGCCCAGTTAGTAGAAATAATAACACACGATCTGAGAATTAGCTAAAAGATCAATCAAGACAATCGAAAAAGTATCCATGTAAGGAAAAAACTGTAGCCTATAAATTGTCGTCAAAGTATTGATAAAATATACCCTAGTACTTATTCAAAGATAACACCTTCTACGACGGGAGGGAGTAAATCCTTTCAAGTAGGAAATTTCAAATTATTATTGGGGGCTTACATGAGTCACCCGATCAACCTCTACGTAGCAGGTGACTATCAGGCTCTGTGCTCAGCATGCTAACTGTAGCAGCTTGTACTCTCTTCGTCTTGCTTATAGCAAAACTAAGCATAATCTGGGCCTTCAATTCTACGCGAATGACACGTGGTTTGCTTTTTGCTCGATCCCAACTAGCTTTTTAGCATGTTAAATTATATTATCTGCATACCCTTGCTGCATGTTGTGCTGAAATCCGCACAAAGATTGCAGCAAGCCTTCTCCAATATAACGACCATATATCTGAGTTTCTAGTTGTAAGATAATCGAGGGTGACTCTGCGACTGGAAAGAGTATCGCTCAAGTGTTGCTCGTCCTGCTTATCCTTTTACATACATACATTCTCGGTGTTTTGTTCCTCGGTGAGCTTTTCAGCTTCACTGCAAAATCTGCCTACTTTCAGCTGCCAAACCTCGCTAAAATCTGGGCTTTCTTTGACTGGGTTATGAAACGTAAAACAATTGTCTAGGTCGTAACGTTCCATCCCGACTACAGTAACTCAGAGCTTGCTTGTCTACCGGGTGTAGCGTCATAGCACCTAATGCAGTGAGTACAAGTTTCCAAGACTTTCTTCAGCAAGCTTGGTGCTTCACAGTTGTAACATTACAGCACTTCTCGCCGATCAGGACTGGCCCTACAATCCCTTAGAGTATCGACTTTAATCTGTTCTTTCACTTAGTGTCTTGCTAGTCTGTGATTTTTTACTAGCCTAACTTTAAAAAACTGCTCGAGTATGCCGAGCTTCGTAAGCCAAAGTTCTAACTAAATTAATTCAGTATTCCATGCAAATCTTCACCTTAAGAGACCCTGCCTTTCGTGGATGCACTTTTAAGGTACTTTAACTAAGTAAAAGTATTTCGTACGTCCTAAACGTGACATGACTTCCTGATGCTTGGTCGAAGGAAAACCCAGCAGTACCTATAGATATCCAGGTAGTCACATGCTCCCAGTCCTGCTGGCGATTCGCTTGCTTTGAAGCCCGTTAGCATGCCGGTGCTGACTGCCACATCAGCTATGTCACTCGTACGTGGAATTTGACTTCTAGGGGTTCAAGACATCTTTTCGCTCGCCTCCTGACCCCAATAAATGTCTACAAGCATCAATAGAGTGGATAATACGCCCAATCTCATTGGTGAAACGTCAGGTTTGTGAGTGAATATAAACACAGTCAGTCACTACAGCTGACACATAGCAGGGAGCCGACTATCACCGTGAATACGACCAGGTATGTCGTTATTTCTTTCCGCTACGATGGAGATCATGTTCCCATAAGGCCTTCATTCGTAAATTGCGACTAAGAATTTCCTAGCTTGGGTCGCAAGCATGCATGCTAGAAAGCCTCAATCAACCTGTAAGGCTACTGCCGTAGCATTCTGTTCATCGGGCCTCACCTTCTGCTTGGGAACGTTGCACAATACATCGAAGCCAAGCTTCCCCACAAGGTTTTACATCGCCCAGAAGATTCATACTAATCGTGAATAGGTGCACAGTTTCCTTGTGACCCGGTTATCTAAAGACGTTATCTCTGATGGTGTTAGGTCTTGTCGTTAAAGTCAGCACAGAACCAGCTTTACGAGAAGGTGAATCGGGCTCAGCGTTGTTTAACCAGTTCACCTACTTTAATTTACAGGTGAACCATGAACTCACTCTTCCTCTCGGTAGCACTCGCCCTTCTAATGGGATTAGTGGCTTCAGAGGTACGGTTACGAGAACCAATGCTTGCTGCCGACCGTTCCAAAGAAGGCTCTTTTTCATGCTTCAGGCTCGTGTTAATGGCATAATCATCTACTGAAAATAAGCTCATGATTTGTGTTATCATAGGCAACCCAGAGCGAGGATGAAGTTAGCCGCATAGCTGAAGCTGAGCTGGAGAGTTTGTTCGATGGTAAGTTTTGGCCTGCACAAGCGAACACAATGCTGTAAAAGTCACTGCTGTGGAAATTTTATCAGCAGCTTTTGGCTTAGGACGAAGCATCAGCTCGAGTCAAACGGTGGTCTCGCTAACGACGTTGTTCACCCTGGCATGCAATTACAGGATTCTAAGCACATGACTCGTTTTTTCAGGTCTCGATGCTGAGAAGCGGTTCATTAAAAGCCTTTTAGGAAAGACCCTGAATAAGACCATCATAAAGAAGGTATTGAAATCTTTGGGAACAGGAGCTGGCAATGCCGTGGTCGAAGTTGGAGTCTCATGTGCTCTTAGCCCGGAAACTTGTCCTCTTGGACGTTAGAGCAAATGCTTCTGCTCTCCATTATTGATGTAATTGATTCAATAAAGTTTAGTTGGCCTACATTGGGTTAAAACGTGCTCGCTTGCATACTCATGTTTGCACACTAACACACTTGCTCACGCACGCACTCACGTACGCACGCACGCACGCACGCACTCACGCACTCACGCACTCACGCACGCACGCACGCACTCACGCACGCACGCACGCACTCACGCACTCACATACACACACATATATATATATATATATGTATATATATATACCTATATATATGTATATATACTGGAATATGTATATATTTAAATACACACACATATATATATATATATGCATATATATATGCATATATATATGCATATATACATATGCATATATACATATAAATATATAAATATAAATATATATATATATATATATTTATTTGCATATTTGTATACGTGTTAACAAATTTACTTATATGTATATATACATAATGTATATATACATAATGTATATATATATATATTTATATATATATATATATGGGTATATATATGGGTATATATATATTCGTATATATATATATATATATATATTCGTATATATATATATATATATATATATATATATATATATATATATGTATCCACATTTATATATATGTAAATATATACCCACATCTGTGTTTGCGCCTGCGTGTCTGTGTGTTTGGGTACCAACGTACGTAAACAAACGTTCTCAACGTTGAATGTATGTCCCTTTCATATACATACCATGCGAAAATGTGTGAAAATACGGAACGAACAGGTAAGTGTCTTAGCCATACACTTGCAATCGCTCTTTTGTACTGCTACTATCCTCTTATAGTACAAGGCAGTGCTTGAATTACTTGCCATCAGCTATCGGCTATGTAATAAGCATAACGTGCTTGGTATTTTCTGCAGGCAACGCTGCTCTATAAGCATGCAGCCTGGCATAGGTTCAAGAAATGTACAGCAGCGCGATAACTGAGGCTGCAAAGGGCAGTTGCCACATAGTGTTGTTCCCCTTTGATATGGGGCTCCAATGCAGTGCGAAAGATCTCGTAGCTGGGCTATAACGAATAATCAATTGGTGTAGAGAATGCACTGAATGGTGCGAGGCTAATTACTTGACCCCGTATAAATACCTGTGGGTTTAAAACTCGGTATAATACCAAAAGTGAGTTGGTACATGATACGTACACCGTTACAACAATAATAATGCACCCAATAAAGTGCCCTCAGAGAACTCAATCTCTTTCTAGGCGCTCTGCATGTGCTGAAATCATGGTTCCAAAAGCAGCAGCATTAACACGTAGATATTAACTAGTCGTAATGATTACGGCATCATGCGAGCACAATTCGGGCTTGTTTAGATAAAGATAACTCGTCCAAGTTGGTCCATGCATTCGTGACATCTCGTCTCGACTTCTGCAACTCACTGCTTACTGGCCTACCAGCATGTGCGATCAGGCGATTGCAGCTGGTGCAAAACTCTGCAGCTAGGCTTGTCTGTCGTGAGCGGCGCAGTTGCCACATTACTCCACTTCTCGCCGACCTGCACTGGCTACCAGTCAAGCAACGGATTGACTTCAAGGTTTTGTCCCTCACTTTTAGGTCCCTTCATTCTATGGCTCCAGCCTATCTGTCAGATATACTACCCTATCAGGCTAAGCATCGTACCACTCGCTTTTCGGAATCCAACAGTCTGGAAATACCTCATACAAACCTTAAATCCTTTGGAGACCGTGCATTTAGTTCATATGCTCCCAAAGCCTAGAACTTCCTCCCGACCTGCGTCAGAACATCCCTTGACCTGACCACATTTAAAAGGAACCTAAATACACACCTACTTAGGACAGCATTTAGTGGGTCCCTGTGATTCGTCCTTGATGTGCTTATGCGTGCTGACACTGTGCATGCTGCCACTAACCACATTTGCATGCTGACCTTGTGCATGTCACCCCTAACCATATTATTCATTTCGTTTGTTTTTTCAAGCATGATTTTACATACCATTCAATTGCATTTCACTTTAAAGCAAATGTAAAGCGCTTTGAGAGAGATCAAGTTCTCTGAGGGCGCTTTATCAAGTGAATTATTATTTTTATTATTATTATTTTACCACCAGCATGGAACTTGCAATAACTCATATGCCTTCTCACGATACAAAGGCAGCCCTGTGAAAGCCCCAAATTAAGATACCAACTAGTATAGTTAATTCACATGAAGACGATGCTTGGTATGAGATTGCACGTTATTTATAATAACAAAATGTAGTTACAAGAAAACTAAAACTTTATTGAATGTATGATTTTCTTGCAGAGCCGATTTGTATCGCAAGGTTTACAAATTTCCGAATTGAAATCGGTTTGCCTATAATTAGTAGGCTGATATTATCGTAATAAAGTTTAAGGATTTTATCTGCCATCCCTGAGTTGATGTCATCAACACTTACTGGAATGTATTCGAATGAATATTAAATGGCTGCAAAACTGAGAGCGGTGTAAATGATCGGGAATGTGAGTGTCGTCTCCATGAAAGCAAAGCCCAGGCGCTCTTGTCAATCCCATCGGCAGCAGTAGGAGTATTACATGGGAGAGGAACCAATCCGTTCCGTAAGCAGTTCGACGAAACCCACACTAATATTAGTTTTTCAGACGATCAAAGCCCATTCACAGCTGCACTTTGGAGTATCCCACATAGAATGGACCTTAACCGTTGCAGTGAAGCATCAGTGAGGCCGAAGCAGAATATAAGTGCTCGATGAGTACTTGGTTATAGGTAGTACATAAACCTTCCAAACGACAAAGAAAACCAAGCAAACATCCTTTCCCTAAGACTACTATCCTAAGTAGTTCGTTATTCACCCGAATCAATTTTGACTCTGCCGAGCGATTGGCAAAAACTACAGACGGAAGCTTAGTAGCTCAGGTCAAATTACCAAATACATCGTAAGCTGGAAAACCACAATGCTATCCAGTGTCTTTGCTAGTCACAGTAGAAGTCACTGTATGAGGGGATGATGTTCATGTTCTCTTGCTGGTTTGTCACTCTCACAGTGGGTTCCGCGTTACAGGATAACTCGAAACAATAAATTGAAAAGGCTGCTTGACAGAAACCTAGTGGAAACGTAGGCCGGAGTGTGTACCTACATGTAAGTCATCCTACGGTTATGAAGTAAGCTTAATGCTACCATAATTACTACAACTTTATGTCGCACAACACAGTATTCGGTTGATCTGCGTTCCCAAGACCAACTGAAAACCTCATTGAATAAATACATACATCTGAATATAGATATATATATCTGTATATGAATATAAATATATGTATATATATATACATATATATATATATCTATATCTATATATTTATATGTCTGCATATAAATATATATATACATATATATATACACATATATATATATACATATATATATATATATATATATATATATATATTTATCGCTCGGTTGTAAATGCTAAAGGTTTTGCTTGCTTGTAAGATTCAGCCTCGACTTCAGTAATTCACAGGTTAGCAGTTTGCCGGGCCTAGCAACATGGCACCTAATGGCGATGCACACGACGAGCCAAGATCTTTCTTTCTCTAGCTTGGAGCATCGCAGTTGGAACTTGACACCATTTGTCTTCGATCAGCAATGGCACCCAATCTAACAGAATGTCGACTTTAAAGGGTTCTTTCACTAACATTCCTGTCGTTTCGTTCTTGTGTTAGTCCAGTATTCAGAGCTTCGTAAGCCAACGTTCTAACTAGTCAACTAGTTATCCATTAGCAAATCTCAACATATGCAGACCTAGCCTTGTGTGAATGCACTTTCAAGTGACTTTCAAGTGACTGAAAAGTCATTCTCATCTCGAAAGTGACAAGACTTTCTGTTGCTCGGTCAACTGACTACCCAGTAGTACCGATCGGTATTTGGGTATCGGTCGTCTGGCCGCCTGCTAACAAGTAGCATGTTTGGAGACCGTTAGCATGAAGGCACTGAATGCCACGTCGGCTCTGTCGCTCGTACGTGGAATGTGACAGCTCGGGAAATAATGCTTCTCTTGGCTGGCATCCTTACCGGCCTAATTGCCTACAAGCATTAACTGCGTGGGGAAGACGCCTGTTGTCATTAGTAAAACGTCTAGTTTGTGGATGAATATAAACAAGTTCGCATCTGCAGCAAATAATGGGCATGGAGAGTAGTGAATTATATGATATATCACAATCACTACAAATCATATAGCACTATATCATATATCACTATCAATAATATCGCGTCGTATTATTTCGTAATACGCAAAGCTACTCGATAATGAATTTTTATGCTTGCAAGCATAATAATGTATCTCCGTCTGCAACTTGACCAAGCCATTGATACCAGGACAGTGTTACGCCAGAGAGTTTAGCTAAGAGCTTTCACAACCTAAGCGGCTTTCAGTGAGCATTCGGTTGCCAACAGACTTCGCCTCAAGCATTAAAGAGAAGTCGGTTAAGGAAGAGTATTAAAGAGCAGTCGCCGTAATCTCGAGTTTATCATTTGATGTGATATCTCTTGGTATTTCTGTGAGGCTGCCTTTCGAATTTATTGTTTCGAGTTAACCTGTAACGTGGAATTGAAGCAGTGAATACATTTAGGTGCGTGGGTTGTTGTTTTCTCTAAGAGGCAGATCTATTCTGTAATTAAGCCTTCATTCGCATGTTGCTACTAAGAAAATCCTAGCTTGCGTGGCAAGCAGGCTTGCTAGAAAGCCTCAAACAACCTGTAAAGCTGATGCATTAGCTTTCACTGTATCGGGCTTCACCTTTTGCTTTCTAATGTTGCACAGCACCTCAAAGATGAGCGGCCCTACAAGGATTTGGGTCTCTTAGGAAGCTTCGCACTAACCTTGAATAGGTGCACAATTTCCTTGTGAGCCGTTCATCCGAAGTAGTTTCCTCCGATGGCGTTTGGCCTTGTCACTAGAGTCGGCACGGAGCCAGCTTTATGGGAAGGTGAATCGAGCTCAGCTATTGGAAAACCATTCGCCTACTTTGATTTACAGGTAAACATGAACTCGCTGTTCATCAAGGTAGCTGCCGCCATTCTGACGGAATTATTAGGATCCGAGGCACGGTTACGAGAACCACTCGTTGCCGTCGACCGAACAATGAAAAGGTTCTTTTCGTTGCTTCACACTCGTGTTAATGCCATCACCTGTTGAACGAAGCTGATGATTTTTTTCCTTAGGCAACCCAGAGCGATGACGAAGTTAGTGGCAAGGTTGAAGCTGAGCTCGAGAATCTGTTTGACGGTAAGCCCGGGCCTGCACCAGCAAAAAGAAAGCTGCGAAAGTGGACCTGCGGAAATTGGGCCGACCGCTTTGGCTTAGGACGGAGCATCACCTCGAGTCAAACGGCTTAGTCGCTAACGAGATTTTGTACCTGGGCTTTCATATACAGGATTCTAACCGCATCCTTCGGTATTTTAAGCTCTCCAGGCAGAGAAGCATTTCTTTAAGGGTATAATAACGACCACAACATCGAGCTCCGTACAGACGGGAACGAGTTCTGTGGCTAAAGCATTGGCAAGGCCATGATCGGAGGACCTGCACAGATTGGAACTCAATGTTCTAATAATATGGAAAACTGTCCTGCAATAACTTAGAGTGAAAGCTTCGTGCTCTTCAGAAATATTTTAGTCCATTCAATAAAGTTTCGTTCACCAACGTGGGGTTACTCTTCAGACAATATTCGCACATTTCTTGATGTGTTGCGCTTCTTCTGGCCTGCATGGCAGTGCGGGTCTTGTTGAGAGTCGCAGCCGTCCATTGCATGAAGTGGCTCCTGCTGTGAGATCGCCAATCAAAAGTAGCTATGCTGATCCTTGCGAAGCTTCAAGAGCCACGAGTAACATTTTGTGCTATTGAAGGTTTAGCTGTGTTAAGAAAAACCTCATTTAACCATTTTCTCAGTGCACTGGCATCAAGGGTGTGCTGAATGAATTGAGTTAGCTTGAATGTCCGAATACCTAACACGTTTGCCATATTTTGGCTATGCTCTCATGGAAACATTGACTTTCAAGGTCTTTCCGCTATCGAGTCAGCAGCAAATAGCACTCTCTAGTTTAATTACTGGGTTGAATCGTTCAAATATGAAGTGATCAGTGCTAAGCAGCTACTCAGAGGGCAGACGAAGAGTTCACCGAAATGAAATAGGGACACAGTTACAAACGGCTTAGGTTGCCGAAATTAGGATCTAGATATTCGTCATCTCAGTCAGCAATCACCGAAGCACAAAGAACTGTCGTAAGTAACAGTAATCATGGCCATATGGCTCATTTCATGTCTTAAGGAAAGCATGTAGCCCAAGTCACGTGATTAGTAACGAAAGAGGGACATTACAGATCAACATCTTAAGATCTTCATGGACGCACTGGGAGTGGTAGGTTAATTTTCGCGAACTCACCACGAATACAAGAGTTGCAATTTCTTGCACACAGATTGAATCACAGCTTGAACTTGGCAGAATTGTATGCTGTAATCCAAGATGCTTTATAGTTACATTTTTGAGGACAACATTGAGGACACGTAATTGTTTCTCGTACAATTTCAAATCGTGTAAACTCCGGTGTCTATGCTGCCATGGACAAAAGCGAAGCTGTTCTGTATGGGCTTTCGGCAGTAGGAAAGCTTTCTTTTCCACCTTTGCCACAAGCACTGGTTCCGAGAGCCATCGCATTCCCGTCCACTCACTAAGTATCTAGCTGATGGTTAGCTCGAGTGATTTGGCACAGATACATGTAGGGGAAAAGCTGGCCTCCTTGAACTCTGTTTTAAGGAGCCGATCACACCATCTAGTCAAAGCCCGAGTGCAGCCGGACACATGCTGGTCCTTCACCGTATCCATCACAGCTGTGTTTTGAATGTTATTTCGTAAACGTTTCTTGCTTATTGTCAGCGTCCGAGCTATCTCATGGTTGCCAATCTGCTCTAGATGTTTAGACCGTAGATTAGCCTGGAAAATATCAGTAAGACGACCTCCCCTAGCCGCAGCTGCTAGTAGGACACTCTCGTATTGATGCGGTCTGCCAGCTGTGGCTAAGGTCAGTAGGCTCGGCTCACTTTCTGTGTGATAGCCCACCAAGACTACCTACACGTGCTATTCGACAAATAAATTCTGGAAGTGCCTCACAGACTGAGTTAGGCACGTTTAAAAGTACAAATACTCTAAAAGTTATCTCTGCTATCGGGTGTTTTTACCGTTATTGCTGTGTACCGAGCCAGTCAGTGAGCAGAGCAATATCTTCACTGCCCGGTACGAAGACGATTTTTCGCCGAGAAGTTCTGATGTGCCTGTAAATCAAACCAGGCTGGTGTTGAGCTACGGTGTTTCAGTGTAGTGCTAGGTAGGTGCAAGCCTTCTTAGCTCGTGAGCTTGACTGCAGAATGTAATGTTTAATATTAAGCCTGCATCCTCTGCATCATTCTGTGTTCTCAACTTTGTTGCTCTGGGCCTTGATGGATCGTCGACCTAAACGTATGACCTCTGGTTGTAATTGTGAAAGTCAAGGTCAATCAGTGCTATACGTATCTCACCGACATTGCATGCACCGAAAGATGTTTTGGTGTTATTATTATTTTTGTGCTCACATGTGCCGCATTGTGCAAGTTCTTAATCAATGGACAAAAGAAACAATGCACCTCCTATTGTGTGAAGTGCATAACAAGGAACTTTGAGTTTGTGCGAGATGGGAAAGATCTTCTAACAAGGTCTTCGGAGTCATTATTTACCGTTCCGCTGTCTCAGACGACCTAAATTCTCAAATCTTTGATGAGTGACCTTAGATGTCTGTATTATACCAAAGCCCACATAAGCAGTACACCGAGCACCGTGTCCATGACAAAGCTTGCAGTTGTTGAAAAGTAAAATATCAATCTCGGGTCTTTCGATGGGCTGGTGCGAAATTGGTTCATAGACGCCAGTTAAGTGTCACAGGCTTTTGAAAGCAGTGCACTAAGCTTCGCAACAGGAAGAATTTTTGCAGCGTCGGGCAATATAGCGATTGATTTTCCTTGTGTACCGTTGTTTATTGATGTGCAGAGTTATTTCTTCTTTAAGACTGTTTCTCTAGGGACGTTCTGCCTTTGCAGTTTTGTCTAGAGTCAATGTGACTCAACGTCGTCATTTCCAAAAGGGTGGTGTTTTTAAAAGCTGG
This sequence comes from Cristatella mucedo, assembly GCA_009760855.2. NCBI lineage: Eukaryota > Metazoa > Bryozoa > Phylactolaemata > Cristatellidae > Cristatella > Cristatella mucedo. The sequence continues at coordinate 836,089 of WPIO01000138.1, read as the reverse complement.
AGACCAGCTTAAAGTAAAGATGATTGCATCATTTGAGTTACTGCTAAAATTTCTGAGATGTCCAGCATGTTCGATAATTGTCGAATTCACTAGAAGTAGAGTGCGTTCAATTGCACGCATCCTGTCTTACACGTCAAAGGGTAGTATCATGGACTCTCCGAACGTAGGCTCACATGAATAGAGTTGTTTCGCATATAGGCAATCATTGGTGAGAATGTGATGAGAGCTGTGATCGTTAAATGCATGTACACGACGTGAACTGAAAAAACTGAATTGCGTATAGATTCTAAGCGAGGCCGGCTCACAGGACCGATGTTAGGTGCAAAGTTTCCCAATTTTCTTAATTATTGTTCGGTTTGCCTATAGGTAGTAGGTGGGCTTTCATCATGGTTCAATATAAGGAGATTTTCTTTCATCTTGCGACAGCCCTCCGTACGACCTGGCGTCGGCTTGATAGCCCGACCAAGCAACAATTCTGCTGGCTCCGACACGGAAACCTTTGTTTTATACGAAACCGGCAGTGCCCAGTCCACACGCCAGACGGCTGCCAGTGTCGAGAGATATAGCCATCACATCCCTTGAACTTATTTACGCTATCTGCCGGTTATAACTGGCCTAATGACCACTAGCTGAATGATATTTACAGGAGCACATGAGAGTGATTGCTCAGGGTGGTTCGAGATCCTGCTGGAAATATCAAATGACCTTGGTCCCAAGTGACCAGCCCAGGCAAAGGGTATACCGCTTTTTGTTTGCTAAAGCCCAATTCACGGACCTTATAAATAAAAGTCACATCCAGGAATCCAATTTGACGAAAACAACGAAGCAACTATAGGTACATACGATCATAAGTAAGACACTGGTTACTAGCCACCGACCAATCCATCGCGGCCGCTGGCAAAGGGAAAGGCCCCCTAGCCGTCAGTAGTTAACGTTCTACTGCCCAAGGGCTTGTAAGTTCATGGACCCTGTGATCGAACGGCTAACAGCAACGCTTTAAACAAGTCTAACTTATATCGGTTTCCGGGTTCAACGTTTGTGAGAATTTCAATTTTAAGGAGTGAATTCTACAACTGAATTTAAATATCAGTAGTAATAGGCGCTTAGAGGCGAGAATAGCTTGGTCGCATGTGTTCATTTCTTTTGGTGATTAGCATTCATTCCTGACAACATAGCTTAAGGCATCGTGGTTCCTTTTACCGAAATTTGAGAGACGAAGACCCTGAGTTTAGGCAATCCGGGGATATGAGATGCAGTTAAAGAAATGGAGACCTAATTTATATTATGGCTTAGAGCTATTTCATGTATATATATATATATATATATATATATATATATATACATACACACATATATATATATATATATATATATATATAACGCTAGCAGTGTTGAGCAAATGAAAATGATGTCTGTTATCATCAATCCAGATTATCACGAAGCTGTAGCTTTTTACCTCTATGGTGAAATGTGTTTAACTTCAAATGGTTTTCAACAAAGTCCTAATTGGCATTACTAAGTAACCAACAATAAAATTTTCCGTGATGCTAAATCCTTACGTCTTCCCGTTGAAAGGCAATAACCCTAGTCTGCCACAATTTTTATCCTGTTGTAATACTAGCATATAAATGAATACCTATTAAAAGGAGGATACCAGAAGAAAGCTTAAGTGAACAAATTGTGACTAATTAATTTTAATTTTTGCAGAAATTGCATTTAAGTTTTAGTTTTTGCCTATTTTATAAAATCACTTTTACAGCCACTAAATCAAGTGTAATGTTAGAAATATTTTTCCGTTGCTCATTTGATATCTAAAATGAAGAATGAAGATTCAGTTTTAGTATTTTCTCTGTCAAAATATTTTTAGTTTTATAAATAATTAAGTAGTTATAAAAAGACACTGCTTGCTGTTGGTTTTCAAAACAGCACCTGGTTTACTATCACTAGCAAACATGTACCAGAATTGTATGTTGCCATTAAGGCGACATGCTCCCGAAGGAATATTTGCTGCCATGGTCGCTTTCTTTCCTTGTGAGCGAGTCATTATATTCTCAGTTTTGGTATCAGTTCAAGGTATTCCAATATCTAGCGATCGTTGCTAATCAGCTACTCTGAGTACTGAGAAAAACGCGTCGGGCGAAAGTGAGACGGCGGAATGAACTCTCTTAAACGGCTGGATAGGAGGATTGTGGCGAATTGTGATCTCAGCAATTGACTTATACACGACTGAAGCGGTATCAACTGCATAACCGAAATTATAGTTAATAAAACCCTTAAAGGCCAACGACGCTCACGTCTGCCTCCATCAAAGTACGTCACAGACGCCAACCAGCTAGTCGCACTCCTCAAACACCATAGACGAAAGTCTTTGCGTCTCGAGGGAAATGTAAGAAGCCGAAAGTTTTGTTTCGCAAAGTCTCTCAACGACTAAGAATCACCGGGGTTCTTGTCTGACCGGCTATTTATTAACATTAATAACACGCAATCAAGGTACTGAAAAAATTAACAGAAAGATTGCATAGTGCTACAAGAAAACTAACTCACTTTCTAGTCACCTTTCTATCGCAGCGAAAGAAGTTTTCCCGTTTATTTAATTATTCCATCCACCATGTCAGCTCACACCAATGCCTTCGAGGCAAATTTGTAGGGTCAATGGACATTCCGTTAGAAACTCATCAATGAATAATTTTGTTTTCACAGTCCTCCTTTAGAGGCGTCCGGGGGCAAGAGAATGGAGGATTTAGGAGAGACTAAATAACCACTCTGAAATTGTGACTGTTTAATTTGCATTAGCAACGTACGCAAACCCTAATAAATTAAATGCGACCCGGTTTCTCACTGAGACCTTGACTTAGTCGCCTGGATCGAGATGTAGCTGAAATACAGTAATACAGAAGCACTGGTGTCAGTCACCCACAGGCAGGCACTAACACACACACATGCAGGCACACGCTCCTAAGCACCCGCCTACACACACACACACACACACACACACACACACACACACACACACACACACACACACACACACACACACACATATATATGTATATATTTATATATGTGTATATATATATACATATATATATATATATATTGGCTCGCATGTGTTAGTGTGTGTATGGGCATATATAATAAAATATTTAAATTACAGACTTTCAGTGTCTTTAATATACCTACCATGCAAATAAGTGTGAACATTAATAACGGATTAATAAATCCCTTAGCAATACTGTATGCAATTGTTGCTATTTGCTACTACTAGCCTCTTTTAGTTCAATGCAGTGCTGTAAGTAGTTGGCACCAGCTGCAGGCTATCTCATCAGCACTACATGCATGGTATTTTCTGTATGAAAAGTCTGCTTGATGGGCAAACAGCCTTGCTGGGATACAAGGAAATCAAGGCAGTGAGCAACCAGCTGCTTCAAAGTGCACTACCCACGAATCGTTACTAGCCGTTGGTCTAGCGTTTCTTGCAGTGAGAAAGAGCTCTAAGCTGGACTCTATGAATTAATTCATTGATGCGGAAAATGCACTGGATAATGCGAGGCAATTCACTTGAGCCTGCATTTAGACCTGTAAGTTGAACACTGGGTATATATCCAACGGTGAGTGGGTTCGTGATACCTACACCGTTATCACTGTTCAAAGAGCAGAGGCTTGAGCCGGTGGATGTTATCTAATCGGAAGGATTTAGGCAAGCTGCAAGCAAGTTTCACTGATAGTAGAACACTTGAAATGATTCGTGTGTCTTTCGCTTTAAAGGTAGTACTCTAAAAGCACCCTATGTAGATACCAACTAATATAGCCAAGTCGCTTCACGACAATGCTTGGTAAGAGATTGCATGAGATCTGTAATCAAAATATTTCTTTTCGAAACAGCTAGATGGAATGAGAGAAATTCTGGCATAGCTGATATGGATCGTAAGGTTTTCTAATTTCTGAATTTAAATCACTTCGCCTTTAAATAGTCGGCTGATATTATCGTCAATAAACTTAAAGATTCTTGCGGCCATCGCTGTTCGGAGATCATCAACACGTGCAGGAATGTAGTTGAATTAAACTTGAATTGCTGGAGGACTGGGAAGGATCTATGAAAACGTGAAAAAGACGGTCTCCTCACCATAAATGTTAAAGCCCAGGTGTGAGTGTCAATTCAATCAGCAGGAAATTGAATATTACCCGTGAAAAGAACCCAACTGACCTGAGAGCAGATCGAAGAACCCCACTCCAATAATAATAATAATAATAATAATATTAATAAAAATTCACTTGATAAAGCGCCCTCAGAGAACTTAATCTCTCTCTAGGCGCTTTACATTTGCTGTAAAGTACAGTTTTTTTCAGATGATTCATGTCCGTTCCCAGCAACACTTTGAAATATTCCACATAGATTAGACATTAACCACTGCAGTAAAGCCCAGGAGGAATACAAGAGGTTCGGTGAGTGTTTGGGGATTGATAGTGTATACAACTTCCATAAGGTATAGAAAAACAAGCAGAGATACTTTACTTAAGTCTGAATTCCTAAAAAATATAGTTATTCAGGCGAATCAATGTTGACTCATGGAGTGATTGGAACGAACGACAGATGGAAGCCTAATAGCTAAGCTCAATGACACCATATATGTGGTAAGCTGGACAGTCATGACTCGCTCCAGCGTCTTTGATAGTCCAAATAGAAGGTAATATGAGTGGATGTAGCTTTCAAAGGTGCCGGAACCGGGCCCTGGTGAAGCGAAATATCTGCAATGTTAGCTGGGCATATCAGCAACGTATCCACCATTTATTAACTAGTATCGAGCAGGCTTAACATTAATAATACGACTGCCTAGTGAAAAGTCGGAAGAACCCTTTCAGCCGTCGTACTTAAGTTTATTGAAAGATATGGCTGTCCAAATTAAAGGTGTGTGCATTCGAATTTTTGGGAACTAAATACATGTTGGATCTTTTCTTAACTTACGGCTTGATTCATTCTTCACTGAATGCGAATGCATTTTCTACCATTCTAGTGCAACACATACAACCAGGGTGGTAATGTAGTTCAACAAATAGGCTAGTAAATGGTTGACCAAAGCAAGAGCAGAAGTGTAAATCATCTTAAAAATAAACAAACAAATCCTAATATTTACTTATAGATGATATCGGAAGAGTCAGAGACAGTGCACCCTGTTAAAGTATTGACATAAAATGCAGATCGTCTGAGTAGCTAGTACTAATTACAATCCCCGGTTGGCGGTTGCCCATTAACATAAAATTTATTACAAGTTCTTAAATTATTATTTACAGTTTGACATAGGAGAACTAAATATATGTTGGGTTTATCAGTGCTGAGGTTCAAAAAGCTTCTATACTCTAGCCAATAAGTTTGGCCATTGACTACATTTGATTATACGTTGCTAAATGCCTTCAATGCTTATTCTAGAGGTGCCCAGTGTCATGACACATACTCAAGAACACCTGAGTGATTATTTTATTAAAGCTCGCCGACAGCGTTAGGAAAAAAAGATGGGAGACCATATAGCAAAAAATAAGAAAATGTTCGCAAACACTCGAAGCACATTTGAAAATGATAAAGTTTTTTTCCATGGCATCAATGCCGATTTCAATATTTTGGACGCTTCGATAATATTAGCTGTCGTTCCAGTTGTCTGGTAGTAAACAACTCAGTAATGTCGCAAAAGCAGTATTTTCCCTAAGGTACTCATTAATAGTTTCCGGCTGCTTTATTTTATTTTCGGTGGCCGTAACTAAGAGATATAGAGCTAGGTCCTGTCTGGTCTTCAGCACTGGCATGGCCGGAAAGTGTAGATCGATAGCTTGAAGCCATCTCAACTTACTCAGGGCAGAGGCAGCATGGGCGGCTGACAACGTTCCTTCAAGTCACATGTCTGATCCACACGCCTTGGGCTGCTCTCTGGAAACAATGACCAAATGCTAAATCACTCAGTGGTTATAGCTGATACGGACATATTGCTGAAGCTCGTAGCAAACTTTGCCTCTCAGCATCGTGGTGCAGATGTTTGTCAAGTGACACGCCTTTCACAGGAAGCTGCTTGTTTCCGGCATTTCAGACGTGGAAGATCTTTCATCAGACATGGACCTGGCAGTCTATGCTTGCTTTGTTCTTTCTGCTGGCGCTTTCATATCAATCTCTGCTTAGCCTACTCACCGCTTGGACTAATCTTTTGACTATTGTTGATTCGTGTTCATGGCTAGTACGAGCATTTTTCCAAGATGCTTAAACTTTGACTTGCTAAGTGCCTTTCATGGGCTCCTGCATTGTATTGCACTAAACGGTGAGCAGCGACAATTAATTGGACTCCTAACCTTTGAAAGTTTTCAGTTGTGCGAGTATAAGCCTTTTCGCTGTCAGTTGGGCAACCGTGCACTACCTCATTAAAACCGCAGGATAGTAAGAGAGTGAGTGAGCTAGGTAGATTTTTAACTTGTAGCCAAACTGGCTATCGGCATGGTAGACCCTACTAGCTCAATTTGGTAAATGTGGCGAGTATTCCCGGGGATGACATTTTTCTTTAATTTGTAAGGCTTTCGTTGCGTTTGATTTGCTGTTTGCTGCATCACCTAACTGCAACATGCTAATTGCGTCGACTGTTAAAAGTATTCTAACGTGGTCCTCATTAGAACTGTCTGTTTTGATTCGCCTTCAGTTTATTGAAAGCTATTGAACATGCATATTCCATTAATACGATTTCCCTATACCTGAATTCTCGTTCTCTAAACAATGTTTAACAACCTTCGTAAGTAACTGGATTCTTACATGTACTTGATTCAGGAATCAAGCAACTCCTGCAGTCCAAATTCAGTCTGAATTTTTACAAACTATTTATTAGAGCGCGTATTTCTTAGCAAAATCCCAATGATTTTACTCAAATAGATTTGCTTTTTAGCGAGTGATTTTACCTAAGCAACTCTTTGGTACAAAGTTACTATTTCCGCCGTGAAATTCGATGCGACTGCTAATGTACGATACATTAGACCAGAATCTGTAAACACAATCAGCTTCATCTTCGCATTTTCATGTACATCGCTCCAACAGGTTTTTTTATTGACCAGGGAGAATGAAGTCTCTCACTACGGCTGTATTTTATGTACAGCTGTTCAATCGCATGATGGCTGCGGTAAGTCAGATCAAGTTTAACAATTTAATTAAAATGGGCTTCTCACTACTTGAGGATATGTTTATTAGAGATCAGCAATACAGTTTTACCAAAGCGATAAATTGAAGCTGATTTTTTTATTAGCTGCTGCATGCTATTTGCTTTGCATACTAAATAGAACAATGTAATCATCCCGTGGTAGACGTTATTGCAGACTGTGCAGACAAAGTCCGATTTGAGCACTCAGCTGAAAGCTGCCGAGGACACAATTTTCAAGGGAAACTAACCAGAGAGCTGTGCCAGTCCAACAGGCTGAACCGCTGATTAAATTGATTTGTGAGCACCGCTTAAATCGCTGTAAATATGCTTTGAGTGCTACGTTATAGGATGTGATGGAGAGACGAGACAATTTTTAAAGGATCTACTAAAGGCTTTACACTACCAAAGAAAAAAGCGCACTCACAAGCATGCTCTAAAAATTGCAACTATTATTCGCTAAAGATTTCCTGCTTCAACGAAAATTCATGATACATTAAAGAAATTGCAACACTTACCCTTACTTGTGTAATGCAGGTAATAAAATAAACTTATCCTTAAAACGTCACCATCCACGTTCCAAACTTTCGACGATATCGTGACACTTAGTCCCACCAAAGAAATATTGTCTGTAAAACGACGGCAAAAGCTGTCACTTCTTTGCTAGGACATTAGGCACAGCTCAGACATATTAGACTCTGGGCTTACACTTCAAAAGTATATTCATCGCCAATTAAAAATGAAACTAATAAGAAGTAAAACTACTTCTGCTCACAACTTTATTTTTAATTGTTCAGCAGTCCCGTATGTATACGAAAAAGCATTTTATTATTGGATTGCTGAAAATTTGATTCGAATCCGTATTAGTGCTTGTCTGTATGTATACGTTCTAAGTTTAAATATTTGAAGTAGTCAACATAAAACACAAGTGCATGTATAGCTTTGACTAAACTGTAGAGTTTTTAAATTTCAAATAAGTAATATCAAAGGTAATTTATTGATCTTATGCCTGGTTATCTCAAATTGCTTAATATGCTAATAGTAACGATACTACTGGTTCCGTCGCTTCTTTTGTGTTATCTTTACAAACTCGTACTGGTGGCACTCAGAAAGCGTTAAAATATAATTCTGATATGCTAAATCTCGCAGCAGTCTTCTAGTTGTCAGCTCTATGATTTTTAGTATTTGGAAGCGAACCTTTTTTCACAGAAAACCAATAAACTTTGTTTTTAAGTTGTATACTGTTACGTAATCTATTTCTCGGTACTTTAAAACGTCGAATGTAAGGTAACGCGTTAAATATTCAACATTTAAGTCGATTTCTCAAATGGTTATTCACCACATTGTTCTTCCTTCAGCTAAAAGGCTTCTACAGATCTATTAACCCTAGCTTGAGGTTCAGCTTGACACTAGTAGTGGGGCTTAATTTGATGGAACCACGTTTTGGCCATTGTTACTGCCTTATAAATGAAACGGTCGTTGTATTGTTGGTGTGCTGCCAGCTGCCTTTGCCGATTGCTGCACGTTAGTTAGTTTGAAACTAAAATTAAAAACTACCAATGAACATTGTTCGAAAATTAATGTCATATCGCATCTGTTCTTCTAAAAGATTTAAAATACTTATGGTTTTTATAGTTGTACCTTTGCTTCGATCCCTCCCAGCCTTCGAGCACCTCAAATTCTTTCAACTCACTTGCTGCATGTATTGATGACATCCACACACAGACTGCAGCAAATTTTATAAAACTAAATGAAGATAAAACTAACTTACTAGTTATAGGCAAACCCAGTGTAATTCAGAAATTGGAAAGGCTAAAACTCAATATTGGCTCTGCCAGCATATCTCTAGTTGAATCAGCTCGAAGTCTAGGAGTCATATTCCAAAGCGATCTTTTCTTAGACGACAATATAAGCTCCACAGTAAATCTGCCTATTTTGAGCTTCATAACATTGCTAAAATTCGGGCTTGTTTAGATAAGGATACCGCATCTAAGTAGGTCCATACATTCATGACATCCTGTCTCGACTTCTGCAACTCACTGCTCGCTGGCCTACCGGCTTGCCTGATCAGGCGATTGCAGCTGGTGCAAACCTCCTCAGCTAGGATTGTCTGTTGTGAGCATCGCAGTTGCCACATTACTCCACTTCTCGCCGACCTGCACTGGCTACCAGTCAAGCAACGGATTGACTTCAAGGTTTTGTCGCTCACTTGTAGGTCTCTTCATTCGATGGCTCCAGCCTATCTCTCCGACAGACTCCCCCATCAGGCCAAGCATCGTACCACCCGCTTTTTGGAATCCGACATTCTAGAAATACCTTGTACAAACCTTAAATCCTGTGAAGACTGTGCATTTAGGTCGTACGCTCTCAAAGCCTGGAGCTCCGTACCGACCAGCGTCAGAAAATCCCCAGACCTGACCACATTTAAAAAGAATTTACAAACACACCTATTTAGGACAGCATTTAGTGGGTCCCTGTGATTCGTCCTTGATGTGCTCACGGGTACTGACACTGTGCATGCTGCCTCTAACCACATTTGCATGCTGACCCTGTGCATGTCACCCCAAACAATGTTATTCATTCTTTCATATATCAAACATGATTTTACTTACCATTCAATCGCATTTCCATTTGCATTAAATGTAAAGTGCCCTGAGACAGATTAAATTCCCTGAAGGTGCTTTATCAACTGCATTATAATTATAACTTATAAACAGATTTATTAGGAATGGATTTGCATCATCATAAATATTTTCATACAAAAATCACGACACTTGTTCTGCTTGGAAGAGCAATATTATAGTGTACGCACCTCATTCAATTTGAATGCATTGCCCAGTCTCGCAGGCTTTGTACTGAAATGTTTACGTCATTGTGAAATCCCAATGAGCCGACGGGAATGGCGTCGCTTGAAAAATTTGATTTAACTGTGGTACTTATTGCCTCAAATTGGTTGGACACTCATGAGATTAAAATTACAATGAACAAAGCTATGCATTTGAATTACAACGTGATGGACCGGTTAATTTCTCAGTGTGTAAAAACAAGATGGTCGTTAGGTTTCGTCTAATTTTTTTCAATGCAATTAAAGAAACTCACAGGCCTGGTTTGAGCTCTTATCGTGTTTAACCCGGTGATGACAGTGGTAAGTTTTATTTAGCCTTAGCTTGAAATGAACTCACCTTATGAAAACTCTAAGCCGGACATTTAGTTGGTTTGAATCAACGAACAAAAACAATTACAGATTACCTGTACCTAGAATCGAGGCTGACGTATTTGCTTCAAATCTGGAGCATCGTGTGTGTCGTTATGAAAGAGTGTATTATTTTGAAAATATAATGCAGAATTAGGAGGTACATGCTGAATTCAGCTGTGATCTCGATGCTGAAGTGGACAAGGTTTAGAGACGTAAGTAGCCGGAGAGCATGGCCAGCGAAATAAGCTGGATCTGCCATTATGATTGATTCGTGACATCTACTTGAACGATAATGATTTCTGATCAATTGCAGCGTTTCAGAATACGGCAAAGCAAAGAGGAGCGTCTTATCAACGTTCCACCAATGCCTGTACCATGAGTTGGCACTAAATAATTGGCTAAGTATCAACAGTCTCGTATGAATTGTGGTCAAAGACCTCATTATTGCAAGTATGTATTGCAGAATCTGGGTTAGACAACCTACTTCGGCCTTGCACTCAATTCTGAAGTGGCTTAGGTTCTGAGAGGTAACTAACGGGAGAGCAGGACAAGCTGGATAGGCTGTAGCTGTGATCAAAGTCAAGTTGTGAGAACCAATTGAACGATTATGAACGCTGATTAATTTCATCATTTTGAAATACGACGAAGCTAAGAGGAGCGTGACATCTACGCTCCGCAATGTAATCTCAGGGGTCAATAACTTGGCAGTCAACTGTGGACCGAAACTTTTAAAAATACATGCAGGACTTTTTTGGTCTGCTGCAATGAGACTAAATCGAGGTATGTGAAATTCACTGAAAGGCTCCAGTTTCATGAAAGAATCGTAAAAATTGACGATATTTCTAATTTCTTAACGTCAAGAAATTTGGCTGAACCATAGAAGGCTACTAATCACAAATCCATGTAAAGCCTGTCTTTGAATATCGTACATAGTCCGAAGCTAGTCCTCTCTGAGCTAAAATAGATAAATTACAATCATGCAATAGCACTTGAGCTTGCAAGAAGAAAAAACGGATAAATCTGGTTTTCAAGCTGAGCTTCGCCTAATGGGTACCGGGAAGTCAATAGGGTGCATGCACCAATACAAGTCCCATTTCTTTATCAGTCACAAATGTAATTGAGGATTACTAAACTAAGGCTTTGCATGTTTACCATTGCATTGATTGAAAATTATCATTTAACCAAGAGAAAAGAGACGATGATCAATCATAAATTTTGACTCGCTGTTTGCTTATTCTTTTTGTTACATAGTAAAAGTAACTTACCGCGATATTTCACCAATACAACATGCAAATCAGCCTAAAAGCGATTGAGTTGAGAATTTAAATGCAATATAAATTGCAGTGCACTCACAATGAAAATATGTAGTAAGCAAAACTCCTCAGTGTTTTTCACAAGCAATTTTAAGGGGCAAGAATGCGACAAAAGACGCCAAGAAATTCGGAAAGCTGTATCTAGAAAGCTTTTTAGAATGCTTCACTTTGGTGAGGTAGCTTAAGAAAATGTTGTTACCTCATAGAAAAAAGGAATGTGAATGCTTTTGTAGTAAACTCAAAAATGGTTTAGAAACGTTTTGATGGACACCTAGCGAAATTAACAAACGTTGTGGTTCGACTATAACCTAATGCAAGGTTAAGAACTAGACATGTTTAAGATGGTTATGATTGGTTAGTATTCGTGATAACGCAAAGTTCTTCCTAATATGATGGTTACGTTCCTATATAAAAAATTCCAAAAATATCTTTGATTGCAATCAAACTTGCAGCTGGCGTCCTGTTGCACGGCAAAGGTGCAACGGCAGCTGCAAAACGCATTAGGTGTCTTTGTTAATATCAAGTTTAGCTTCAGAGTTTTCTAAGATGCCTTAAAAAAATCAATTATACTATGTGAAGTGAAAAGCTGGTCATTTTGAGAGAGTTGACTCCACGCAATTGGTAATACAATAAACAACGATGCTGCCTAGCTGGTTTAGTCCAGCGGGATACGTGCTCGCACCGATCAAGGTCTGGCTGAGGTAGAGGACTCACGCCCCGAGGCATGTGTGAACACCCGAATAGAGAGCGAGTTTTCTTTCAAAGCTCACACAAATAACGAACATATTTCCTATGCACAACTTCTGTTTTTTAAAGGCGACCATTCATAGTACAATGCATGAAAGAATCGTACCCGGAGTCTTCATTTATGTGACAGACCAGGTGGTATATGATAGCAAAACCAGTAGACGTTGTGCAGCTCTATCTTTAGGAGCCACCTGTATGCCGCAGTACTATCTATAAAGGGTTAACTGGTTTATCTCGTGCATACAGCAGCATTTTAGCAACAAATTCGATTTTCATAGCACTTATTGTTCACCTTGCCAATTGAACCTGCATTTATGTGACAATATGCCTAACGAAGTGTCCAGTGCGGTAACAGCACCGGGCATGCTAAAGGGAGCCATTAAAGCCCAGAAAGCCATTGCAGATTGTGTTTACGAGTGATTATATTAGTTTTATCTTGATAATGGTGACGATCGAGTAGGCACTTGTTGGGTTGGTGAGGGCGGTCATTGAAAGCAATCAGGGCCATAAATGTCAACAGACTATTCTCTTTTCTTTCTCCTAAATTACGTCTAGAGAAGGGTTTCTTTCGTGCAGTCGTAACTTTGTGTAATTTAAGCAACAGTTTAGTAATTTTTTTTATTTTTATAGCACGTATTGCTCACCTTCCGTACAGAACCTTTTTTTAGCTATGACATGACTAACAAAGTATCTGGTGCCTACGATAACGTCGGCTATGCCACTTTTGGCAAATTAGGTCTAGCAAACCGCGGCAGACTATTTTGTAGAGTGGCTGTATAAATTTTGTATTTATAATGTCGAAAATCAAATATCAACTGTTTTCTTAGCACATTAGGTCATCGACATTATTTAGGGCAACATAGGGCTAAAGACTATTTCTCTTTCCTACTCCTTAACTTCGTCTAGAGAAGCGTTTCTTGCATGTGGACATCATGTCTTGTCACTATGGCAACAATTTCATCAATTTAGCTACCACTTCAAAAAGCACGCCTTTTTTCTGATTTATCAACTGAAACATACACGAAGCTGCTTGGAGAGCTAATTTATACTTGTGTCGACTTTTTATTTTAATGATTACATGTTATCACGTGCAGTATACGTGAAACAGGCATGGTCATCAACCCTCAGCTTTAAAACCGATGCTATCAGTTTAGCCTTATCATCACCACAATCTTCTATCATTGTGCATCAACATTCTTACTTTTGAATCCTAATATAGGTAAGGCCAACATTACCTGATCAGGGCTTCTTTAAATAGCAGCATTAGTAAATTATTTAAAGAATCAGACCTCATGCTGGCATTTGTTTTCGACCCTCCTAGAACCATTGTAGTTTAATCTTAAGCTTGTAAATCCCAGTTGGCTTTCCAATACCCAAACTTTTAATGTACATGTAATATTTTTTGCGTGTTTCTTTTGTCTACAATAGTTTCAATTTTTAATGAGCTGTGATAGCAATTGGCGCTAGCTTTGAATAATGTAAACCCGATCTTAGTTATTCGTAATTGCTTGTGTACGTGAAGGGTTACAAGCAAGATGTGGTGACCTTAATAACTGAGCAATTTACCAGCTCCACAAAAAATTTATTCACGTACTTGAAGCCACTAACAACACAGTTTATCATTTTTGGACGAATCGGACAAAGCCCCTCGGTCAAAAATAAGTTACAGAAAGGTTAATGTATGGCCTACTAACATGCACGGGCGGAGAAGAAGCATTTCTAAATCGGACTCATACGATCACCTTCGGTTTCAATAATACTTCTAACAAGAGCTAGTGCATAGCACAAAAACATTCTATATACAAGACTGTTGACTAGCGTGGCAACGAACATCGTACAAGGATCCTTTCCACACAATCACAAATCATGTGATGGTATTGAATTGATTTCCCGTAGACTAGTTGCATATATTAGTCTGTGGTTGTGCGGATTGGTTAAAGTATGTATGAACATATAGACCTACTTTAGTCGTTTTACATCTGCAGTTAGTTTTTGGACAGATTAGCCTTATTTTAAGGGTACATAATTCCTTTTCAAAATGCATAGCTCTTCCAAAGCAAATCGTTCATGCGTTTTCTAATACTTTGTTCAAGAAATGTGTTCTCACAGAAAGAAAGAACGATTGGGAAACTCTGAATTTAAGCTCTAAAAGCCAATTTCTTAGACGGGCCAGGCCACCATAATTCTGTTTCGTAATATAAAAGTTCGAGACGCATAAACGACAAACGGTGCTCGCGTGTACATGCATACTTATCTGATTGTCGACCACACACGGGCTCTGCCTTTCTTAAAGTTGGGGAATGGCAAAGGGTAGCCGGCGTACTAGCCAGACGGAAGTTTGAAGAATCTATGGTTCCATAGCCTAGCAACGAAGATACGTACTACATGAAACTGCATCACCCTTAGAAGTAAAGAGAGGTATGAAGCTTATTCATTACCATCCAGCAGATTGTCTATCGGTGTTTCAAACAACTACCCGAGCAATAGAGCATTCGTGGCTTCAGGTTTTGACGAAACATTCCAACTACTCGTTTCAGCAATTCACAATGTAACTAATTGAATGCAAATGTGCATTTAATATGGACTTGAGCGTCTTAGATGAGATATTATCATTATTTTTATGAATTGGGAATACGTTTCTTTGATCAGGTCACTCGTCTACCCTTTCGACCTAAGCATAAATAAGCTCTACAAAAGTAAGACAGGAAATTATGTCGAATGAATTTTGAGATACAGGAGTCCGAACAAAGAGCTTCTACATTTGAGACGTACTCTAGGATCGTGTCTAAGTTACTGTTATGAATACAACTTTTACTATAAGCTGGTCAGAAGTGAAAGTTGAGAAGACGGCTGATCTTGGTTAATAACGCTTCAGAAAGCCCACCTGACATTTTGCAACAGTTGTGGCGAACGTTACCCGTTCCGTTTGCTAGGATCAATCGGTGCTAATAAAGACACTGGACAGTTGGTTCTGATTTCTCGAATGCTTTTGCAAGTTTGCCCTTAGTAAAACTAGCAGACTCATTACCTTTTGTAATCAAACGACCATCTTTGGGGGCTGCACGGTCACCTCATCTACACTTCAAACCTCGGCACATGAGAGCCAGTGTTTCAATTTACTATCTGATTATGACGACAGCTGTTAATTGGGCATAAGAAGCAGTGTCATTAAATATTATTTTTGAAGAAAGCATAATTAAAATTGGTCGTGACGACAGGCAATACCCAGAAGATATGAGAAAAGGTGTGTTGGATGCACTGTCTAATAAATGAGACCCGCATGTTTTTACATGAGTAGAATTTGGCTATAATAAATAATGACTTTTGTAATAGTCACGATAATATTTAAGTCAGTTTGCAGGCTTAGTAAGGATAGGGCGAAGCAAACGAGCCAGAAAAGAAATAAGTTATTCGACGTGCCTACTTTGGTAAATAGGATCGGTGTTGATGTGTCCAACCGAAATCTTAAGTAACACACGGTAAGTAAATTAGATGATGGCGTCAACGATAGCTTGGTTTTTACAAGAACATTAACTATTGTCTTCAAAACAAAAATGTTGAAACGAATTGAACTGGTTTGCAATTAAAGAATACATATTGAAAAATAGTGACTACCTCATATTGTTTGGTGAATCAGAAGCAGGGAAGTGGGTAAGACCAGTCGGGGCTGGGTCAGTATCATCCCATTCAGCAGTTGTAGCCAGGTCTCGGTGATAGATAAGACAACAGTTTGGCCCCGAATACTTATTTCACAAATTCTGGCTGAGTTAGTGGGAACTGAGCAACCATTTTGAAGGAAAGAGTTATGCTTGGCAGTCGGTTATCTTTCATAACTGAATGCTACTATGTGACAGAGACTCATAACCGAACTGTAGAAAGATTGGGCAAGGCCAGCAGCTACTTCAACAATCAAGGCGATTATATTAGGCATGCATTTTTTAATTAGAAAGCAAAATCATTTTTACTTGAATGATTACTTACATCTGTAAAAGCCAAGGTCTTGCCAGTCTTGAAATTCCTTATTGTAAAATGCAATTCGGTTGGCGACTATCTGCATACCATGTTTTGTGTGCTAAATGTGCTTAGATTCTCCTCGCACAAAGAATACCCGCACAGAACCAACACCAATAATTTATTGTACTACTATTAAATACTATTATACTATACTATACTGTTATACTATTATATTATACTATACTATTACACTACTCACACAGAGGGAGCAAGACATCACTCGCCCCTGTCTCCCTCTCTAGTCTCCTCTCCTCGACTTCGGCTATGCCTTGGCCGACCCCGATGGTGAATTCCCATCTATTTACCAGCGAGTTACCAGCCTGTTTCAACGCCTCATTAGAAGCCTACCAAAGCTGTGCACAGGCCCCTCTCGAGGATGCTACCACCTGCTGTTTAGAAGAGGAGCAGTACCGGCCTGCATATACTCCGACCACACGCCCCCTTGACCTTAAGGTCGCAATTTTCGAGCTGCAATGCAAGTAGCTGCACTGTACCATCGTTTAAGCAAACTCCCTAACCCCCTGACGTACAGATCAGTCCACGACGTGGTCAGAGAACCAACAGGGCTCTGCAGTTCCGACCGCATGCGAAGTTGGTGGCCACCCCTTTCCTCTGTCCGGTCATACTCATCATCTTCGTCTCTTATCTGGGAGGGTGCTGGCAGCTGAGCTCGTAATACTGGCTTAGTGTCCGGAACTAGCCCCACGTCCAACACTTGTCTTCGGATTACGGTCACCTCGACACCAAGACAGTGAGTCCTCGAGGTTTCAAATCCATTTCGGCCATTCTGACGTACACTGCTCATCGGCTGGTTTCACAAAAACCCTTTATCCGGCTATGTAGTTAACGGGAGATTGGGTGTTGCAGTACTGTCCCTTCTTTGGCTGGAGCGGGCACCGCCATTCATACGTAAACAACCGCCTGTGAGGCATGGTTTCGCCCTTTATCCCCTCAGTCAGCGTGGAATTGTACCAGTACACCATATCTAGTACTCCTCTACCGGTGCGAGCTGCCATGCCCTTGATAATCCGATGCATGATTTCGACTATGCTGCTGCCTTCAGATCGGTAAGCACACTGGTAGATGGTTTCAACGCTCCAGCGTTTGCAGAGACACCGAACTGCCTCAGATCAAAGAGGCACTTTTGTCCATCAGAAGCTGCGTGGGTGGGCCTCTCTCTCAAAATATTTTCTCCAGCACTCTGGTGATAAGGTACACATCTTTGCTAGGAATGTGCCGCCACAGCGTAAATTTGCTGGGCCCACAATCCACCAGCTTCACATATTTCTCGTTGCAGTATTGTGTGACGTCGAATGCAAGACGAGACCAGGGTTCGGTGACTTAAAGACTGCCTCGCTGCCCTGAAATCGGCGACATATCCACTGATCTGCAGCGAAGTCAGGAACGAACAATTAGTTCTACATCGGTTTTGTGGATGTTCATATTAGGGTGAAGTAGCCTCGCTAGGTATAGCGTCCTGTCGACATCCATGTGGTGCAGATTTTGGAATTGCTTGAGGTCGATATTGGGAGCGCCAAACTGACCACAGGAGCGATGGCATGGGTACGGCAAGTCGTGAGCTTCAACTACCTTTGCAGTACTCGCGTCAGCTGGTCCGCTTTGTTCTCTGGCGACCCTCCTAGGCTTACAGTCGTCTCCAGATTGCACTCCGTTGCAATATCTCGGAGTAGGCCCAATTGTCGAATTATTGCCACTCCCATGCCAAGCGTTCTCACGGGTTTATCCCCATTGATCAATGAATTAAGCCAACCGAACACCGAAGTCGAATCAATCACAATTAGGACTTTCTGAAGTCCCCAAGCAATAGCGATATTAAGGCCTTTGATGATGGCTTCTAGCTCGGTGGTGTTGGTATGCAAGGTATCGCCGGCTTTTCGGCTTATCGCTTTCGAAGCCACGAGGCATCCTCAACCACTTTACCGTCAATCTTAAGGTACGTTCCAATAGCGATGCTGCTCGCATCGCACCACAATTTTCCACTGACGACATTGCAGACCCTATGGCATAATCTCGGAGCCATACAAAGTCATTGTGTTTACTGTCAATGCTGAGGCCTAGGACAGCTAGCTGGGTCTTGGATAGCCTACGCTTGTACTGCTGGGACGGAGGCCGGCGACGGGGTGACTGTGGAAGCCGACTGAGAACTAACACATTCGTTCGCGCTTGCAGCATCACCTCGCGCCCCAGTAGTTTGTTTACCTTGTATCGGACCTTCCTCTGTAGACTTGCTTAGTTTACCCATGTATAGTGCATGTGTGTTCATTATGCAAAGTGTTGCACGCCCGGTCGATCACCCGTGAACCACGGCTGTCGGAGGGCCCGCGTAACGACCAAGAGCAGACATTGATAATAGGGAGACCCTAGGGGGAATACACTTGAACGCATGAACTCGGCTAGAATTTCAATGGGTTTGCGGCAAACTGAGTGAGCATTCTAAAGAAAAATGTCATAACGGTTGGGACACAGTTAAATGATTAGCACCGATTGAGAGGGATTCACAACAGAGCTTAAGGAAGATTGGGCCTGATGAAAAGCTGATGGATCAATTAAAGCATTTACATTAGGCACGAACGTGAGTAATAGGGAGGCGGTAGCATACCTAATAGGTCAGTTACTTACAGTTGGCAAAGCTAATGCCGTGTCAGGCTTGCTAATCATAATCAGGAAACTGCTAGCCTTTAGGCGTAAATTTGCATGCGATAACTTTATCGCTAATAGTCAAACAATTATTTGACTCATTACAAGATTTATTAGTGGTATCGATTTTTCCATTAAATCCTTTATGAACAGTCAACACAACTAGCAAAATGTGGTAACTGGTGAAGAAATAATCGAAATTGGTGTGTGTAGTTTGAGTGTATGCCGGCTCCTCTGATGAGCCTGTGATGTAGCATGGACACAGGCCGGTAACCGCTGGTGGCCGGATGTTGGATTCACCACCAGGGTCGGCCACTGCACAGTTGTGGTCCTCGATTAATCATCGGGGTCAACCAGGGGACTGGAGGAGTGGAAGGAGACTCTAGTGTGAGAAGGGGGCGAAGGCAGTCGTGCGTCTTGCTGCTTCGTGCCCTTTACAATAAACCGTTGGCATTGTTCTGGGCCAGCGTTCTGTATGCCAAACAACAGTGTGTTTAGACAAATTATAAGGAGCGAGGACAAATAAATGGGTATATGTAAGCATGATGCTAAGCAATGGGACTAACAAGCTTGACAGAGCTGTAGGTTACTAGCACCTTTTAAGAGAGTGTACCGGTTTACACAGATTCCTAAGGCTTTTTATTGCATTTTGGCGCGTAAAGTTTGAATAAAAACTAGGCACATATGGCTTGAGAGAACGATTTGGTCGGATGAAAAAGCTCAGTGTCTGTGATAAACAAAGCGACACTCTGAGATTGACGTAAGTCGCCATTCCGTGTCGCATCAACCGCCTACACAAAAAGGTGCTTTCTCCACCAACGGGAAAATTACAAAAATTGTAGTAGTGTTACTTGTTTGTTCACAGGTTGAAGATGGCCCAATATGTGATGATATCACTCCTACAAAAGGATGCAGACGATAGAGCACAATTGTTGAGCTTTGACACTTGTTCATTGTCGTCAGCATTGACAAATCTGATTGTCGAAGCGGGAAATTATGGCACAGATATGACCAAATGTGAAAATTGAACTTTTTAAGTTTAGTTTATACTTTACTGGCTCATAATGATGAGGTTTACTTAAAGTCTAGGATCCTAATAGTTTAAAGCCCATTACGAAGCAGGCATGTTAGGCTAAGACTAAAATAGAATTGCGTTGGCACAATTTTAAAGCAGGTTAAGAATAATATAATATCACGGAGAGCAATATCGTCCTGAACATTTAATTTTATATGGCGTTTCTAGAGCTTCGCCATCACAATAAGGGTCACAGACAAAAAGTTTCAGACTTTAACTGTTTCTCAAATGTTAGCGACTCTTTAACTCAACGACACGGTTTCATGCCTTTAGCCTGGTGTGGCTCGATGAGATCGAGGTCGAACGGGCTAAGCTCTTAACAATTTACGGCTTGGACAATGAAAATTGGATATAAAGAACGCTTGTGAGGTTTTTCTTCATAAATGCACCTCGTGGGGAGTAGAATATATAACCAGGGTTTAACAGCGACGTTAACCAATTTCAGTGCACATTGTGTCTTAGTAATTCAGTGGTCGATCACGTTCACTGCGTTTTCTGAATGCGAAAAGAGTAGCTCTTTATTTTTAGTAGTATCCGGATAGTAAAATGCGTCGGAAATATTTTACATCTTAAATCGGTAAACCGTAAACTGTAAAACATGTATGATGTGTCAATGGACTAAGTGTTGTGCGATCTCGACTAGTTCTAATTACAAATATGGAAATAATCTTAACAAGCTAAATGATATGTTGCCTAGGCCATAATTTCCCACTAAATTGTTGCCTGAGCATCAAAAGTTTCGAACGCGGCAAACAAGCACAGCCCTTAGCTTTGTTAACAAGTTTTGAGAAATAATGCTGATTTCAGTCGTGAGCTGTACACTAAAGTGGAAGAAATTTGTAGAGGCGACTGGTGGGATTGCAGGGCCAGCTAAATGGGCAGTGGATGTAATTTATGTCGTGTCATGGACGCGACATCAATGGTAATTATCGCGGCTTAGCTTAGCTTTTGTGTAGTTTGAGCGTATGCCGGCTCCTCTGATGAGCCTGTGATGTAGCATGGACACAGGCCGGTAACCCAAAATAAAGCTAATTTTGAGCCGATATCTGATGGCCAGATGATAAAGATACGTTGCTCAAAGAGCTTGCTCTATTTTTCTTATAGGATTACTAGGAAGCATAAAGGGTCTTCCGTACCTAGCGGACCCTATCACAGCTATGAGGCTACTAGCCTTGGCGGAAGGCAGAAACAAATTCAACTAAGCAGCTCAGTGACTACACCAGGGATGTGACCGATAGCGCCACTTACCTTGGCTGGAATTGTAAGTTTGACAGTAGTAATGCTTGCTCTAATTGCAGCCTACGTAGTACTCAATATACTGGTGGACGCGTTCAATACACATGCGCACACTGTCACTCCAGGATAACATTTCAGGAAAGATCTTCAGTTCCGACATTTGTAAAGCTATATACGGCGATGTCTACCGTACATGTAAGCACCGGGCAGAACGTCTAACCGAATGATTCATGTTCAAAGACGCTTTGAAACTCCGGCCAGGGCAGGTAAATATTACTGCTAAATCGTGCAATCATCCGGTAATAGACTCGTTTCAAACGACAAACTATCGCTCGCGTCGGGGCTAATGACGCACTCGATCAGTATTTAAACTAGAGTCTTGTCTCTCCTGCTCAATTTCGTAAAAAGCGTGCACTTCCGTGTCAGGTAGTCGACGGCCATATTGTGAATCAATGCAGTTGCGTCTCATCCCACCCAGCCTGTGCATGCGCTCGACTTAATACGAGCAGAAAAGCATACCTAACCGAAAGCTGTACGTCCATTACCTTCTGATAAGTTATATTTTTGCCGTCGTTATACGTATAAGGCGTGTAACCTGGAACCACACCAATACGTACGACTAGTCTGTAAAGCTGGCATGAATACTTACCAAGACGCGGAAAGGTCTTTCCCTAGAAATTCAGTAAAGCGTTCAAGCGTTGGACTTTGTAATATGGTAATGTTGAGTGCCAAATGTATCTGTCAGGTAAATTTCAACCTTCTAGCTGCAATGCTATGGGAACCATATTAAGCACGATAGCGACGAGCGGCTTAAAGAAAAGGTGACCGTTAAGTTTAATTGCGAGTGTTTAGACAATCAGTAGAAGACTATGAAGCACATTGATAAAACTGATTTGGATAGCTCCTGAATCCTGACTACCCTGCATTCGTCAACAAGTGTCATTCCAGAAAACCATAGTGACTTTCAGAAGGTTTATTCGCGTTCTTAAAATGTGTCAGTTATAGCAAAGCGGGTCAGTACCGTGCGAAAAGCATTGCAAAAGTAGAATCTTAATTCGCTGACGACAGTATATTTCGATGAGTAGTCAATTAGAGTCAAGCAAATACTTTCATGCGCTCCACACCCAATTGCATTACGGTGCTGCCGTCCATTTTGAAATTGCTGAAAAAACCGCTCGGCCTACCCGCTAAGTTGGCGGATTATGTCCGCAAAAAAATTCCTCTTCGTTTCATAGTATTCTAAAACGAAGAAAAGAACGAGATCATAAGAGGTGATCTATTAGGAAGTATTGAGAATTTACTTAAGACGAAGAGAGCAAAAGGCAGTGTAACTAGTACAGCAATCGAGGGAATTACCTCTGAAAACCTTTTCAACTCTGGTTTCCACGTCAGAGCTTAGATCAGACGTGTCTTCTAAAGGCTGAAACCCAGATGATGTGCCGAAACTCGAAGCGACATGTCGTGCATCACAATTACTTAATAATTAAGCAAATAGTAAGTTAGCGTTTGTTTTCAGATTCATTAACGTTTGGCTAGTCGCTCTAAGAAAAGCTTGCCGTAAGCTGTCAAGTGGTTAGCTTTCCAAAATGGATCCACGTAGTTTAACAAAGCACGGCTTTACTTACGCCTGCCGCCGCCAGGTACACCATCAAACATAAGACGAGGGTGAATGCGACTGTCTTCATTTTCTAAAAATAGTTCCCAATAAATTAAGAACATTTGTGCCAGCAAAGCTAAAGAAGCGGTAATTGATTTATTAGGCGGCCTGGTTTAATTATTTAGTATAAGGTGAATCGCAGGCGCTACGGTTAAATGACAACTCACGGTGCTACAAGTTGGTAAAAAAGCAGAGGTAATAGGTTTTTGCGAGAATGGTATGAAACTGAAAAACGACCATTTCGATCAAATTGATTTAGAAACTCGGCTCCATGGCCAATCCCAGAGACGCGCCTGACTAAGCTCCAAAGGTAAGCACACCTAAACGCTTTTGTCTAAGGATAAGTTGCCTCGATGAATTTACGTGCATTCTCAAAGCTGCGGGACCATTGGGGCAATCACGAAAATCTAATTTTGACCTAGTATCTGATGGCCAGATTATAAAGAAAGGTTTATTGACGAACCTGCCGAATAGTTCTCGTAGGATCGGTCGGCTAATTTAAGTCTCTTCTGTACATAGCTAACCGTATCACAGCTACGAGGCTACTAGCCCATACGGAAGGCAGAAGAAAAATCCGAATCACAAGCTTAGTGACTTTACCAGGGGTTCGACCGATAGGGCAACTCACCTTGGCTGGAATCGCAAGGTTTACAGTAGTAATGCTGCTCTAAAGTTGCAGTTTATGTAGTTCCAAATATACGGGTGGACGCTTTCAATACCTTCGTGAAAACCTTTGCTATATGGTAACATGCCAGGAAAGATCTTGAGTTCCGAGATTTCTACAGCTATATACGGCATAGTCTACCGTGCATATCAACACCGGGCGGCACGTCTGAGCGATGATTCATTTACCAAGACGCTTCGAGACGCTGGCCAGCTCTGGTAAATGCCACACCCAATCCTGCAATCATCCAGTAACGGAATAGTTTCATATGGCCGATTATCGCTCGAGGAAGAATAATTAATGTGCTCGATCAGTAGTTGATCTAGATTCGTGTATCCCTCGTGTTCCATTTCGTTAAACGGGCGCAGGCACTGTGTCACGTAGGCGACGGCCGTTTCGTGAACCGGTGCAGTTGCCTCTCATCCCATGCAGCCTGTGCATGCGGTCGACTTAATCTTAGCAGAAAGGTAATTCCGAACAGAAAGTTATGCGTCGTTCACTTTCGGTAACGTGATGTTTTTGCCGTCATATTATGTCCACGCCATTTAACCAGGAACCGCACCTATACATACGACGAGTCTGTGAAGCGGGCGTGTATAGTTGCCAAAAATCAGAAATGTCCGTTCTTAAAAGTCAGTAAAGCGCTTGAGCATCGGACTTTGAAACATGTTAGTGTTAAGGGCAAACTTTATCTATCAGGAAAATTGTCGCTTACCAGCTGAAATACTAATTAACCGATTAAAGTACGACAGCGACAAGCGGGTTGAAGAAAACGTCACCGTTGAATTAGATTGCGAGTATCCAGTCCTTCAGTAATGCAGTGCGATGCAACTTGCCAGCTAGGCCCATTTCAGTTGAAGCAAAGCTTCCTTAGACATGAATTATACAATGACGTAACGTCCTGCGAGACTTGTAAGCGAGCCGACTCGGCGAAAGCCTGGATAGGGTGTAGGTGTCAAGGTATTCTTGAAAATTGCGATCATTGGAGCCACTCATCTCTCTGTTGCGGGTTTTTTCGTGTAATCACATGCATATTTCCGTCTAAATACTTAGGTCACCGCCGGTGGTGATGCAGACAGCCTAACTGGGGTGCCTCCCATAAAGCATCAGTATTCAATTTAACCCTCTTGGGCAGCTTTGTATGCTGTCGCATGTTGAGTTGTCTGTTCTCGTGATGGTAATCATCGCTAATTAGCATCTCTATCACGGAAAATGGCTTTCCTAGACGAAAATGCTGCGCCATTAGGCCTTGGTAGGTCGGTCAAAATACCGTGCGAAAAAGCGATACAAACGTGGAATCTGAATTCACTCACTACACTGTATTTCGATGAATAGCCCATTAGAGTCAAGCAAATAATTTAATCCGCTTCGCACTCACATCCGTTACGGTTCTGCCGTCTATTCTTAAATTGCTGAACTAACTGCTTGTGCTGCCTTGAGTGTAACTGGAGCTTTCGTGAAAACAACCGTTAGTAGTTCCGACCAAAAACTACTCTTCGCTTCATCGTGTTCTGAAACGGGGCAAAGAGCGATGTTATATGAGCTGATCTGTTAGGAACCACGGGAATCTACTTAAGACGAAGAGAGCAATAGGCATTGTAACTAGTGTAGCAATAGAGGGCATTACCTCTGAAAACCCGTTCAACTTCATTTTCCACCTCAGTGCTGTGGTCACGCGGTTCCTCTAAACACTGAATCCCAGATGACGAGCTGAAGGTTTTGGCAACATGGCGAGCCTTACAAATATTTTATAATTAGGTTTGAATTGAGTTTCCGTAAGTTTTTAGATCCTTAAACGTTTTGCTAGCTTCGCTAAAACAATCTCGCCGGTGCCAGTCGATTAGTCAAGCTTCTCTAAGGGATCATCAAAGATTGACAGAGGACAGCTTTACTGACACCTGCCGACACCTGGTCCTCCATTACACATACGGCGTGGGAATACACGAGAGTCTTCATTGTTCTAAAAGTATTTCACGATAAATGAAGACCATTTGCGGCCGCCAAGCTGTCAAAGTGGTAATTGCATTAACAGCCTGACGGGTTCGATTTTTCGATCCACGTGAATCCCAGACGCAACGATTAAACGGCCGGTCACGGCGCTTCAAGTTTGTGAGGAAGCACAGGTAATACATTTTTGCGGTAACGTGATAAAACTAAAAGACGACCATTCCGATCATACTCGATTTAGACTTGGCCTCCATCGCCGATCCCAGAGAACCGCTTGAGTAACCGTCAAGGAACAGCACACTGAAACAATTTTGTTTTAGTTTAAGTTACCTTGATTAGTTTACATCCAATCTTAAGATTATGGAAAAGTATTATCACAATCAAAAGAAAGCTAATTTCGAGGAATTATCTGATGGCCAGGTAATGAAGTGACGTTGCTTGAGGAGCTTGCTGTAGTTTTCTTGAAGGATTACTTGGCAACATGAAATGTCTTCCGTACCTAGCGGACCTTATCACAGCTCTGAGGCTACTAGCCATTGCGGAGGGTATATAGAAATTCAACTAAGCAGCTCAGTGACTACACCAGGGCTTTAACCGATGGCGCCGTTCACCTTGGCTAGAATTCCACGTTTGACAGTAGTAATGCTTGGCTCTAATTGCAGTCTACGTAGTACTCAGTATACGGGTGGACGCTTTCACTACACATGTGCACACTGTCGCTCCAGAATAACATTCCAGGAAAGATCTTCATTTCCGACGTTTTTAAAGCTATATACGGCAATGTCTACCATGCATATAGGCACCGGGCAGCACGCCTAAACGACTGATTTGGGTTCAAAGACGCTTTGAACCTCTGGCCTGGGCTGGTAAATGCTGCAGCTACATCCTGCAATCATCCAGTAATAGACTCGTTTCAAACGAAAAACTATCGCTCACGTCTGAGCTAATGATGCACCCGATCAGTATTTGAACTAGATTCGTGTATCTCTCCTGTTCATTTTCTTAAAAAGCGTGCACTTGCCGTGTCAGGTAGCCGACGGCCACATTGTGAATCGATGCAGTTGCGTCTCATCCCATCCAGCCTGTGCATGCGCTCGACTCAATACAAGCAGAAAAGCATACCTAACCGAAAGCTATGCATCCATTACCTTCTGATAAGTTATATTTTCGCCGTCATATTACGTATATGGCGTGTAACCTGGAACCACACCGATACGTACGACTAGTCTGTAAAGCGGGCGTGAATACTTGCCAAGACGCGGAAAGGTCTTTCCCTAGAAATTCAGTAAAGCCTTCAAGCGTTGGACTTTGTAATATGGTAATGTTGAGTGCCAAATGTATCTGTCAGATAAATTCCCACCTTCCCGCTGCAATGATATGTAAGCAATATTGAGCACGATAACGACGTGCGGCTTATAGGAAAGGCGACCGTTAAGTTTAATTGCGAGTGTTAAGGCCTTCAATGCAAGATTATTAAGCACGTGGCCAACAAAGCCCGTTGTAGTTGAAGCACAGCTTACTTGGACATGATTATCCCAACGACGTAACGTACAGTGAGACTTGTAAGCAAACCAACGCAGCTAAAGCCTAGAAAGGATGAGGGTGTCAAGGTACTCTAAAAGAATGCGATCATTTGAGCCGCTCTGCTCGCCGTTGCGGGTTTTTTCGCATAATGATATGCACATTTCCATACGAATGCTCTCGTCACCGCCGTTGGTGATGCAAACAGGCTCCCCAACGAGCCATCGTTAAAGCGTCAGTGTTCAATTTAACCGTCATGGGCTGCTTTGTATGCTGTCGCATTTTGGGTTGTCGATTCTTGTGCTGGTAATTACTGTTATTTGTCATCTCTTTCATGGAAAATGACTTTCACAGCCCCAATAGCTGCCTCATTAGGCCTTGTTAGGTCAGCCATCTAGCCTCGCGGTGAATGCAATTTCTTCTCATAATTTGATAGACAGTTACTCAATGCGAGACAAAAATTATGTCGTGTGAGCTTGCGGACGTCCTAAACTGTGTCACAGTGAATAAAAGATGATGGACGTAGGGTCGGATGAAGTACGTGCACCACCTGCCTGCATGGTACAAATTCATGACGCTCGACAGAAGATGCTTGCTGTTGTAATGTAATATATCTCCGTCAGTAACCCCACAAAGTCATATAGACCATGTGGGTGTTACTCAGGAGGGTCTTGTATAGCGCACTCACAGCCGTACGGATTTCGGTACGCATTCGGTAGTTAACAGACTTCGTCTCGCGCCACTAAGAGAAAGTGGGAAGTATAGCAGAGTTAGGAGAGCAGTTGAGGTAAAAAGTAGCATGGAAGTAGCAGTTCAGGACCGCTGAAAAAGATGTGCCATAGTCGGCAGTCGGAGAGTAGATGTCGTTGCGTAAGAATTGTGGACGCGAGTTCCACAGTCTAGGACCTGCAGAGCCAAAGCATCTGTCGCCAACTGTCTATAAGCGGAGGAATGGGACAGCTAATTTATTTTCCACACATGACCTGAGGCCGCCAACAGGCTGAAACTGATGCAGCGGTTCAGCTAGGTACGAAGGAGCCAAGCCGTGGCGGGCCTTGTGGATCAGCCTAAGAACTTTGCTCTGTATCCTTTGCCCAACCGGCAACCATCCTAGCTCTTCCAGCAAAGGTGACACGTGCTCAAACCGCTGGGACTTGAAGACCAGCCTTGTAGCCATTTTCATATTCCGCTGTAGTGGCATTATAGCTTTCTTTGGTAGCCCAGCCAAAAGGGAATTACAATAATCAAGCCGAGACAGAACTAAAGAGCTAGTTACATTTTTTACAAGCCACTGTGGGAGTCGGCTTCTAATCTCGGAGAGGGATCGGATGTGATGGCTAGCTGTCGAGGCAGTCTTCTGAATGAAGCTTTTGAAATTGAGGCAGCTGTCGAACACGACACCTAGATTACGAGCACGTGGTGAAGGTCGCTCAGTAGCATCACCTATTAGAACGGCGAAGCCTTTTAATCCAGCCACACGCTCAGGGTGTCCTATGAGAAGCAGTTCGGTTTTATCGTCATTCAATTTCAGGAAGTTTTCCGACATCCAGGATCGAATATCGGCAAGGCTAGCATTCAGTTTCTCAGTTGCTGCTGCAGATTCCGACGGTTTAAACGACAAATACAACTGAGTATCGTCAGCATAGAAGTGACATCCAATTCCATGGGCCTTAATCACTTTTCCCAGAGGTTGTGTATAAATAGAGAACAGCAACGGACCAAGTACAGACCCTTGAGGGACTCCACAGGTGACCCTTCTCATGCCTGAGACCTGAGCCCCACACGACAAGGATTGAACACGATCAGACAAGTATGATTTAAACCACGCCAGTGCTTCGTCTGCCAGACCGATCGTTGTTCTCAATCGTTCAAGCAGAACTTCATGATCAATGGTGTCGAAGGCAGCAGACAGATCTAGCAGAGCTAGGGCAGTGACATTCCCGTCGTCGTTGCCACGTAGAATGTCACTGCTAACACGGAGTAGAGCAGTTTCAGTAGAGTGCTACCTCTTGAAACCTGATTAAAATGTTTCTGACATTCCATTATTTTCAATATGTTCAACTAGCTGCTTAGCAACAATTTTTCAAGAATCTTTGATAAGAACGGAAGAAGGGAAACTGGACGATAGATGGCTAGGACCTCTGTGTCTAATCCAGGCTTTTTAAGAATAGGTCTAACGATTGCCGATTTGAAGGATTTGGGCACGACCCCTTTTCCCAAAGAAGCATTACAAATCTTGGTTATGGCAGGGCTAAGTTGGAAAGTAAGTGAAGACCACAGAGATGAAGGTATAGGGTCTTCAGGAGACGAGCTCTTTTTGCTAGACCTTATTAAGGCAGCCACATCACAGGCAGAAACATCGGAGAACCTTCTAAGAAAGGTCACAGGTTGAGGAACGGCTATTGATTTGGTCGGAGGGGGCTTAATGGAGGCACGAACGTGCACAGTTTTTTCAGTAAAGAAGGCTGAAAACGTTTCGGCTGAGCCCTTAATATCTGGAAAGTCAGACCTCACAGCATTGGCCAGTAAAAGGTTTACTGTCGTATAAATCTGTTTAGTGTCCGACTGGCTGGAATTCAGTTTTCTAATGAAAAAAGAAGCCCTGGCTTTTTTAAGCTTTCGGGTGTAAACTCGAAGGAAGTCTTTAAAATTGACTAGGTCTGCCTCAGACCCCGATTTCTTGAAACGACGTTCCAGCCTGCGCTTACCAAGGCGCATTTTAAGAATTTCTTTTGAAAATTGAAAGCAATCTCGACGACTTTGAAAACGGATAGAGCAAACGGGAGCATGCTCGTCAAGAGCACTCCTGAGTGTCATTTTCATCGCATCAGTGAGAGTATCGAGGCTGCCGGTCGAGTCTGAATGCAGACCAAGAAGGCCTGCATCACAAACAGATCTCAAAAACTTATCGATGTCAATTCTTTGCAAGTTACGTCGTTTGGCAAATTCGACATTGCCCTGCACGTACGAGGAAGCAGGAACAGTAAACGAGACCGAACAATGATCTGAGAGGGTCAGAGGGCACACCACAAAGTCAGTGGGGAGGACATCCTTAGTGATCACGAGATCTAGAATGTGGCGTGACGAACGTCATTGATAAAACTGATTTGGATAGCTCCTGAATCCTGACTACCCTGCATTCGTCAACAAGTGTCATTCCAGAAAACCATAGTGACTTTCAGAAGGTTTATTCGCGTTCTTAAAATGTGTCAGTTATAGCAAAGCGGGTCAGTACCGTGCGAAAAGCATTGCAAAAGTAGAATCTTAATTCGCTGACGACAGTATATTTCGATGAGTAGTCAATTAGAGTCAAGCAAATACTTTCATGCGCTCCACACCCAATTGCATTACGGTGCTGCCGTCCATTTTGAAATTGCTGAAAAAACCGCTCGGCCTACCCGCTAAGTTGGCGGATTATGTCCGCAAAAAAATTCCTCTTCGTTTCATAGTATTCTAAAACGAAGAAAAGAACGAGATCATAAGAGGTGATCTATTAGGAAGTATTGAGAATTTACTTAAGACGAAGAGAGCAAAAGGCAGTGTAACTAGTACAGCAATCGAGGGAATTACCTCTGAAAACCTTTTCAACTCTGGTTTCCACGTCAGAGCTTAGATCAGACGTGTCTTCTAAAGGCTGAAACCCAGATGATGTGCCGAAACTCGAAGCGACATGTCGTGCATCACAATTACTTAATAATTAAGCAAATAGTAAGTTAGCGTTTGTTTTCAGATTCATTAACGTTTGGCTAGTCGCTCTAAGAAAAGCTTGCCGTAAGCTGTCAAGTGGTTAGCTTTCCAAAATGGATCCACGTAGTTTAACAAAGCACGGCTTTACTTACGCCTGCCGCCGCCAGGTACACCATCAAACATAAGACGAGGGTGAATGCGACTGTCTTCATTTTCTAAAAATAGTTCCCAATAAATTAAGAACATTTGTGCCAGCAAAGCTAAAGAAGCGGTAATTGATTTATTAGGCGGCCTGGTTTAATTATTTAGTATAAGGTGAATCGCAGGCGCTACGGTTAAATGACAACTCACGGTGCTACAAGTTGGTAAAAAAGCAGAGGTAATAGGTTTTTGCGAGAATGGTATGAAACTGAAAAACGACCATTTCGATCAAATTGATTTAGAAACTCGGCTCCATGGCCAATCCCAGAGACGCGCCTGACTAAGCTCCAAAGGTAAGCACACCTAAACGCTTTTGTCTAAGGATAAGTTGCCTCGATGAATTTACGTGCATTCTCAAAGCTGCGGGACCATTGGGGCAATCACGAAAATCTAATTTTGACCTAGTATCTGATGGCCAGATTATAAAGAAAGGTTTATTGACGAACCTGCCGAATAGTTCTCGTAGGATCGGTCGGCTAAAGCTTAAGTATATTTGAAATTCACAAACGCTTAACCTGCTGTGTGACTTGTAAATAAGCCTGCGTGGCCAAAGCGTAGGTAGCGTGTGGGAGTCAAGGTCCTCTTGCTAACTTCGAACGTATGAGCAGGTGCGGGTTTTGTCGAGTATTCCTTTAGGCCTTTACCTGCGAATCCTTAGGTCACCGCCTTTGGTGATGAAAACAGGCTTACTAGGGAGCCATCGCTAAAGCGCCAGTCTTCAATTTATCCCTCTGGTTTTGTTTTGTTTCGCTGCGGCAGGTTTGGTTGTCGGTTTCTGTGCTGGTTCTTTAGCAGCCCGTTCTTTAGCAGCTTTGGAATTGAAATTGGCTTTAATAAACGAGTAAGCTACCTTCGTTGGCCTTCTTAGGTCGCCAGCTAGTCTTTTTATGGGAGAATTTTTTCTCATAATTTTACAGACGGTTACCTAATGCGTGACGAACATTATGTCCCTTGAGCTTGTGGACTTCCTCGGCTTTATCACGGTAGAGATACAATGATTTTAATTGACTGGGTTAGCCGTGTACACCACCTGCCTGCGTGGAGAGAATTTGCGACGGCCGACATACGAGTATGGCAGCCTTCAGTTATTTTATTGTCATAATTGGTTAAGATAGCTATTGAATCCTGAATATTCTGATTTCACCTGCTAGTGTCCTTCAAGAAAACCCTAATGACTTTGAGAAGCTTTATTCGCCGTCTTAAAGGTTACCTGTTCTAGCACAGCATGTCTGTACCATGCAATAAGCTCCACAATTGTAGAATTGAAATATCATCACGACACTATATTTGGATGAAGAAGTCATTCAAGTCAAGCAAGTAGTTTAATCCTCTCTGCAAAAAAACCGCTACGGTGCTACGGCCTCTTTTCCAATTGCTGAAATAACATCTGGTGCTCGCCGTTAGTATAACTGGAGCTGCCTTGAGAACAACTTTAAGTGATTCAACCAAAAACCTCTTCGCTTCATCGTATTTTGAAACGAGGACAAATGCAAGAATATATGAGCCGACAACTTAGGAAGTACGGAGGACGTACTGAAGACGAAGAGCGCAATAGGCAATGTAACTAGTGTAGCAATCAAGGGGAGTGCCTCTTAAAACCTGTTCAACTTTAGTTTCTACCTGCGGGCTTAGGTCAGATGTTTTTTTTAATCTTTCGAAAAAGAAACAACTGCCAAATTTTCGTGGTGATAGGGCGTGTTTAGAAATTAGTTTATGAACATGCAAAAATTAGTTCTCCTTACAAATTCTGTTAATGTTTCGCTAGTACGTCTTTTGAAAGCTCAATGTAAGCCTTTAATTGGTCAAGCCACCTCATCACATTTACGTTTGACCTAGTAACGCTTTACTTCTACTTGCTGTGGCTAGACAGAATATCAAAGATAATACGAGAGCTAAAGCGACAGTATTCATTCGTTTAATATATTTCACAATAGTTGAATTTAATTATATCCCGCAAAGATAAAGAAATGTGGCAGTTGTACTTTTATGCAGCCGGTTTTTTAAATTAAACGCGACACCTAGGCTCAACGATCAAAAGGTAACCCGTGGTGATATTGCCTGGCAAAAAAGGACTGGTATTACATTTTCTCTATAATCGAATAACTTGAAAAGAAGACCATCGAGATGGAGTTATACTTTGAATTTGCCTCCAAGGGTAATCATAGTGACTGGCTTGTGTAAGCCCCAAGGAACAGCTTACATAAACTGTGTCATTTGAATATAAGTAACTTTGATTCGTTCACATCTAGTTTGCATGCAATTTCCTCCTGATCGTGCTAGTTAAGGTAAAGTCATATGAGACTGAGAAGGCTGGTTGCTGGCAATGATTAAATCAACGGCTGCACTTACTCGGCTGGCTCTTTGTATAATCCCAACAATTATAACACAGCAACAGCTGCCAGCTAAGACTGAAGTTGCCTTACATAACTTAAGACTGTATTCCGTTTCTCACGTCGTGAACTCGGCGCGTTGAGCAGCCTTCCCTATGAAATGAATTGCAATATCAGGTGATCAATTGTTAACATATTTTTTATTTCGCTCATGAAAAGAGTTAGTTCCAATGATAGATGACACGCCATTCACTATGCAAAGATATAATTTAGAAAATCCGCTAGTCCTTCTTCACGTGCTATTAATGGGATGCGATGATTGGAACGAAGTGGTCGCAATGTTTAACGTTTCTTTCAGAACGAGACACCGTAGAATGCATGCTGGCGGTGACCTCTGATTAAGCTACTTGTAACCGGCAGCCACAACCACATCCTATGGAGCAAGCATCTATAATCAGATAATTTATTTCTGAATTATTTATTCAGAGTATTACTTAAAGTTTCTGACAGACTCTGCCTTGGCTTGACGTCCAAACTAGTTTCGGTAACGTTTGCACCTGTGACCTGCATTAGGTTTGCTGCACGCTCATGCTCACCTTAAAGCATAATTGGCCATGCACAGTAAAGATGTAAATACAAGTGAAATAAGAAGGTTTGAAAAGCTGTTAAGCTAGAAAAGTAAGACTCCGTTCGTGAAGAGTTCGGGTGTCTGGCTAGCATATTTCTTTCTCTTCATAGATCCTCTAAGACGTTGCACGAGGATTCAGCCTCATAATCTTGCCATTTTCAGGTAAGCCGAGTTACATTCTGTGCCTGGCTGAGTGCTGTAAGCCGAATATGCAGGACTTTGGAGCTCATAGCAGGCTAACCAATTTCGGCTAGAATGTAAACTGCAAAATGCAAGTTTAAACTCTCGCTCTTTTTATTGCAATTGTAGCAAAAATTGGCTAGTGTCAACCGCCAAGACTTGATCAAGGCCATGGTTCGGCGTTTTAAGCAGCCACAATAGTTCTCGCAAACACTAATAATTGTCAACGATAATGATAATATGGAGTCAATCGCACAGTGCTAGGTGAGATCTGAATGCCTTTCTAGTCACTTTGCAGATGCCACGTAAATTGCGTACCCAAATGTTTAGTAGTAAAATTCTCAGGAAGAGCCTACAATAAAATCAAGCGTGTAGAAATAACGTAAGAATTGCTAGCCGGCAGCGTCTAATTAGTCTGCTGTGAAACGCTTAGGAGCTAAATAATATCCTCTTTATAAGGCAGATTTTTGGAAAGCAAATCAAGTAACTCAATCTTTTAGAATAATCTTGATTAAAAAAATTCAAGTGCCTTGAAAAGTTGAAAAATATCGGAATAACGTAGTTTAATCGGTGAGAAGGGTACGATTACATCGTACGCGAAAGCAAAAGACTGAGCAATTGAAACAAGCAGTTACCTATCTAGGCGGTGTTGGCAGATTCCTTTTTTGAAACAGTGGCAGACAAAATACTAGCATCAGCTCATCATGCATCTGACCGTACTTTAGCTTCAGACTCACTGCATCCAGGTCCACGCACTTGCTGAATGATAATAATAATTTAGAAAATAATACAGTTGATATAGGACGTTCATAGAACAAAATATATTTCCGAGCACTACATTTTCTGCAAATTAAGCACGTTCGAATGTCTACTGGTAGTATTTACAATAAAAACGAGAATAAAATGGTTACTAGTGACATGCACATGGTCAGCAGTCAAGAATGGTTCAGGGCAGCTGGCATAGTGTCAGCATGCAAAATCACATCGAGGAAACGTTACAGAGACCCACTATCTTCTATGACAAAAATATGTGTTTTTAGTTTCTTTTTAAATATGGGCAAATCAGGAAATATTGTGAACCATGTTGGGTGTGAGTTCCAGTCTTTGGGAGCATACGAACTGAAGGAACTGTTCCCTAAACATAAAAGATGTGTATAATGTACGGGTATACAGTTAGAATCAGAACAGCAGGTGGTACTACGCATAGCCTGTGGGGTGAATAAATTCGATAGGTGTGCTGGAGCCGGAGATCGAAGGGACCGAAAAGTGAGTGAATAAATCTTGAAGTCTATGCGTTGTTGACTGGGAGAAATTGCAGGTCAATGAGTGGTGGTGAGATGTGGCAGCGGCAGTGCTCACTTAAAGCAAGTTTTCGTGTCCGAAATATATAGTTGTTATAATTGTGCAGTTGTCGCTCAAGTAAACTTTTACTTTTTAAATTTTGGGAGTGTATTATTTATGCAGCTTGAGCTGATGGTAGCTCACCCTACGATGGATGGATGGTGACAGCCACTGTGCAAATGCAATACAGTACACAAGAGTGTACAGCATCTTTAAAATTGCCTCGAGTGAATCGGAGTAGGTAGGTCTAAGTGCAACGATAAAGAATCCTATGAGCAAGGGACCAATTCTTTAAGAGTATTAGCTGCTCGTTTATAGTTCTTGCAGTTTTATGTACACTAGCAGTCTGAGAAAGTGGCCCTGTTCCTATCAGGCATATCTAGGTGCACTTGATAACCCTACCTGCAAGTGCTTCATTGCTCAATACTGAAACATGTAATCACTAATTTCAAATTCAAAACAAAGCAAACCGATTCAATGGTCTACTTGGATGCGGTATTCTTAGCAAATAAGACATACATACTCGCTATTTGTATCTAGTAGTCGCAGGCAAAACAGTGATAGATGCGGTCGACAAGTGAAGAGTAGCAACAATTTTTTAAGCCGCCACGCTTAAGCCGAAGGGAAATATGCTAGCCCAAACGCTATAAGGATTGTTCATTATATTATTCAGAACCCTTTTTTTTACAACTGACAAGTAGCTTCTATCGACTCTTAATTTGAAATAATGTTCTGCTATTCCAGTGTGACAAATATGGCTGCGGCGCCAAAGGAGCATGACAAAGTGGATGTAGGTGACGGTTTAAAATTTAAGCAGATGTGCAGGTTAATTCACGAAAAAAATCTTGAATTTCACTTGGGTGTTGTTATCTTTTATCCTTTTACTGCGTCAAAAAAGTCTGATTTAATCATGTCAGTCAGCCCCAGTGAGCTATGTTCGTACTGTCAATGACTAAACTAGAAGAGCAGACTCTGTATCTAATCGTAACAATTGCCACATAGCGAAAGCAGCCAGCGTAATACTAAAGAGACCTCACACAGTAGTGAGCTGTTTGCTGCTTCTAACGTCAATAGCTCAGCTAGCCGAGCAGCCATGGCTATTGAACGTGCAACGTTTTCAGGAGATCTTTTTCAGACGTAATTCTGATTTCGCTGATTCAATGGATTATTTTTTTCTTGTATATGACGCGTAATTTGACGTAAAATAATCTAATTTAGAAAACTGTCTATTCATGGAATGAACGCTATTAATAGCATGCGATAGTTGGATTGCAGTGGTCGCAGTGGAGATGGCTCCTTTCAGAACAAGACAATAGGGAATGAATTCCAGGGGTGAATGTGTAGCAAAGGTTCTTCAAACTAATAATTACTGCCACTCCTAACGAGCAAGCATATTGCGGCAACTCGATAATTGCTTCGTTATGCTGATATAGTAGTACTCGAAAGTCGCCCATAGACTTTACCTTAGCTAGACGAGCTTATGAGTTCTCTGGACATTTGCAAGTGTGTCTTGCAATGGTTTAACGCAAGTTGTTGCTCGCCTCAAATGGCAACTCACATGAAGAACTTGAATGCGCGTACATAGAGTAGATGCAAAACCTTGGATTAAACTAGAAAACAATCATCTCTTCGTGAAGTTTGGAGGTGTCTTGCTAGAAAATGTGTTTCTCTACACAGGTGCTCCAAGACATTGCTGGAGGTTTTGGCAGCCCAACCTTGCCGTTTTCAGCTCAGCCAAGTTAAATTCTGTTTCAGGCTGCGTACTATAGCCTGAATATGAAGGACTTAGGAGAGCGCATCAGGCAATCATATTTCGGCCGTACTATAAAAGGAAAAGTAAAGGTTTCATTCGCTTCCCTAACTCCCATGTATCCGTATTTTAACGTAACGTGGCTAGTGTCATATACCAAGACTTAGTCAAGATCAATTGTTCAGCGAGTTTAGCACCTACAATATTTCTTGCAAACACACTTAATTCTATTAACAATTGCATCATTTAGCACCAGGATAGAACTGAGTTTTTTTAGGTAATTTAGAAATGCCCAATTCAATGTATTCTCACCTCTTTGCTGGTAAAATTCCCAATTGGATTTCAAAGTGTAGACAGGCACATAAAACAAAGTACGAATTGACAAGTTAGCAACGTCTAGTTGTGCTGCTGCAATATGTTTAGGAAAGAAACAATCTAAATTTGATGTAGAATCACACTTTACAAAATTTCCCTGCCGATAAAAAGTTATAAAGCTAGAATTACGTTAGTTCGATTGACATCAAGGATATCAGCACGTCTCCCTTAAAAATAAAAGTATGGGCCATTTTACTAAGCAGTTAGATAGCAATGAGGTGGTCACCATATTTGAGATTAAAGGAGAAGCAATGTTAAAGTCATCCCTCTTATGCAGCTCTCCGTTTATTTAGCAGAAACTTACTGTATTCAAGTTCACTTGTGTAGTAATAATAATACTAGTATTAATAGTAATTAGTTCAATGAAGAACCATAGGACATCCCAATCTCCTTTTAGGCAGTTCAGATTATCTGAAAAGCACGCACGATCAAATGGTTGGTTGTAGCATGCTAAATAAAACAAAATGAAAGAATCGTTCGAGGTGACAAGAACACGATCGGCATGCAAGTAAAGTTAGTGGCAGCTTGCACAGTGTCAGCAAGCATTGGGGCACATTGGACGAATCAGATGTACTTATTGAATGCTGTGATGGTTGAGCTGTATTGGCTAACTGGGCAAGATGGTTGCTTTTCATAACCTGGGTCCAGAAGTCGTAGGTTCAAATCTTGTGGTGAGCGATATTTTTTGCTACTGCAAGTGGTGGTGACAGCCGTAAAGACTGTTCTATCGCTATACTAAAGGCTAGCGGCTGGGGCAGAGAGGCATGGTTATGCCCTTGGCTCGGCCAAGTTCTCCGTTTGCGCTCTGGCCGATGATCTGACCATATTTTCGGGCTCGACGTCCTCCCTCCAGCCCCAGCTCAATCGAGCACATTGTGTGGCTTCGAGCATAGGGCTCAAGTTCAGACCGGAGAAATGCAGGACGCTGGTGCGCAACCTGGCGGCGTCGGAGAGCCTGGCATTCACCATCGCCTGCTCCCCGGTTCCGATGCTGGGTGACGAGGAGGCACACCTATATCTGGGTGCCCCCCCCAGGGCTTCGCATACCCTCGGGTGGATGTTGAGACGACAGTCTCTCTCCTAACCCGGGATATAGCCTTGCTCCAGCAGTCTCTGCTAGCCCAGTGGCAGAAGATGAACGCTCTCCTCACGTTTCTTATGCCCAGACTGGAGTATCCGGGAAGTGCGAAGTGGCTCCAAAAGAAGTTCCTTGTCCCGGTTGGCAGAGCGGTCAAGAATTTCTGCAGGTCAGTTTGCTCCCTTCTTGACAGAGCCGCTGTGGGCTTCTTTCACGCCTCACGCCTCAGTGGTTGCCTCGGCCTCCTCCCGCTCTCGCCGGACGTGGACATTCTTCGTGCCACGCAGGCATGTCGCATGCTGTCTTCCTCGGACTGGACGGTGGCTGCTGTTGCACGAGAAGGGCTTGACGATGCCATCAATGCGCTCGGAGGAGCACCCTCTGACGAGGCCTGAACAGTCTCCCTGTCCGGTGGCACCTTAGAAAATACCGTGCGTACGGGTTGGGATCGCTCTGGTTGGAGGCCCGCCAGGCGCTCCGACGCCTAGGTGTCAGGGTCCAGTACACGGCTGAGACCATCCAGCTCCACTGGAAAGAAGGAGACCATGAGCTCCCTCAATTCGCGCCTACCATCATGGTCTCCACCATCTGGCAGGACTCAGACAAGACATGGACGGCAGATTGGCGCTCGAGGCTAGACCAGGAGAAATTGGTTCGCTGTCTGGCAACGGACAGCCACATTAACCACACCCACTTCCTCTTTTCAGGTCTTGGTGTTAATTTTGCCGCTTGGCGCTTTATTTTTCGGGCCAGGCTGGATCTCCTCCCGGTGGCTGCTGCCAGGGCCAGATTCGACCCAGAGTCAGAGCACCTCTGCCGTAAGGGCTGAGGTCAGCCTGAGATGCTGCCGCATGTCCTGAACAGCTGCCCGAGCATGATGGTCGCCATCACGGAACGTCACGACGCGGTCCTGGACCGGCTCCTGGAGGCACTGCCGTGGGCACTGATGAGGCATGCGCGGGTGGACCAACACCACGACCTCGACACGGTCCTGCTACGTCGCCCGGACCTTGTCATTGACATTGGCGCCTATGCTGTGGTGGTGGACGTAACGGTCCCGTTTGACAACGGGGAGCTCGTGCTAGAGTCGGCAGCAGAGAGGAAGCTCCTCAAATACACCGAGCTGGTGGAGGAGGTTCGTGTCACAGAGGGCATCATGTGGAGCACTGAGCCTTCGTCATGGGCTGCCTTGGCTCCTGGCAGCTTTGTGTAGCGGACGCTATCAATGGGTCGGCCAGGGTCTGGCCGCGATTCGTGGGCACCGCAAAGTGCCCACAAGGCGGAGCACAGCTGACACAGGATCCCCTGGCGCCGGCTGATCACGAGGAGCCACATTCACTGCCGCAGAAGAGCGCCCCAGCGTCCTCGGGCCCCGAAGCAGATGGAGGTGAGATGCCCCAGCGGGAGGCAACACCATCAGAGTCAGCGCCCCCTCCCCCGGGGGCCAGCATCCCTGGCGAATCGGGCTATACGTGCGAGCCCTCTTGCTGGAGCTAGACAGCTACAGTCGGTTCGGCTAGGTGGCGCCACCCTCCAACGCGCGGCGGCCAGGTACACTGCTGCGCGCTCGCCTGCACCACATGCAACCACCGTAGCGCTTGTAAGGAGGGTTACTCCTGTCAGGCATGAGACACCCCTGCAAGCGCGCCCGACACCTGAGGTCTGGCCGCATCCTGGTCGCTACCCTGGTCACGACCGAGACGTGTCTCGGCGGACCTAGGCAAAAATGTACCCGACCAGTTCTTAATTATAAATAAAAGACGTTTTCGTATACGCTATTATTTTTCATTCGGCAAATGCATACGAATTTTGTTACTTTTTAAAAGTGGGCAAGTCAGGAGATGTCATGACTCAAGTCGGTAGCAAGCTCCAGGATTTAGGACAATACAGACTAACTTCCCCCTCCAAGGATTTGAGGATTAAACAAGGTATAGATAGACAATCATGTTCTGAAAAGAGTGTGGTAAAATGCATGGCTTAGAGGAGAGTTGTGATGGAGAGGCTAGAGTAAAATAATGAAGAGACCCAGAGGTGTTGGACAGTCGCTGCCTTGTTTGACTCACAGCCGGTGAAGGTCATCGAGAAACGCTGAAATGTGCCAACGGGGACTCTCAGTTAACGCTGTTTGTCGTGGCTATCGACTAGCTAAGAGCTTTTTTTTATCATTGCAGTCATCTCTAAAGTAGGCTAATATTTAAATAATTCTTAAACTTAGCTTTTTATAAGACTGCAGAGAATATAATTAGTAATAATGCACTTGATAAAGAGCCATCAGAGAACTCTATCTCTTTCTAGGTGCTTTAAATTTGCTGCCTAGGGAAAAGCAATTGAATGGTGAGTATTATCATGCTTGATAAACAACTTGACTAACATGGTTAGGGATGACATGCACGGGGTTAGCATGCTTATGTGGTTTGTGGCAGCACGCACAGTGTCAGCACGCTTAAGTTCACGAAAGACATATCAAGGCACCCACTAAATGTTGTCATGAAAGTTTCTTTTTATAAGTTCTTTTTGAATGTGGTCAAGTCAGGGGATGTTCTGACGCAAAACGCGAGGGTTCCAGGCTTTAGTTCCAGGCTTTGTGAGAATACGAAGTAACTGCACGGTCTCCAAAGAATTTCAAGGTTTGTACGAGGTATTGGTAGACTGTTGGATTCCGAAACGTGCGTGGTACAATGCTCTGCATGGTGGGGGATAATGGTAACTGAGTTCCCATGGGTGTAATGGTGACTATTAGAACATTATCACTCTCACCACTATCTCTTAAAAATGTTATTGTCATCTATTAAATAACCACCACTGAATTGGTTATTAATTGCATGGCTGAAGCTGAGCTTCCATACGAGCTCGCAGGTGAGGTTCTATGGAGCAGGCCGACAGCTTTGAGGGGTGCAATCTCTCCCGATGTGCATCAACCTGAATTGACATAGGTAATGTTACCAAACTTCGGTAGACATCAGCTTCCTATGAAGTAGCCGCTTGTGAAGCACTTCAGAATTTTTTGCTTCATAAAATAATTCCAATGGCATGAAGAGCTAAAAGAACCTATTTTGTTTTACTTTACCTACTGGTATACAACATGCCTCGAATTTTTCCATTGCACAGTTATAGTGAGCTTGGCATTTTAAGGCGTGAGCATGCTTTTTCAGTTTTCACGGGCTCTGCAAATATCCCTAAATCTAGTTAAAAATTTCAGCAAGTCCACGGAAGTAGTCAGAATAGGTAGGTTGAAGTGCGACAATAAAGAGACCTATTCTTGAAATACCAAATTCTTTAGTCGAATGACTGCTCGCTTGTAGATAGTGCTGTTCCACAAGAACTAGCACTCAGTGAAAGTAGCCATGCACCCGCAGGCACACATCTTGCTCTGCATCCTCAATCTAACCGAATGTGCCTCATCGCACAGCTGTGTAATAGATTATTCCCACCTTCAGAAGTTTGGACGGAATAAATTAAATCAATAATCAAACGTTTCGTATAATTATTTTCTAAGCAGATGCAAATATCCACAATTTATTATCTAGTATTGAGCAGGCTAAACGTTGGAAATGCGACTGCCTAGTGAAAAGTCAGAAGAACGCTTCCAGCCGTCGTACTTAAGTTTATTGAAAGTTATGGCTGTCTAAATTAAAGGTTTGTGCATTCCAATTTTTGGGAACTTAATACATGTTGGATCTTTTCTTAACTTACGGCTTGATTTTTTTGTCACTGAATGCGAATGCATTTTCTGCCATTCTAATGCAACACATACAACCAGGGTGGTAATGTAGTTCAACAAATAGGCTAGTAAATGGTTGACCAAAGCAAGAGCAGAGGTGTAAATCATCTTAAAAATAAACAAACAAATCCTAATATTTACTTATAGATGATATCGGAAGAGTCAGAGACAGTGCACCCTGTTAAAGTATTGACATAAAATGCAGATCGTCTGAGTAGCTAGTACTAATTACAATCCTCGGTTGGTGGTTGTCCATTAACATAAAACTTATTACACGTTCTTAAATTATTATTTAAAGTTTGACATAGGAGAACCAAATATATGTTGGGTTTATCAGTGCTGAGGTTCAAAAAAGCTTCTATAATCTAGTCAATAAGTTTGGCCATTGACTACATTTGATTATACGTTGCTAAATGCCTTCATTGCTTATTCTAGAGGTGCCCAGTGTCATGACACATACTCAAGAACACCTAAGTGATTATTTTATTAAAGCTCGCCGACAGCGTTAGGAAA
Source organism: Cristatella mucedo (assembly GCA_009760855.2). Taxonomy (NCBI): domain Eukaryota; kingdom Metazoa; phylum Bryozoa; class Phylactolaemata; family Cristatellidae; genus Cristatella; species Cristatella mucedo. The sequence continues at coordinate 793,100 of WPIO01000138.1, read as the reverse complement.
AAAAGATGGGAGACCATATAGCAAAAAATAAGAAAATGTTCGCAAACACTCGAAGCACATTTGAAAATGATAAAGTTTTTTTCCATGGCATCAATGCCGATTTCAATATTTTGGACGCTTCGATAATATTAGCTGTCGTTCCAGTTGTCTGGTAGTAAACAACTCAGTAATGTCGCAAAAGCAGTATTTTCCCTAAGGTACTCATTAATAGTTTCCGGCTGCTTTATTTTATTTTCGGTGGCCGTAACTAAGAGATATAGAGCTAGGTCCTGTCTGGTCTTCAGCACTGGCATGGCCGGAAAGTGTAGATCGATAGCTTGAAGCCATCTCAACTTACTCAGGGCTGAGGCAGCATGGGCGGCTGACAACGTTCCTTCAACGCACATGCCTGATCCACACGCCTTGGGCTGCTCTGTGGAAGCAATGACCAATTGCTAAATCACTCAGTGGTTATAGCTGATACGGACATATTGCCGAAGCTCGTAGCAAACTTTGCCTCTCAGCATCGTGGTGCGGATGTTTGACAAGTGACACGCCTTTCACAGGAAGCTCCTTGTTTCCGGCATTTCAGACTTGGAAGATCTTTCATCAGCCATGAACCTTGCAGTCTGTGCTTGCCTTGCTCTTTCTGCTGGCGCTTTCACACTAACCTCTGCTTTGCCTGCTCTTCACTTGGACTAATCTTTTGACTATTGTTGATTTGTGTTCATGTCTACTACCAGCGTTTTTCCAAGATGCTATAACTTTGACTTGCTAGCTGCCTTTCATGGGCTCCTGCATTGTATTGCACCAAACGGTAAGCAGCGACAATTAATTAGACTCCTAACCTTTGAAAGTTTTCAGTTGTGCGAGTATAAGCCTTTTCGCTGTCAGTTGGGCAACCGTGCACTACCTCATTCAAACCACAGGATAGTAAGAGAGTGAGTGAGCTAGGTAGATTTTTAATTTGTAGCCAAACTGGCTATCGGCATGGTAGACCCTACTAGCTCAATTCGGTAAATGTGGCGAGTATTCCCGGGGATGACATTTTTCTTTAATTTGTAAGGCTTTCGTTGCGTTTGATTTGCGGTTTGCTGCATCACCTAACTGCAACATGCTAATTGCGTCGACTGTTAAAAGTATTCTAACGTGGTCCTCATTAGAACTGTCTGTTTTGATTCGCCTTCAGTTTATTGATAGCTATTGAACATGCATATTCCATTAATACGATTTCCTAATACCTGAATTCTCGTTCTGTCAACAATGTTTAACAACCTTCGTAAGTAACTGGATTCTTACATGTACTTGATTCTGGAATCAAGCAACTCCTGCAGTAAAATCCAGTCTGAATTTTTACAGACTATTTATTAGAGCGCGTATTTCTTAGCAAAATCCCAATGATTTTACTCAAATAGATTTGCTTTTTAGCGAGTGATTTTACCTAAGCAACTCTTTGGTACAAATTAACTATTTCCGCCGTGAAATTCAATCCGACTGCTAATGTTTGATACATTAGACCAGAATCTGTAAACACAATCAGCTTCATCTTCGCATTTTCATGTTCATAGCGCCAACAGGTTTTTCTATAGACCAGGGAAAATGAAGTCTCTCACTACGGCTGTATTTTATGTGCGGCTGTTCAATCGCATGATGGCTGCGGTAAGTCAGATTAAGTTTAAAAAATTCATTAAAAGAGGCTTCTCTCTACTTAAGGATATGTTTACTAGAGATCAGCAATAGAGTTTTCCCAAAGCGATCATTTGAAGCCCATTTTTTTTATTAGCTGCTGCATGCTAATTGCTTTGCAAACTAAATAGAACAATGTAATCATCCCGTGGTAGACGTTAGTGCAGACTGTGTAGACAAATTTCAATTCGAGCACTCAGCTGAAAGCTGCCGAGGACACAATTTGTAAGGGAAACTAACCAGAGAGCGGTACCAGTCCAACAGGCTGAACCGCTGATTAAATTTAGTTGTGAGCACCGCTTAAATCTCTGTAAATATGCTTTGAGTGCTACGGTATAGAATGCGACAGAGAGACGTGAAAATTTGTAAAGTATATACTAAAGGCTTTAGACTACAAAGGAAAAAAATCGCTCACAAGCACGCTCTAAAAGTTGCAACTATTATTAGCTAAAGACGTCCTGCTTCAACGAAAATTTATGATACATTAAAGAAACTGCACCACTTGCCCTTACTTGTGTAATGCAGGTAATAAAATAAACTTATCCTTAAAACGTGACCGTCCACGTTCCAAACTTTCGACGATATCGTGATACTTAGTCCCACCAAAGAAATATTGTCTGTAAAACAATGGCAAAAGATGTCACTTCTTTGCTAGGATATTAGGCACAGCTCAGACATATTAGACTCTGGGTTTACACTTGAAAAGTTTATTAATCGCCAACTAAAAATGAAAGTAATAAGAAGTAAAACTACTTCTGTTCCCAACTATTTTTTAAATTGTCCAGCTGTCCCGTATGTATAGGAAAAAGCAATTTATTATTGGATTGCTGAAAATTTGATTTGAATCCGTATTAGTGCTTGTCTGTATGTATACGTTCTAAGTTTAAATATTTGAAGTAGTCGACACAAAATACAAGTGCATGTATAGGTTTGACTAAACTGAAGAGTTTTTAAATTTTAACTAAGTAATATCGAAGGTAATTTATTGATCTTGTGCCTGGTTATCTCAAATTGCTTAATATGATAATAGTTATGATACTTCTGGTTCTGTTGCTTCTTTTGTGTTATCTTTATAAACTCGTACTGGTGGCACTCAGAAATCGTTAAAACATAATTCTAATATGCTAAATCCTGCAGCAGTCTTACAGTTGTCAGCCCTATAGCTTTTGCTATTTGGAAGCGAACCTTGTTTTACAGAAAACCAATAAACTTTGTTTTTAGGTTTAACACTGTTACGTATTCTATTTCTCGGTACTTTAAAACGTCGAATGTAAGGTAACGCGTTAAATATTCAACATTTAAGTCGATTTCTCAAATCGTTATTCACCACATAGTTCTCTCTTCAGCTAAAAGGCTTCTAAAGATCTATTAACCCTAGCTTGAGGTTCAGCTTGACACTAGTAGTGGGGCTTAATTGGACGGAACCACGTTTTGGCCATTTTTACTGCGTTGTAAGTGAAACGGTCGTTGTATTATCGGGGTGCTGGTAGCTGCCTTTGCCGATTGCTCCACGTTGATTAGTTTGAAACTAAAATTGAAAACTACCTGTGAACATTGTGCGAAAATTTATTTCATATTGCATCTGTTCTTCTAAAAGATTTAAAATATTTATGGTCGTTATAGTTGTACCTTTGCTTCGATCCCTCCCAGCCTTCGAGCACCTCAAATTCTTTCAACTCACTTGCTGCATGTATTGATGACATCCGCACACGGATTGCAACAAATTTTATAAAACTAAACGAAGGTAAAACTAACTTACTAGTTATAGGCAAACCCAGTGTAATTCAGAAATTGGAAAGGCTGAAACTCAAGATTGGCTCTGCCAGCATATCTCCAGTTGAATCAGCTCGAAGTCTAGGAGTCATATTCCAAAGCGATCTTTTCTTAGACGACAATATAAGCTCCACAGTAAATCTGCCTATTTTGAGCTTCGTAACATTGCTAAAATTCGGGCTTGTTTAGATAAGGATACCGCATCTAAGTAGGTCCATACATTCATGACATCCTGTCTCGACTTCTGCAACTCACTGCTCGCTGGCCTACCGGCTTGCCTGATCAGGCGATTGCAGCTGGTGCAATAATAACAATAATAATAATATTGCACTTGATAAAGCGCCCTCAGAGAACTTAATCTCTTTCTAGGCGCTTTACATTTGCTGCAAAGTGATACGCAATAGAATAGTAAGTAAAATCATGCTTGAAAAACAAACAGAATGAGTAACATGGTTAGGGGTTACATGCACTGGGTCAGCATGCAAATTTGGTTAGTGGCAGCATGAACAGTGTCAGCACGCATAAGCACATCGAGGACGAATCACAAGGACCACTAAATGCTGTCCTAAATAGGTATGTTTTTAAGTTTCTTTTAAATGTGGTCAGGTCAGGGGATGTTCTGATGCAGGTCTGGAGGGAGTTCCAGCCTGTGGGAGCATACGAGCTAAATGTACGGTCTCCAAAGGATTTAAGGTTTGTACGAGATATTTCCAGACTGTTGGATTCCGAAAAGCGAGTGGTACGAAGCTTTGCCTGATGGGGTAGTATATCTGAAAGATAGGCTGGAGCCATAGAATGAAGAGACCTAAAAGTGAGCGACAAAACCTTGAAGTCAATCCGTTGCTTGACTGGTAACCAGTGCAGGTCGGCGAGAAGTGGAGTAATGTGGCAACTGCGACGCTCACGACAGACAAGCCTAGCTGCAGAGTTTTACACCAGCTGCAATCGCCTGATCGCACATGCTGGTAGGCCAGTAAGCAGTGAGTTGCAGAAGTCGAGACGAGATGTCACGAATGCATGGACCAACTTGGACGTGGTATCCTTATCTAAACTAGCCCTAATTTTAGCAATGTTATGAAGCTGAAAATAGGCTGATTTGACTGTGGAGCTGATGTGGTCGTCTAACGAGAGGTCGCTTTGGAATATGACACCTAGATTTCGAGCTGATGCAACTGGAGATATGCTGGCAGAGCCAATTTTGAAAGTCAGCCTTTCCAATTTCTTAATAACACTAGGTTTGCCCATAACTAGTAAGTTAGTTTTATCATCGTTTAGTTTTAGAAAATTTGCTGCCATCCATGATCGGATGTCATCAATGCATGCAGCAAGTGAGTTGAGAGAATTTGAGGTGCTCGAAGGCTGGGAGGGATCAAAGCAAAGGTACAACTGAGTGTCATCCGCATAGAAGTGAAAGCCCAGATTGTGCTTGGCAATCACATCAGCGAGAGGGAGAGTGGAAACCTCCTCAGCTAGGATTGTCTGTCGTGAGCTTCGCAGTTGCCACATTACTCCACTTCTCGCCGACCTGCACTGGCTACAAGTCAAGAAACGGATTGACTTTAAGATTTTGTCGTTTACTTTCAGGTCCCTTCATTTTTTGGCTCCAGCATATCTCTCAGATATACTCCCCCATCAGGTTAAGCATCGTACCACCCGCTTTTCGGAATCCAACAGTCTAGAAATACCTCTTACAAACCTTTAATCCTTTGGAGACCAGGCATTTAGTTCGTATGCTCCCAAAGCCTGGAACTCCCTCACGACCAGAGTCAGAACATCCCCTGACCTGACCACATTTAAAAGGAACTTTAACAGACCTATTTAGGACAGCATTTAGTGGGTCCTTCTGATTCGTCCTTGATGTGCTCATGGGTGCTGACACTGTGCATGCTGCCTCTAACCACATTTGCATGCTGACCCTGTGCATGTCACCCCAAACAATGTTATTCATTCTTTCATATATCAAACATGATTTTACTTACCATTCAATCGCATTTCCATTTGCATTAAATTTAAAGCGCCCAGAGAGAGATTAAATTATCTGAGGGAGCTTTATCAACTGCAATATTATTATAGCTTGTAAATAGATTTATTAGGAATGGATTTGCATCATCATAAATATTTTCATACCAAAATCACGAAACTCGTTCTCTTTGGAAGAGCAATATTAAAGTGTACGCACCCAATTCAGTTTGAATGCATATCCCAGTCTCGCAGGCTTCGTACTCAAGTGTCTACGTCATTGTGAAATCCCAATGAGCCGACGGGAATGCTGGTGCTCAAAAAATTTGCTTTAACTGTGGTACTTATTGTCTCAAATTGGTAGGACAATCACGAGATTAAAATTACAACGAACGACGCTATGCATTTGAATAGCAACATGATAGACTGGTTAAGTTCTTCAGTTTGTACAAAAAAGATGGTCGCCGGGTTTTGTCCATTTTTTTAAATGCAAATAAAGAAACTCACAGGCCTGGTTTGAGCTCTTATCCTGTTTAACCCGGTGATGACAGCGGTATATTTTATTTAGCCTTAGCTTGAAATCAACTTACCTTATGAAAACTCTAAGCCAGACATTTAGTTGGTGCGAATTAATGAACAAAAACAATTTCAGATTATCCGCACCTAGAATTGAGGTTGACGTATTGGTTTCAAATCTGGAGCATCGTGTGCGTCGTTGTGAAAGGGTGTATTATTTTGAACATATAATGCAGAATTAGGAGGTACATGCTGAATTCAGCTGTGATGTCGATGCTGAAGTGGACAAGGTTTAGAGACGTAAGTAGCCGGAGAGCATGGCCAGCGAAATAAGCTGGATCTGCCATTATGATTGATTCGTGACATTTACTTGAACGATAAGGATTTCTGATCAATTGAGCCGTTTCAGAATACGGCAAAGCAAAGAGGAGCGTCTTATCAACGTTCCACCAATGCCTGTACCATGAGTTGGCACTAAATAATTGGCTAAGTATCAACAGTCTCGTATGAATTGTGGTCAAAGACCTCATTATTGCAAGTATGTATTGCAGAATCTGGGTTAGACAACCTACTTCGGCCTTGCACTCAATTCTGAAGTGGCTTAGGTTCTGAGAGGTAACTAACGGGAGAGCAGGACAAGCTGGATACACTGTAGCTGTGATCAAAGTCAAGTTGTGAGAACCAATTGAACGATTATGAAGGCTGATTAATTTCATCATTTTGAAATACGACGAAGCCAAGAGGAGCGTGGCATCTAAGCTCCACAAGGTAATCTCAGGGGTCAATCATTTGGCGGTCAACTGTGAACCGAAACTTTTAAAAATACATACAGGACTATTTTGGTCTGCTGCAATGAGACTAAATCGAGGTATGTAAAATTCACTGAGAGGCTCCAGTTTCATGAAAGAATCGTAAAAATTGACGATATTTCTAATTTCTTAACGTCAAGAAATTTGGCTGAACCATAGAACGCTACTAGTCACAATTCCATGTAAAGCCTGTCTTAGAATACCGTACATAGTCCGAAGCTAGTACTCTCTGGGATATAATAGATACATTATAATCACACATTAGCACTTGAGCTTGCAAAAAGAAAAAAACGGATAAATCTGGTTTTCAAGCTGAGCTTCGCCTAATAGGTACCGGGAAGTCAATAGGGTGCATGCACCAATACAAGTCCCACTTCTTTATCAGTCACAAATGTAATTGAGGATTACTAAACTAAGGCTTTGCATGTTTACCATTACATTGATTGAAAATTATCATTTAACCAAGAGAAAAGAGACGATGATCAATCATAAATTTTGACTCGCTGTTTGCTTATTCTTTTTCTTACATAGTAAAAGTGACTTACTGCGATATTTAACCAATGCAATATGCAAATCAGCATAAAAGCGATTGAGTTGAGAATTTAAATGCAATATAAATTACAGTGCACTCACAATGAAAATATGTAGTCAGCAAAACTCCTCAGTGTTTTTCACAAGCAATTTTAGGGGGCAAGAACGCGACAAAAGACGCCGAGAAATTCGGACAGCTGTATCTAGAAAGCTCATTAGAACGCTTCACTTTGGTGAGGTAGCTTAAGAAAATGTTGTTACCTCATAGAAAAAAGGAATGCGACTGCTTTTGCAGTAAACTCAAAAATGGTTTAGAATTGTTTTGATGGACACCTGGCGAAATCAACAAACGTTGTGGTTCGACTCTAACCTAATGCAAGGTTAAGAACTAGACATGTTTAAGATGGTTATGATTGGTTAGTATTCGTGATAACGCAAAGTTCTTCCTAATACGATGGCTACTTCCTATATCGAAAATTCCAAAAATATCTTTGATTGCGATAAAGGTTGCAGCTAGCGTCCTGTTGCACGGCAAAGGTGCAACGGCAGATGCAAAACGCATTAGGTGTCTTTTTTAATATCAAGTTTAGCTTCAGATTTTTCTAAGATGTCTTAAAAAAGTCAATTATACTATGTCAAGTGACAAGCTGGTCATTTTGAGAGAGTTGATTCTACGAAATTGGTAATACAATAATTAACGATGCTGAGTAGCTGGTTTTGTCACGCTGGTTACGTGCTCGCACCTATCAAGGTCTGGCTGAGGTAGTGGACTCAAGCCCCGAGGCACGTGTGAAGCGCCCGAATAGAGAGCGAGTTTTCTTTCAAAGCTCACACAAATAACGAATATATTTCCTATGCACAACTTCCGTTTTGTTTTTAAAGTCGACCATTCATAGTACAATGCATGAAAGAATCGTACCCGGAGTCTTCATTTATGTGACAGAGCAGGTGGTATATGATAGCAAAACCAGTAGACGTGTGCAGCTCTATCTTTAGGATCTACCTGTATGCAGCAGTACTATCTATAAAGGTTTAACTGATTTATCTCGTGCATCCAGCAGCTTTCTAGCAACTAATTCAATTTTCATAGCACTTATTGTTCACCTCGTCAATTGAACCTGCATTTATGTGACAGCATACCTGACGAAGTGTCCAGTGCCGTAACAGCATCGGGCATGCTAAAGGGAGCCATTAAAGCCCAGAAAGCCTTTGCAGATTGTTTTTACGAGTGATTATATTAGTTTTATCTTGATAATGGTGACCATCGAGTAAGCATTTGTTGGGTTAGTGAGGGTGGTCATTGAAAGCAATCAGGGCCATAAATGTTGACAGACTATTCTCTTTTCTTTCTCCTAAATTACGCCTAGAGAAGGGATTCTTTCGTAAATTCATAACTTTGTGTAATTTAAGCAACAGTTTAGTAATTATTTTTATTTGTATAGCACGTATTGCTCACCTTCCGTGCAGAATCTTTTTAAAGCGATTATATAACTAACAAAGTATCTGGTGCTATGATAACATCGGCTATGCCACAGTTGGCAAATTAGGGCTAGCAAACCACTGCAGACTATTTTGTAGAGTGGTTGTATAAATTTTGTATTTATAATGTCGACAATCAAATATCATATGTTTTCTTAGTGCATTAGGTCATCAAAATTATTTAGGGCTATATAGGGCTAAAGACTATTTCTCTCTTTCCTACTCCTCAACTTCGTCTAGAGAAGCGTTTCTTGCATGTGGACATCATGTCTTGTCACTATGGCAACAATTTCATCAATTTAGCTACCACTTCAAAAAGCACGCCTATTTTCTGATTAATCTACTGAAAAATACTCGATGCTGCTTGGAGAGCTAATTTATACTTGTGTCGACTTTTTATTTTAATGATTGCATGTTATCACGTGCAGTATACGTGAAACAGGCATCGTCATCGAGCATCAGCTTTAAAACCGATGCTATCAGTTTAGCCTTATCATCACCACAATTTTTGTATCATTGTGCATCAATATTCTTACTTATGAATCTTAAAATAGGTAAGGTCAAAATTACCTGATCAGGGCTTCTTTAAATAGCAGCATTAGTAAATTATTTAAAGAATCAGACCTCATGCTGGCATTTGTTTTCGACCCTCCTAGAACCATTGTAGTTTAATCTTAAGCTTGTAAATCCCAGTTGGCTTTCCAATACCCCAACTTTTAATGTACATGTGATAATTTATGCGTGTTTCTTTTGTCTACAATGATTTCAATTTTTAATGAGCTGTGATAGCCATTGGCGCTATCTTTGAATAATGTAAAGGCGATCTTAGCTATTCGTAATTGCTTGTGTACGTGAAGCTTTACAAGCAAGACGTGGTAACCTCGTTTTACATCTGCAGCTAGTTATTGGACAGATTAGTCCTATTTTTAAGGGAACATAATTCGTTTTCAAAATGCATGGCTCTTCCAAAGCAAATCGTTCATGCGTTTTCTAATACTTTGTTCAAGGAATGTGTACTCACAGAAAAAAGAACGTTTGGGAAAATCTGAATTTAAGCTCTAAAAGCCAATTTGTTAGACGGGCCAGGCCACCAAAATTCTGTTTCGTAATGTAAAAGTATGAGACGCATAAACGGAAAACCATGCTTGCATGTGCATGCATACTTATCTGATTGTCGACCACACACGGGCTCTGCCTTTCTTAAAGTTGGGGAATTGCAAAGGGTAGCCAGCATGCTAGGCAGACGGAAGTTCGAAGAATCTATGGTTCCATAGCCTAGCAACGAAGAAACGTACTACATGAAACTGCATCACTCTTAGAAGTAAAGAGAGGTATGAAGCTAATGCATTACCATCCAGCAGACTGTCTATCGGTGTTTCAAACAACTACCCGAGCAATAGAGCGTTCGTGGCTTCAGGTTTTGACGAAACATTCCAATTACTCGCTTCAGCAATTCACAAGGTAACTAATTAAATGCAAATGTGCATTTAATATGGACTTGAGCGTCTTAGATGAGATATTATTATTATTTTTACGAATTAGGAATATGTTTCTTTGATAAGGTCACTCGTCTACCCTTTCGACCTAAGCATTAATAAGCTCTTTGAAAGTAAGACGGGAAATTATGTCGAATGGATTTTGAGATTCTGGAGTCCGAAAAAAGTGCTTCTACATTTGAGACGTACTCTAGGATCGTGTCTAAGTTACTGTTATAACTAAAATGTATACGATAAGCTGGATTGCTGCACCGATCGTTGGTCAGAAGGTATCGTGTATCAGTTGAAAAGACGGCCGATCTTAGTCAATAACGCTTTAGAAAGCCCACCTGCCATTTTGCAACAGTTGTAGCCAAAGTTACACGTTCCGTTTATTAGGATCAATCGGTGCTAATCAAGACACTGGAAAGTCAGTTCTGATTTCTCGATTGCTTTCGCAAGCTTGCCGTTAGTAAAACTAGCAAGCTCATTAACTTTTGTAGTCAATCGACCGTCTTTGGCGGGCTGCACGGTCACCTCATCTGCACTTCAAACCTCGGCACATGAGAGCCAGTGTTTCAATTTACTATCTGATTATGACGACAGCTGTTAATTGGGCATAAGAAGCAGTGTCATTAAATATTTTTTTTTAAGAAAGCATAATTACAATTGGTCGTGACGGCAGGCAACACCCAGATGATATAAGAAAATGTGAGTTTGATGCACTGTCTAATAAATAAGACCCTCATGTTTTTACATGTGTGGATTTTGGCTGCAATAAACGATGACCTATATGTAATAGTCACGATAATATTTCAGTTTGAAGGGTTAGTAAGGATAAGGTGAAGCAAACGAGCCAGATAAGAAATAAGTTATTCGACGTGCCTACTTCGGTAAATAGACATGGTGTTAATGTGTCCAACCGAAATCTCAAGTAACACTCAGTAAGTAAATTAGATGACGGCCGTCAACAATAGCTTGGATTCGCAGGAACATATACCTTGTCTTCTAAACAAAAATGTTGAAACGAATTGAACTGGTTTGCAATTAAGGAATACAAAGTGGAAAATAGTGACTACCTCCAATTGTTTGGTGAATCAGAAGCAGGGATGTGGGTAAGACCTGTCGGGGCTGGGTCAGTATGATCCCATTCAGCAGTTGTAGCCAGGTCTCGTTGACAGATAAGACAACAGTTTGGCCCCGAATACTTATTTCACACATTCTGGCTGAGTTAGTGGGAACTGAGCGACCATTTTGAAGGAAAGAGTTATGCTTGGCAGTCGGTTATCTTTCATAACTGAATGCTACTATGTGACAGTGACTCATAACCGAACTGTAGAAAGATTGGGCAAGGCCAGCAGCTACTTCAACAATCAAAGCGATTATAGTGGGCACGCATTTTTTAATTAGAAAGCAAAGTCATTTTTACTTGAATGATTACTTACATCTGGAAAAGCCAAGGTCTTGCCAATCTTGAAAGTCCTTATTGTAAAATGCAATCCTGTTGGCGACTATCAGCGTACCATGTTTTGTGTGCTAAAAGTGCTTAGATTCTCCTTGCACAAAGAACGCCCGCACAGAACCAACACCAATAATTTATTGTACTACTATTAAATACTATTATACTATACTATACTGTTATACTATTATATTATAATATACTATAACACTACTCACAGAGCAGAGGGAGCAAGACATCACTCGCCCCTCTCTTCCTCTCTAGTCTCCTCTCCTCGACTTCGGCTATGCCTTGGCCGACCGTGATGGTGAATCCCCATCTATTTACCAGGGAGTTACCAGCCTGTTTCAACGCCTCATTAGAAGCCGACCACAGCTGTGCACAGGCCCCTCTCGAGGATGCTACCACCTGCTGCTTAAGAGAGGAGCAGTACTGGCCTGCATATACTCCGACCACACGACCCCTTGACCTTAAGGTCACAATGTTCCAGCTGCAATGCAAGTAGCTGCACTGTACCATCGTTTAAGCAAACTCCCTAGCCCCCTGACGTACAGTTCAGTCCACAACGTGGTCAGAGAACCGATTCGGGCGCTGCAGTTCCGACTGCAGGCGAAGTTGGTGGCCACCCCTTTCCTCTGTCCAGTCATACTCATCATCTTCGTCTCTCATCTGGGAGAGTGCTGGCAGCTGAGCTCGTAATACTAGCTTAGTGTCCGGAACTAGCCCCACGTCCAACACTTGTCTTCGGATTACGGTCACCTCGACACCAAGACAGTGAGTCCTCGAGTTTTCAAATCTATTTCGCCCATTCTGAGGTACACTGCTCATCGGCTGGTTTCACAAAAACCCTTTATCCGGCTGTGTAGTTAATGCGAGATTGGGTGTTGCAGTGCTGTCCCTTCTTTGGCTGGAGTGGGCACCGCCATTCATACGTAAATAACCGCCTGTGAGGCACGGTTTCACCCTTTATCCCCTCAGTCAGCGTGGAATTGTACCAGTACACCAAATCTAGTACTCCTCTACCGGTGCGAGCTGCCATGCCCTTGATAGTCCGATGCATGAATTCAACTATGCTGCTGCCTTCAGATCGGTAAGCACATTGGTAGATGGTCTCAACGCCCCAGCGTTTGCAGCGACACCGAACTGCCTCAGATCCGAACGAGGCACTTTTGTCCATCAGAAGCTGTGTGGGTGGGCCTCTCTCTCAAAATATTTTCTCCAGCACTCTGGTGATAAGGTACACATCTTTGCTAGGAATGTGCCATCACAGCGTAAATCTGCTAAGCCCACAATCCACCAGCTTCACATATTTCTCGTTGCAGTATTGTGTGACGTCGATTGCAAGACGAGACCAGGGTTCGGTGACTTAAAGACTGCCTCGCTGCCATGAAATCGGCGACATATCCACTGATCTGCAGCGAAGACAGGATTGAACAACTAGTTCTACATCGGTTCTGTGGATGTTCGTATTAGGGTGAAGTAGCCTCGCTAGGTAATGCGTCCTATCGACGCCTATGCGGTGCAGATTTTGGAATTGCTTGAGGTCGATATTGGGAGCGCCAAACTGACCACAGGAGCGATGGCATGGGTACGGCAAGTCGTGAGCTTCAACTACCTTTGCAGTACTCGCGTCAGCTGGTCCGCTTTGTTCTCTGGCGACCCTCCTAGGCTTACAGTCGTCTCCAGATTGCACTCCGTTACAATATCTCAGAGTAAGCCCAACTGTCAAATTATCGCCACTCCCATGCCAAGCGTCCTCACGGGTTTATCCCCATTGATCAATGACTTTAGCCAACCGAACACCGAAGTCGAATCAGTCGCAATTAGGATTTACTGAAGTCCCCACGTAATAGCGATGTTAGGGCCTTTGATGACGGCTTCTAGCTCGGTCGTGTTGGTATGCAAGGTATCGCCGGCTTTTCGGCATATAGCTTTCGAAGCCACGAGGCATCCTCAACCACTTTACCATCAATCTCAAGGTACGTTCCACTAGTGATGCTGCTCGCATCGCACCACAATTTTCCACTGACGAGATTGCAGACCCTATGGCATAATCTCGGCGCCATACGAGGTATTTGTGTTTACTGTCAATGCGGAGGCCTAGGACACGACCACCCTCGAACTTTTCAGGCGGTTTTGCTTTAAGTCCGTACTCGCGGAGAAGCTACATCTCACGCTCGTTTGAGACGATATCATTGTTCGCCAAAATATCGTCAACATCCAAATCTGTGCCGAATCTGGCTCGCTCCTCCATGGACAACCTTTTATTTAAGATGACATTCATTATTTTCGGTGCAACGTTAAGGCCGAAACCCAGGTGAGTCAGGCAATATTGACGGCCATGAAATTCAGCCACCTGGTACTTTCACAATTATGGGTCAACGTGAATTTGCAAATAGGCCCTAAGCTGGTCCACGAGGCTTAATGTTCGTCCCATTCGCCGCCATGCACGAAGTTTATTACTGCACACGTCCCCTTCAGCCGTGTGGCTCGACATGAACTGGTTGAGCTAGCAATAGTCGGGGACAGGCCTCACTTACCCTTTGCTACTTTGGACCACCACCATCAAGGAAATCAGCCAGCCGCACTCCCTGTGAAAAGGTTGAAGCCAACCACACTTAATTCAGTCCTCTACTTCCCATTCATATTCTGCTTCTACCTCAGCCGAGATCCTATATGAGGACACGCGGTTCTGCAGCAAGGGGGCCTGTCCGCCTTCTTTCCAGTTCCAGAGCACGTGCCACGCACCATCGTGGAATACGGCAGCAAAATCTTGGTCGGAGACTGTAAGCTCGCTCGAATTTCCGACCTTTGCAACGAGCGAGACGTCGGTGGCCGGGGGAGAGCGAGGGCAGGTTACACTGTTTTTTCGCCACGAATGCATCGGGTCACTGGAGCCTCATTAACGAAGTCAACTTGGCCTTCACCGCCATGCCCTACAGGGACCCGCCAAGTGCTCTTATGACATCCATTCCAAGGATGATGTCCCAGCCAGCACATATATCGGCTAACAAACAATGAACCTCCAAGGCTACTCCTTTAATTAACATACTGTACCTACACGTAGAGGTACAGAGAGTGTGGTCAAAGTTAATCATCAAGATACCCTCCCTCGCAGGCTGCAGATCACGAAAGTAGGCCAGCACTGCTGCAAGCACCGTGCGGGAGCAGCCAGTGTCAACAAGTTCTGGCGCGAGCTGGTCATTCAACATCACGTCAATGGAGGGCAGTCGCGCCGAGGTCAAAGGGAACACGCTGGTGCAGGTGTTGGTGGCTCCCCTAGTCGTTTTTTTGATCGCCGACTTTTTTACCACACCCAGCAGCTCGATGATTCGGATCACCCCAAATCCAGCAAAGTCGCGTGTGCGGCCCGCTGTGAAAAGGCTGGTTGATGTACCGCCTTTGAGAGTCCGGCCAAGAATGCACCACGACGCCACAGGTCTGAGTACTTCGATCCTCAAAACGGCCGGCGAGACATCCTTCACTTGACGAGACAAAGTTCCTCGACATTTCAACCAACACGGGCAAATCAGCTATGATAAGCGAGCACGCTGCTCGATGTTGCCGCTTTACGTCATCGGGTAGGTCCGACACAAATGCCCACTTCAGCAAAGACTCCGGGGATAAACAGGTGCCCCCCCCCCACTTGAGCAGCAAAGTCAATGGACGCCATGCGAACAAGGTCGGGTAAGTAGACGTCTGGCGACTCACCCTCACGAAGTTTTCTGCTCTAAGACTCGTCGTACGCCCGGAAGCAATCGGGTAAAAACGCAGCACTGAGTACGCGTTTCACCTTCGTATAGTCACTTTTATCACTGTCCACCAGCCCTTCATAGACGGCAAAAGCTCCACCGGTTAAATACAAGGGCATGAGTGCGGCAAGATCATCATCTTTAAACTTGTTCGTCTTGGCCACGGAGTCAAGTAGAAGTATGCACTCGATGAAGTCCGTTTTGGCGTCATAAGCTGCAATTTTGCCTAGCATAACCATTGATGCCATCAACTCTATTAGGCGAAATAGCTTGTGGTTTGATTCGCCTGGCACAAAGAACGCCTGCACAGAACCGACACCAACAATTTATTCTTGTACTCACATAGCAGATGGAGCACGACTTCACTCTAATGTCATGTAATAAATATATTTGCATGGGCAGCTTTTACAAGCAAAGAATTGGAAGAAATTCTTCTGGAACAGTCAACAAAGATAGCACAGATGAACGCTTGAGGACAGGCACCTTACGGTGGATTTCTTAAGTCTCAATCAATGGAATGAGGGCATCAAAGTGGACACATGAAAGTTAACAGCCTAAGAGGAAGAGGATAGGCGAGCTCATAAAATAAACTTTGAACTGGAAGCTTTTGAAGAAATCTGTAGGCCTTAGACAAATTTTAAAGCCTATTTGATGCATTATGGTAATACACTGTCAATGATAGATTCGGTGATACTCCGGCTGTAAGCAAGTTGCTATACAGGATTTGCATCAGTCAACAATTCTAAAGGGTCGGGCTTCAAGCCACAGAAAAATTCACACTCTTAGGAACATGTTCATTTAGTATTCACGTTTTTCACCTGGCCAAACTGTTAACAGATTCCCAGTTTTAAATAATAGCGACGCAGGTTCGCCTCAGACTGTCGCTTATTTTCTTCAAACTGCCCAGATGTGGCTGTAGAAGCGAAATTTCATTAAATCTATCACCGTCTGTAACTCCTCAAATTCAGACCATGTGGGTGTTACACAGGAGAGTTGTGTATAGCTCACTCACAGCCTAAGTGGCTTTCGGTACGCATTCGGTAGCCAACAGACTTCGTCTCACGGAACAAAGAGAAATTTGGGAAGCATAGCAGATTCAGGAAAGCAGTTGAGGTAGTGAGTAGCTTGGAAGTAGCAGCTCAGAACCCCTGCAAAGGGTGAGCCGTAGTCGGCAGTAGGAGAGTAGTTATCGGTGCATAAGAATTGTGGAGGCGAGTTCCACAGTGTAGGACCTGCAGAGCTAAATCTTCTTTTGCCAACGGTCTTTAAGTAAAGGAATGGAGCAGCTAATTTATTATCCACACAGGAACTGAGGGCGCGAACAGGCTGACATTGATGCAACAGATCAGCTAGGTACGAATGAGCCAAGCCTTGGCGGGCCTAGTGGGTCAGCTTAAGAGCTTTGCTCTGTATTCGTTGCTAACCAGCATCCATCCATAGCTCTTTTAGCAAAGGAGCCACTCGCTCAAACCTCTGGGACTTGAAGACTAGCCATATTCATGGTCATCTGTACTGGCCTAATAGCGTTCTTTGGTAGCCCAGCTAAAAGGGAATTACAGTAATCAAGCCGAGACGGAACTAAAGATCTAGTCAATTTTTTTACAACCCACTGTGGGAGACAGTCCATAATCTTGGTTAGGGATCGGAAGTGATAGCTAGCTTTAGAAGCAGTCTTCTAAGTGAAGCTTTCAAAACTGAGGCAGCAATCTAAAACATCTAAAGTTAGAGCACGTGGTGATGGCCGCACAACAGCATCACCTATTGGAAGAGCATAGCATTTAAATCCAGCCATAAGCGTATGGTGTTCCATGAGGAGCACTTCGGTTTTATCACCATTTAATTTCAGGAAGTTTTCGATATCCATGATTCAGTATCAGCAAAGCAAGCATTCAGTTTCTCAGTTGCTGCAGCAGATTCCGACGGCTTTAATGACAAATACAACTGTGGACCAAACATGGGATCGTGCGTGAAAATTGACATATTTTTGGTTCGTTGCTTTCCGGGCTAGCTCATAACTATAAAGTTTGTCCGATCGTCGGTAATCTCCAACCATTTCCAAAAAATTAAAAATCACGTGTCAGGCTAGGACTAAAAAAGAATCATCTTGCAATGATATGCATAAAGGTGAACCGCATTTGAATGATACCAAAAAACACGTAGCGTCACCCTGAAATATCAAGTTGGAAAGCCGTTTCATGGTTTTAAAGTATCACAACAAGTGATACAAGAAAGAGTAGTATCGGACTAAATCTATAACTGTATCTTCATTAGCTTATATCACAAATGACACGATTTTAGATCTTCACTACAGCTCTTCTCAAGACAATTTAGCCTTAACCTATTTTAGCATATGGCCACTCCCAACTGTTCTTATGCAGAAAAGTTATCAAGATGGTTAGCAATAATCTTTTTATAAGTGAAGATTGCGGGTAGTCGACGAATACACCAGGATTAAACCACGTCGTAAACACACTTTTAAGTGAGCAGCGCATTTCGGAAATTTCATTCGTTGATAACGTTTTTTGGTTTTCCTGAACCTTAAAAACTATTGGCTTCATATTGGATAGCGAATTTCGTAATAAGAAACTTGAAAAAAGTCGTCATTGCAGTTATTGATAATCCGTAATTTTTAGTTTGGCAAAACCTGGCCAGGTACGCAGTTTGGCACGACTTCAACCAGTGAACAGGACGACAGGGAAATATTCTTAACATACAAAGCCGTCCGATTCTCGTCGTTTTACTTGAACGACCTTTTTTGCACGCTTACACGTGGCTGAAGCTAGGCTATGTGGCTCAGGAAAAACGAAAGGGAATTCCTTTGTCAAATAATAAATATTTTTGGGTTTTGAAAACAAAAAGACGTAAAATAGATACTAGACCAAATTAAGCAAAGCCCCCGAGATACACGTACCATTTTATCAAGCATCTTAAATTACTTAGGAAACAGTTACGTTCCAATAACTTGACTAACCGATTACCCATTGCGATGGAGTGTTTTCGCATGCAACCAGCACATTCCACGCTTCATAAAACTCAACAGACTAGGTTCTTATCATCTGCTCCTGCATCGTATCCAACCGAACAGTAAGCACTAGCCACTGGAAACTTTCGGTAAGCCTTCGAAAAAAGAAGTATCCAGAAACCTTTCATAGGCATGGGTCCAGGAGCAACAATGTGCTATGGTGATACAAACGCTGGTGTGAGCTAGTAGGACAGCTAGAAATACTATAAACATCAGTTCAACCGAGCTTGCTGTAACGTTACAAACTGCTAGCGTTGCTTAGTGCGAACAAATAACGTTCTTGGCAATAATGTGTGCCATGTCAGTGTAACGTTCGTGCTCGATAAACTTATTTTTACATGTGTACTTGTCATCACAAACCGCTTCTGACACTAAAGAAATTGATAACAATAATAATAATATAAATATTGCACTTGATAAGGCGCCCTCAGAGAACTTAATCTCTATCTAGGCGCTTCACATTTGCTGTAAAGTGAAATGCAATTGAATGGTAATTAAAATCATGCTTGATAATCGAACGAAATGAATAATATGGTTAGGGGTGACATGCACAGGGTCATCATGCAAATTTGGTTAGTGGCGGCATGCACAGTGTCAGCACGCATAAGCACATCAAGGACAAATCACAGGGACCCACTAAATGCTGTCCTAAATAGGTGTTTTTAGGTTCCTTTTAAATGTGGTCAGGCCAGGGGATGTTCTGACGCAGGTCGGGAGGCAGTTCCAGGCTTTGGGAGCATATGAACTAAATGCACGGTCTCCAAAGGATTTAAGGTTTGTACTAGGTATTTCTAGACTGTTGGATTCCGAAAAGCAGGTGGTACGATGCTTGGTCTGATGGGGTAGTATATCTGATAGGATGGAGCCATAGAATGAAGGGACCTAAAAGTGAGCGACAAAACCTTGAAGTCAATCCGTTGCTTGACTGGTAGCCAGTGCAGGTCAGCGAGAAGTGGAGTAATGTGGCAACTGTGATGCTCACGACAGACAAGCCTAGCTGCAGAGTTTTGCACCAGCTGCAATCGCCTGATCGCACATGCCGGTAGGCCAGTAAGCAGTGAGATGCAGAAGTCGAGACGGGATGTCACGAATGCATGGACCAACTTGGACGTGGTATCTTTATATAAACCAGCCCGAATTTTAGCAATGTTATGAAGCTGAAAATAGGGGGATTTGACTGTAGAGCCGATATGGTCGTCTAACGAGAGGTCGCTTTGGAATATGACAGCTAGATTTCGAGCTGATTCAACTGGAGATATGCTGGCAGAGCCAATTTTGAGAGTCAGCCTTTCCAATTTCTGGATCACACTGGGTTTGCCCATAACTAGTAAGTTAGTTTTATCATCGTTAAGTTTTAGAAAATTTGCTGCCATCCATGTGTGGATGTTATAAATGCATGCTGCTAGTGAGTTTAGAGAATTTGAGGTGCTCGAAGGCTGGGAGGAATCAAAGCAAAGGTACAACAGAGTGTCATCCACATAGAAGTGAAAGCCTAGATTGTGCTTGGCAATCACATCAGCAAGAGGCAGAGAATAAACCGTGAAAAGAAGCGGACCTAGCACTGAGCACTGAGGTACTCCATATTTCAGAGGTACTTCAGATGATCTTTGTCTATTCACGTCAATACTCTGGATTCTCCCACTGAGATTGGACCTGAACCACTGCAGAGCAGTGCCAGTGATGCCCAGGCGAGATGAGAGGCGCTATGGAAGAACTTTTTGATCGATCGTATCAAAAGCTGCCAAAAGATCAAGCAAAACAAGCAGAGACACTGTACCCATGTCTGCATTCCTAAGTAGTTCATTGTATACCCGAAGCAATGCTGACTCTGTGGATGGATTAGCTCTAATGCCTATACAACTATAATAAAAATGCAATACATTTGAAAAAAGAAACTGATCTCCAAGTTAATTTCTTCAGGATGTAAAAATAAAATTTTCGTAAGGCGTCGTCCCACTTTTACTGGTGAAAAAGACGTATCTCGCTATTGCTATTCTCGCTGTGCTCCTGTTTAACCTAGTGATGTCCTTATGTAAGTTTTAATTAGCCTACAATTAAAATAAAATCGGCACGTGAAAGCCTGACGTGTTACATTTACTTGGTACAGAATACTTTACAACACAATGACACATTGCCTGTGCCATGAGTTGAAGCTGGCGGTCTTGCTGCGAATCTGGAGCTTTGTACCCATCTTGGCTTAAGAGTATAATATTTAAAGTTTAAAGTTTAATGCCACTTTGCTATACTCTAAAGTCTCTTTAGAGTTTATCCAGTGAGCCTAGACAACAAGCTTTTTAAATGCGTACGCTGCCTTTCATAGGATCAGCATGATCTATCCAAAATGATAACCCAAAGTAGAAAAGTTTCCCTACATATTCTATTCCTGTTCCATAATTGATTATTTTGGCATTCATTACTTTTTTGAAAATTTTATTAATTAAATAACTGGACTTGACTCACTGTTATATGTAATGGCAGGGAAGTTCTACCTTCATTGACTTTGATTTCACAGTCGACCTACTGCTTGACCAGCATGTTTTGTGCCAGAGCATATTCTTCATTGAATGCGAATTTCACTTCGCTTTTGAGTAAGTGTGTACATAATGTTTTTCATTGTTTATTCATCGTTCGAAGAGCAGATCCTTAGTAAATATTAGGAAATATAAAGAAATATTTAGAAACAGTACACGTGAAGAAATCAGTTTTGAGAGTGTCTGGCTTATGGAAATTTTTGCACAGCTTAATGAAAAACGCCCCTCTCCGTGGACTCCTGACCTGACTACATTGGTCTCTCTCTGTCTCTCTCTCTCTATCTCTCTCTCTCTCTCTCTCTCTCTCTCTCTCTCTCTCTCTCTCTCTCTCTCTCTCTCTCTCTCTCTCTCTCTGTATATTATCAGGTTTTAATCAATTAGCACACTCCTGCCCATACGCCGCTAGAAGCCTTTTACACTCACAACGTAAAATCATAGGATAATAGCAGACGAGCTAATTTTCACAGTATTGTAAGTATGATGCAATGTTGCTGGAGCTGGCGAAAAGCGCCTATTCAGTAAAAGTTTAAATAGCTTAGAAAAATGCTGGCGGTGGCAATGAAAACGCCTCCGAAATAGTTGACAGATTCGTCAGACTCAGTAGGTGGGCAGGCGGAGGTTAGTGTGAAAGCACCAGCAGAAAGAGCAAGACAAGCTTGGACTGCAAACAGAGCATGCTTGAGAGTTCAAGATTAGTGGTTATGATCGCTACGCCACAGAGGCGTAAACAAGCAGCTACAAGTTTAAGGCAAGCCAATTTTCATAGAGCTGCGCCCTTCTGAATAGTAGCAACGTTTTCTACGAGCTTTGGCACTATGCCAGTATCAGCCATTGCCATTTCATGATTTCGATATTTGGCCATGCAAAGCATTTCAAAGCGTAGACATCGACCATGTGCTTTGAAGAGACCTTGTCCACTGCTCACGCTGCCTCTGCCTGAGTGAGAGAATACTGCCCTACTCGATTAATCTACTTTTTCCAGCGACGGCATCACTTAATAACACACCTTATATTAAAAATATGTAGACATTTTCCTTGAAAATAGAAGTTCGGTTAATCTGAATAGGCAGTTACATCTCAACACGGTGGTTGCACATTCTACAATTGAGACAAAACCAAACATGGTATCACCATTAGCCGTTTCTGCAGCTAATGTTTATTTTTACCTCAACTGACTGCATTCAAATCTACGTCCTTGTGCAATAATAATTCTAGCATCATTTTCCAACCAACTCCTCCCCAAGGGTAAGCATTGTACAACCACGTTCTATGAATATAATTGTTTATCTATACCTCGTAAAAACCTCAAATCCTCCTGAGACCCGGCATTAAATAGGATAGGTATGCTCTCATAGATTATAACTCACTCCCAACTTAAGTCACGACATCTGATATTTCCACCTTGCTAAAGAATCCAAAAACACATTTATCTATCACAGCATTTCATTAGTCCCTCTAATTTGTCTGTCAGGTACTTATGCTTGCTAAAACTGTGCATGCTGCCAATATTCATACTTGTAAGCTGATCCTGTTCCTGACACCTCGAACCGTGCTATTCTTGTTGTTTATTGAGCATGCTATAAACAATCATTCGATAGTGCATCTGTCGTATGAAATCCTTACTGCCTTGAAAGAAATCGACGTCTGTAAGGGCGCTATTTTTAATTATTATTATTAATTTATTATTATTTAATTATTATTATTAATAATAATAATAGTTAATTATTATTATAATAAATTATTAATTATTTATTATCGTCAATATTATTTGAATTTTTAATGGACAAGGACGTAGATTGAAATGCAGTGAGTCGCGGAAAAATAAATGTTAGCTGCAGAAAGGGCTGATACTGATACCATATCTGGTTTTATCTCAATTGTAGACTGTGCGACGTTGAGATGTAACTGTTATTCAGATGACCCGAATTTCTATTTTCAAGGAAAATGTCTAAATATTTGTAATGCATATGAAACTAACATATTTCTATGTGTTTTAACTTTTGCAATGCATTGCAAGCTTTTTGACTAAGGATTATTTGGAAAGTGTGACGCTCCACGGTCAAATCAGCCTACATTCAGCAACATAACGTTGCTAAAATTTGGTTTGCTTAGATAAAAATACCACGTCTAAGTTGGTTCATGCATTCGTGATATCCCGTCTCGAATTCTGCATCTGACTGCCCACTCGCCTTCCGGCAAGTGCGATCAGGCGGTTGCAGCTGGTGCAAAACTCTGCAGGTATGCTTGTCTGTCGTGAGCGGCACAGTTGCCACATTACTCCACTTCTCGCCGACCTGCACTGGCTACCAGTCAGGCAACGGATTGACTTCAAGGTTTGGTCGCTCACTTTTAGGTCCCTTTATTCTATGGCTCCAGCCTATCTGTCAGATATACTCCCCCATCAGGCCAAGCATCGTACCACCCGCTTTTCGGAATCCAACAGTCTAGGAATTCCTCATACAAACCTTAAATCCCTTGGAGACCGTGCATTTAGTTCATATGCTCCCAAAGCCTGGAGCTGCCTCCCGACCTGCGTCAGAACATCCCCTGACCTGACCACATTTAAAAAGAACCTAAAAACACAGCTATTTAGGACAGCATTTAGTGGGTCCCTGTGATTCGTCCTTGATGTGCTTATGCGAGCTGACACTGTGCATGCTGCCACTAACCACATTTGCATGCTGACCCTGTGCATGTCACCTCTAACCATATTATTCATTTCGTTTGATTTTCAAGCATGATTTTACTTACCATTCTATTGCATTTTACTTTGCAGCAAATGGAAAGCGCTTAGAGAGAGATTAAGTTCTCTGAGGGCGCTTTATCAAGTGATCTATTATTATTATTATTATTATTATTAACTTCCAGTGAATAAGGCCGTTAATGACTCACCAAAGCTTTGGGGGTTTCATGTAACAATTTTAAAGGTATAGATAACTAGCAGAAACAAAGTATATTTGCATTTACTTTACCAATCGGTGCATAGCATACCGGGCATTTTCTTCGCAGTTACAGTGTGTCCTCAAGATCTTCATGCATTAGCATGCTGTGCCAGCCTTCACCGGCTCGGCAAATTACCTTCAGTGCAGTTAAGTTTACAGCATCTTTTAAATGGCATCAAATCGACAGAAGTAGTCAGGATAGGCACGCCAGAGTGCGACGGTAAAGACACTTATTCGTGAGACCCCAAATCTTGAAGTAACTTGGCTACTTGATTGTACCGAAAGCCACTTAGGCTGTGAGTGCGCTACACAAAACTCTCCTGCGTAACACCCACATGGTCTTTATGATTTTGTGGAGTTACTGACGGAGATACATTATATTACATTACATAGTTATTGCTGTTCGACAACAACTAGCAGGCTGCAGAAGTGACCACTTCCCCCAAAGACACAACTAGATGAGTAGTATAACCATTTGAGCATAGCATCTCATTGCACCTCCTTAAATAGATCATCTTTTACTTCCCAAGCTGATACAGAGTAATTAAATACAGCAATAGACTTAGTTTTGTATTCTTTTCTAAGCAGACACAAATAGCTACAATTTATTCTCAAGTAGTGTGCGGGCTAAAACCTGGAGATGCGATTGCCTATTAAAAAGTTATTAGAGTAACGCTTTTAACTGGTGTACTTACACCCAGGAAAGATTTGCTAGCCGGGTCAATTTAAAAGGCTATTTATTCTAGGTTTTGGTATTCCTTTCTCTGATCTTAACCAACAGGTAGCTTCTACCGTCACTCAATACCGATGCATTGTTCACCACTACAGTGCAGCATATAGCGCCAGTGTTCTAAGTGAGTTCGTTAAAGTAGAATCCGATGACATATCAAAGCAAGAGCATGTGGTTAAATAATGTCGAGAAAAATCAATCTAAATTATTACTCAGTGATTATATCTAAAATCGAGAGACAGTGTGTATTTTAGAATTAGTGGCACCGAATGAAGGTCCTCGTAGTTCCTATAACTATTACCACTTCTCGGTTTAATTTTGCCATTTTGATGAAATTACTTTAACGTACTTAACATTATTCATTAGTTGTTTAAGCAGAAAGTATCAAGCGTTGATTTACATTCTTTAGACGTGCCATAGGGTCGAGCACATAGCCTCGGTCATCGACTGCATTTGTCTTTACTGTTTTTCAAAGCTACAATACCACTTGGCCAATCAGAGCTTCTGAGATACAATTCAATGCCTTTAATTTGTCATGCTAGAGGGGCCCTACCGTCACAGCATGTTCTCCATAACAGCTTATTGATCAATAGCATTAAAGGCTGTTTAAAGTTACAACAAAATAACCTGAGAGCCCATATGACAGTAATTCAAAAAATGTTTGTAAACACTCCCTGCATTGTTGAAAATGGTAATTGGTATTTCTATGACATCAAAACCAACGTCAAATGTATTTTCGCTTCTAAAATGCTAAGTGTAGTCCCACTAGTCACGTCTCGGACAACGTGGTGCAGTCGCAAATAGCAGTAGCTCACTTTCTGGCACCCATGAATAGTTTCCGACGGTTGTAATTTATTCTTCAAAGCCGTTACCGAACTATGGAGGACTAGGTAAGGTGTGTTATTAAGCACTGGCGTCGCTGGAAAAAGTAGATCAATTGCTTGAGGCAGCATTCTCTCACTCAGGCAGAGGCAGCGTGAGCAGTGGACAAGGTCTCTTCAAAGCACATGGTCGATGTCTACGCTTTGAAATGCTTTGCATGGCCAAATATCGAAATCATGAAATGGCAATAGCTTACCAGCATAGTGCTGAAACTCGTAGAAAACGTGCGGCTATTCAGCAGGGCGTAGTCGTATGAAAAGTGGCATGCCTTTCACTTTTAGCTGCTTGTTTACGACTCTATGGCGTAGCTATCATCAGCCACAAACCTTGAACTCTCAAGCATGCTCTGTTTGCAGTCCAGGCTTGTGTTCTTCTTTCTGCTGGCGCTTTCACACTAACCTCCGCCTGCCCACCTACTGAGTGTGACGAATCTGTCAACTATTTCGGAGGCGTTTTCATTGCCACCGCCTGCATTTTTCTAAGCTATTTAAACTTTTACTGAATAGGTGCTTTTCGCCAGCTCCAGCAACATTGCACCATACTTACAATACTGTGAAAATTAGCTCGTCTGCTATTATCCTATGATTTTACGTTTTGAGTGTGAAAGGTTTCTAGCAGCCAATGGGCAGGAGTGTGCTAATTGATTAAAACCTGATATTAGAGAGAGAGAGGGTAGAGAGAGAGAGAGAGAGAGAGAGAGAGAGAGAGAGAGAGAGAGAGAGAGTGAGAGAGAGACCGATGTGGATATTGAAGCCGAACTAGCAAGTGGCATAGTAGATCCTGATTGCTCTGCTTGGTAAGCGTGGTTACTGTTCTTGGTGATTAATAAAGCGAAATCCTAATCTAAAGTTGCATGGAAGTGGTAAGATTCTGAAACAGCTCTTGCATTTATATTCCAATGTTGACTAATAGGAACCGAGAAACAAAGCTAATTCTGGTTTCGCTCATTTTCACAATTTTGTTGATAATCATGACACAGCCATTGAGTTACTAGCAGAAATGAAAGAAAATTTCAAAGGTACGTTTAGGGACAGCGAAACGATTCCGACTATACCTGCATTCAAACTTTTCATCGCAAGATATTAATTAAAATTGCAACCATTTCCTATCTTATCATTTTAGAATACGCCCGACCTAAGAGGGATCTGTATGCCAAGTTAAAAAATTTGGCCACCAAGGCTGGTCCAGTTATAAAAAACGTGCCGAAACTCTTTACTGAAGGTTAACTCTTAGAATAGTAATAAGAATTAAGACTAAACAGCTCTAGACCACGAAGAATAATCTGTGCTTGCAGAATTGTTGAAAATACATTTCATTTAAAAGTTACGATCCGATTTTTTTTCGAACTGGAACGTGCATCACATCAATGATCACTAGATAAATCTTGTGCTTAGTTATAAGAACAGCTACAGACTTTTTAAATAGTGTAAGCACACACTCGTCTCAAAAACAGAAGGAAATCATTGAACGTATTAATCGCTATGAAATAAATTAAACACAGTTATGGCAAAGATATATCATGCCAATCACGGCATGATGTGCCGATACATCTACTGGATGTTGCTATGTTAGGAATGAGCACTTGATTTTCCGTTTAATCAAAATCAGATAATTTTGCTTTGCTTGCAATTTGAGCATTCAATTGCTTACATAGTTAGTAGGAGATATAGTTAAAGCAAGCCTTCTCACTAAATAATTAAAGACGATTCAGGTTATCTAACCTTTTAAGGAACCTCACTGCTCATGTAAGAAATATCAGTGTCTGATGAATTATAATAACAAGGGAAATCAAAATTAGACAATGGAATGTTCGATCTTGCTTAGTTTCCGTATTTCAGAACGCATCTCCTTATGAATCTCCACTAAGCTACACTGACTAACTGGATTTTAGGCACAGGTGTTTTCTATAGCCCAGTCAAAGCCTTAGCAAATTTGGGTACTACTGAGATAGCTAACAGTAGTCTCCTGACCCGACTGCGAGGAAGTAATTAGATATAGATTAGTAATAGAATTAGATTCCTAAGAAAATCAATTGACGAAAAACCGCAGCAGTAACACAATTATCACGTGCCCTTCACGGAAATCGCTTTCACTTACTAAGTTTGAGCAAAGTGCTTAACACGAGGCAAGACTCTTTGGTTGTTAATTGTTTACATTAGCACATATGGGCTCTTAGGAGACGGTATATAATGAATTAGCAAAGGCTACAAGTTACGGGTAGCTCTCAAAGCTCTTTAATTAGTGAGATGAATTCATATACACCCAACCTCAAAATTAAGCTATAATTCGATTTATTTAAAATAGTTTGCAAGGATTTTAATTGATAATACCGCACAAACTACGTGAAGGTTTTGCTTTAGTGATTTGGTCTAACGTAAGCTGTTTTATTCCAGCTCGGCCATATTTAAAGATTTTTTTAGTTCATATTGACGCCTTGCCACGATTTTTATCATCGACAGATTTTTTCATGTGACGGGTTTGTGACAGATTTTTTATTTTTTCTCAATAATTACCTGCCAAATTTACTTTGCTGTATGTGTGACCTGCAGTAATATAGTGGCTACATGCACTACGAGCTCTATGAGTCCCTTCAACATGCAAGACCACCCAGTCTAACATCCGATCCCTGATATTCTTTCTTTGGCAAATCAATTTAGGTATTCGAAAGAGTCATCAACGTTTGTAAAACCCGATCTTCATCACTGTATCGAAGCAGGACCATGCTGGAACTTTTGGAATTTCAAGAGTCATTTAAAACTGCCTAAAAGTATAATCACTTCACAAGATCTTTAAGGAGCTAGTTTTCAGCATGAAGCCTAATGTTAACCCGGACATTGTGTGACACGTAGGTTTGGCTTCTCTTCGCTGCTCATCTTTGTTTTGATTCCTACTAAGCTTCGTTTTAACTGCTAGTCAATAAATCTACAAACGTTCTTGGTATGGTGAGAAAGATTTAACTTGTGGAAACACTTGCGAAAACAGGCGAAGAGGTGTACGACTAGAGCTTAAAACTATCGGACGTGCTTAGAAATAAATTCAATTTGATTATAAAGGAAATTCACTTTATGTTTTGCAGTTGACCTCCACAACGTGATGAAAAATTAATTGAAAACTGCTTTTTTCTTCTTTTCGCACTAAGTTTGTGACTCCAATCATGCATTAAGCTTCGAAAAAGACTACTTCATATAGGCTTACCTGAACGTTATATTAGCTGTACTCCTGCATATGTTATTACAGAGCATTTTGCAAGGGCAATGGATTAACACTTTAATTAGCAACCTGCCTGCTAGTTTGCATAAACTGCAACATGACTCGCCACTCGGGTTAAAGTGATGCGGCTTGAGCTTCTTATACTCCCAGAACAAAAAATCGAAGTCACTACTACTCAGTCATATCAATAAATAGCAGTAAAATGTGATCGTTTGATCGAATTAGGTTTTAGTTCGAAGATAATAGTAAATGCAGAATAAAAACACATCTACTACTCAAGTTACTGTACATCATGTTCACCCATAAAGTGTTCTTGTGACAAGACCGGAAAGGTCACTGGGAATCCAGGATTTGACCATAAGTTATCCCAACCATAATGACGATTGCCATTAAGGTTAACATACGCTTAGTGGCAGAACACTTACTTGAAGCATCCAGATATGTGTGCCAAAACTCCTGAACATTCAGGAAAATGCAGTTATGTCTGCTTTTGCAGTCGCTGCTATTAACATAGCACCATATGTTTATTAGTACGAGGATGCATGCAAATATGCCAATATTCGCTCTAATAATCGATAGATTTTGGACTTTTGCTGCAAAAGTTCCTTAGTTGCAGGTATCTTCTAATACAATTTTTGAGTGCATCGTTTAGAAGGCAAATGAGGACATGCAAATTCACGAAAGCATGTCCCTGACATTCACCGGGTCTTGATATCCAACTTACTGTAACAAGCAACTTTTCTTAAGTCACGGCTTAAAGGTATTCGTACTTTTGAATTATTATAAATTGACTATCCCATGCCACAATGAAGTGAGCACTCTCAAAACTTTGACGTCTTGGGAGCCGAGTCTGAATATTTCTAGTTTTGCTAAGATCAAAGTCAGCTACGATCTTAATATGCAAGAAATAAACGTGAACGCTGCAGCAAGCTTGAGTCCTGCTGGAGCTTGCCTTTATTGCCAGCCGTGCAACCTTAGCTGAGCCCCTCAAGACTTTGTAACCCTATATAGATGATGCTTATGCTCACGGTTGTCACTTACTAGTTTTCTTTCCTCGTAGTTCGATTTAGGATTTTCTATAGGATTGTTATTCTCTCGTACCACTACCCTATGCATGTACTGTGGGAGGGCTATAACTGATAATTTTTGAACATCGAAGCCATCGGATTCGGACCTGCGGCATTGCTGAATTTTAAATAAACTTTGCCATCAGCAGGTTTACTATGCACAGCCATATCAACTCGATGAAGACGGTAGGGCCGCCCAGCTGTAACTGGGCAATGAAACGCATCTCTGTCTGTAACTCCACCAAGCCATAAAGACTACGTCAGTGTTACGCAGGAGAGTTTAGTATAGTACATCTACGGCCTAAGCGGCTTTCAGTAGGTACTCGGTAGACAGAAGACTTTGTCTCACGTAACATAGAGAAAGCGGGAAGCATAGCAGAGTCAGGAGAGCAGATAAGATAGTGAGTAGCATGGAAACAGCAGCTCAGGACTGCTGAAAAGTGTGAGCCATAATCGGCAGCAGGTGTGTAGTTGCGTTGCATAAAAATTGTGGAAGCGAGTTCCATGGTGTTGGACATACATAGCTAAAGCATTTGTTGCCAGTGGTCTTTAATGATAGGAATGTAATTGCTAATTTATTGTTAACACTGGACCAGAGAGCACGAATAGGCTATAACTGGTGCGAAGTTTAGTTAGGTTTCGAAGGAGCCAAGCCGTGGCGGACGTTGTGAGTCAGCATACGAACTTGGCTCTGTATCTGTGCTCAACCGGCATCCATCCTAGATCCTTTATCAAAGTGGACACGTGCTCAAACCTGTGTGTTTTGAAGGCTAGCCTTAGAGCCATATTCATGGTCAGCTGCAGTGGCCTAGCAGCTTATTTTGTTAACCCAGCAAAAAGGAAATTACTATAATCGAGCTGAGACAGAAGTAAGGAGCTAGTTAAATCTTTTGCAAGCCACCGAGGAAGACAGCTCCTAATCTTGGATAGGGATCGGACGTGATGGTTATATGTAAAAGCAGTCTTCAAAAAGTTTCTTTTAAAATTTAGGCTGATGTTGAAAACGACACTTAAATTTCGAGCATGCTGTGATTGATAAACACATTGATCGATTGATAAACACAGAAAATAAAATTATCCCTCCGTGGTATGCTACTAGGTATTGCCACAAAAATCCATTAGCACACATCCACTTTCATAGGTAGGTCGTTGTTTCTACTGCGGAGCTGGTTCGGTAAAGTGGTTTAAGGTGATTGCCCTCACCAAGGCCTAGCTAACCTCGTATGCTCGAGCCCCGAAACCTATGCGATGAACCTGAATAGAGATTAAATTATTTTAAGGTACTTTACAAATAAATTATATACATATATATATATATTTATTTAACAACCATGCCGTTTTCAGGAATCCCAAGTTAAATTCTATGTATCTCCGTCAGTAATTCCGCAAAGTCATAAAGACCATGTGGGTGTTACGCAGGAGAGTTTTGTATAGCGAACTCACAGCCTAAGCGGATTTCGGTACGCATTCGGTAGCCAACAGACTTCGTCTCACGCAACAAAGAGAAAGTGGGAAGCATAGCAGAGTTAGGAGAGCAGTTGAGGTAGTGAGTAGCATAGAAGTAGCAGTTCAGGACCGCTGAGAAAGATGTGCCATAGTCGGCAGTTGGAGAGTGGATGTCGTTGCGTAAGAATTGTGGAAGCGAGTTCCACAGTCTAGGACCTGCAGAGCTAAAGCTTCTGTCGCCAACTGTCTTTAAGCGGAGGAATTGGACAGCTAATTTATTGTCCACACAGGACCTCAGGGCGCGAACAGGCTGAAACCGATGCAGCAGTTCAGCTAGGTATGAAGGAGCCAAGCCGTGGCGGGCCTTTTGGGTCAGCGTAAGAACTTTGCTCTGTATCCGTTGCTGAACTGGCAACCATCCTAGCTACACCAGCAAAGGTGACACGTGCTCAAACCGCAGGGACTTGAAGACCAGCCTTGCAGCCATTTTCTATGCCTGGTTGCATACTGCCATGCGAATAAGAAGGACCTTGGAGAACATTGCAAGCTTCAGATATTGGCCATGCATTCAAATGAAAATGACTAGGTTTATTTTACTGGTTAACAAGCTTGCATCAGTAATTTACTGAAGGTCTTCTATTTTCAGCCACCAAGAATTAGTCAAAACCACTGGTTCAGCATTTTCAGCAGCTAAAAATAGCACAGCTGTCGGACTCAGTTTGTATACGATTTTATAAGATATATAGAGCACCATTAGAGAGCGGACTGCCTTTTTAAGCCCTTTGCAGATGCTGAATAACAAGTCTTACCACATTTTTGGTGATAACATCCTCAAGTAGCCTACACAGTAAACACTCATAGGTTCACAAATTATGAGTCACTAGATACCAGTCTCTAGTTGTACTGATGCAATGTGTTCGCTGTCGCATGCGTACCGAAAGCCGCTTAGGCTGTGAGTGTGCTATACAAAACTCTCCCGCGTAACACCCACATGGTCTTTATGACTTTGTGGAGTTACAGACGGAGATACATTACATTAAATTACATTTTGGGGCTAAGGCGTGTTCGCCAATTAAGGCAGGATCATTGGAAAGATAAATACTCCACGTTTGTGTAGTAGTCATTAGAAACGAGTTTCTCACTGCCTTGACAAGTTCATAAAGCTTGTAATAAGTTAGTTCAATCAGCAAGAAAAATAAAATAGTAACTTGTTGTCTGTGAAACCATAAGCTTGGGCCATTTGTAATTAACAAGAAGCTACCTAAAAAGGCTGCTTTCGCCCAGTCAATTTTTGAGACATAAGCTTAAACAAATCTAGCATCAAAGCTAAATTCGGCTGATTATACAGTTTTTAGCCACTCACCAAATTCAGGTCCCTGTATCGGCTCATTGATAATAATGGAAATCCTAATAATAATAATATAGTGAAAAGGGCGCGTTCAGAGAATTGTTTCTTTGTTCCACGGACTGTAAAGAAAATGTCCTGTAAAGAAAGCGCAATCGAAGGGTTGGCGGTAAAATTCTCTATAAACGAGAACAACTTACTATTGGTGACACCCACATGTCAGCATGCAAGTAAGGTTGCTGGCAGCTGGCAAAGTGTCAGCTTGCTCGAGCACATCGAGGACAAAGTATAGGGACCCTCTACATTCTTCGATAAATAGATGCATTTGCAGTTTCCTTTAAAATCTGGACAGGTAAAAAAATGTCGTTACCCTGATTGAGAGTGAGTCTCAGTCTTTGAGAGCATACGAACAAAAAGCACTATTTCCAAAGGGTTTAGGATTTCCAAGAGGTATGGGTTAATGGTTAGATTCTTAAAATCAGTTAGTACTACGCTTCCACTGATAGGGGAGTAGATCAGTAAGATATGCTAGAGCCAAAAACCGAAGCGACCTAGAAGTTCGTGATAGCCTTGAAGTCGATGCGTTTCTTGATTGGGAGCCTGTACAGGTGGCGAGAAGTGGTGAGATCTGAACTCCACAAGGGTCGCTAATAGCAATTTACCGTGCCCAAACATATGCCCGTGATTCTAAATTTGTTTACTTGTCGCAGTAGTCACCGTGTATTATCATAAAGTTCGACAGCGTAATATTTCAAGAGCATAAGCTAACCACCTCTCAGTCTCATTAACGGAATGGTGACTATCAGAAGTAGGTAGCAGCCACAATTATCCATCGAAAATTTCTTAAGTACCTCCCTATTCACGGCCAGTGCATTTCTTGTTATTGCAAGGCTGAAAATGAGCTTCCAGAAAAGCTCTCAGATGACCGTGTTTGAGCTGAACTAGTACGATTTAGCAGAAGTTGGTCCCAGGATAACGGTCCTGAATGGCATAGGAGAAATCCCCAATCGTCGGTAGATGTCAACTTCGTGTTTTAAATGCCGTTTCTGACGCACCGAAGGTCTAAGGGCTTCACGAAAACATTTCAACGGTATCAACCTTAGAAGACAATTTATATTTTTACTTACTTTATCTACTGGTATTATTCACAGCAAGCCTTTTTAAAGTTCACGGTTATAGCGCGCCCAGCATCTTCCGGCATGAGCACGAGTTATCAGCCTTGACAGCCACTCTGAAAATGCCTTGGAGTACAGCTAAACGCACAGAATTGTGTAAACGACGTCAAATCAATTCAATTAGTTAAAATAGGTAGGTCTGAGTGGGACGATAAAGAGTCCTATGCTAGAGAGAACAGGTCTTAAAAAGAATTAGTGCTCCTTTGTAGTTCTTGCAGTTCAATGAGTCCTAGCTGTCTGAGGAAGTTTCCAGGGTCTTCATACAATAACCTGGGGGCATACCATAATACTAACTCTAAGTACTTCCTTGCATATATCTTAAATATATAATTACTAGTTTTAGAAGTCGAAATTGAGCGAAGTAATTCAATAGTCAACTTTACTGTTGTATACTTGTCT
Source organism: Cristatella mucedo (assembly GCA_009760855.2). Lineage (NCBI taxonomy): Eukaryota > Metazoa > Bryozoa > Phylactolaemata > Cristatellidae > Cristatella > Cristatella mucedo. Next base: position 758,933 of record WPIO01000138.1, on the reverse strand, counting down.
AAGCGGACCTATATTTCCGCTTTTTCTATCTGTCAGTAGGGAGGGTAAACAATAAACAAGATAGATCGACAAATGGAAGTTAAGAACAATTTCTCAAGCTTTTATCTTAGGCTAAAGTAAAATACGCTAGCCAAATCACTATAAGGTTGTGCATTTCATTTTGGCTACCCATTTAATTTCTATGTAACTGACAAAGAGCCTTTATTGTCACCAGATATGCAAGCATTGTTTGACCATTTTAGTGCGACAGGTACGGCCAGGGTGCTAACGGAGTTCGTAGAATCGCAAGTAAATAATGGATCAAAGCACCAGCGGAGGTGAAAATGATGTCTAGAAAAACTAATCCTAAATTTCTCGTGGGGATTATTTTAAAAAGCGAGACCCGAACCAGGCTTTTTATCTTGCCATCAAACGCAGGTCATTGGATTACCTCATGCTATCTATACTTCTCGGTTGGCGATTGCCTATTGAAATTGAATCCGTGAAACCTTGGTAATATTTTTCAATTTGCAGTTCAACTGAAGAAAACCTTCAATTACTACCCTGCAATTCGTGGCATGCGCCATAGTGGTTGGAAACCGGTCAATTTTTATGGACGGGCACATTGCTCGTGATTCACAGTCCCAGTGGTTTGAGCACGTGTCACCTCTGCTGAAAGAGCTAGGATGGTTGACGGTTGAGCAAATGATAAAGAGCAAAGTTCTTACGCTGACCCACAAGACCCGCCACGGCTTGGCTCCTTAGGCTGTGAGTGCACTATACAAAACTCTCCTGCGTAACGCCCACGTGGTCTTTATGACTTTGTGGAGTTACTGACGGAGATACATCACATTACATTACATTACATTACCTAGCTGAACTGCTGCATCAGTTTCAGCCTGTTCACGCCCTCAGGTCCTGTGTGGACAATAAATTAGCTGTTCCTTTCCTCTGCTTAAAGACAGTTGGCGACAGAAGCTTTAACTCTGCGGGTCCTAGACTGTGGAACTCGCTTCCACAATTCTTACGCAACGACAACTACTCTCCTACTGCCGACTATGGAACATGTTTTTCAGCGGTCCTGAATTGCTACTTCTATGCTACTCACTAACTCAACTGCTCTCCTGACTCTGGTATGCTTCCTACTTTCTCTTTGTTGCGTGAGACGAAGTCTGTTGGCTACCGAATTCGAACCAAAACCGCTTAGGCTGTAAGTGTGCTATAAAAAAACTCTCCTTCATAACATCCGCATGGTCTTTATGACTTTGTGGATTTACTGACGGAGATACATTACATTACATTCCATTCATGGAAGCAGCAGCAGGTTCATGGGCTATGACGATTAGTTCGTATGATTTAGTTTTCATGTAAGGACTTTATTTCTGCTATTTCGACTTCCCCATGCCAAAATCATCCGATGGCTCTGGCTAATGACTGCATATTGTTACCACTCACGCGCAGTATGAAGCTGTGTGACACGTTCCATGCGTTTCACTGATAGCCGCTAGTGCACAGCCCAGCTAATGGTGCCGTGCCTCACTTGGTAACCTCAGGATGTTCACTGCTTTATCGACAGAAACCCAAAAGAGCCAACGCGTTGGTGCAAATGCAACTAGTTTGCATTCCAATCAGTTTATGTCTATCGAGCCACGGCTCGTCCATCCTCAAACTACTCGGTCCCTTTTATCTGATACGCCTGATATCCTCCACTCTATAGCCGTCTGACTCGGCCTCCCCATCTGATCAACTCTGCTACGTCATGCCAGGGTACAGCTCTTTCATGTAATATTTTTGGTAATTGCAGATCTTAGCAATTCAGGAAGATTCTTCCAATATCTACACCTGGCGACTTCAGCTTAATTTAAGTCACATCGCTAAAGCTGATATCATCTTGCAATTATCACTAATTTGATAAACAATGGAACTCAAGCTTTCAGTGGTACTTCTCGCGATCAGATTTGGCTACATCCGAAACAAAGTGGGTGTTGTCGGCTTTCTAGGTGCACTACTAAAATCTAAAGTATCGGTTCACCCTCCGGAAAACCAAGTTCTCAGGTTTGTTGAAAGCTTACGTTGCCTTCTAAGGGTCGGCGTGTTCCAACTTAAAGGAAAAACCGTCATAGGAACTCGTCCCTAATTCCTTACTGGTGTTCACCATCAAGTTTGGTTTGTACTCAAATATTCTGTTGAATTTTATTTAGATTGTGCTGACATAAGTGGCCGTTATCTGTAACCTCTGGCAAATTAGTAGGTATTCAGTTTAAATTTTTTTGTCTATAGTAAGTTGAGCAGCCTGATTTTTGCAAGATGATCTTTTATTTTTTTGCGAATGTAAGTATTACTTGTCTAGTCACTAGTTGTGTGCATGTAGTCTTCAGTAAGTTTTTGATCTATTGGAAAGTAGGCTTTTAAAGAAATGTTTACAGTACAGAAAACAGTTTACAGATTATCTAGCTACTTGAAATGCACTTAGAGCGTAAAGCAATATTGCACGGCCTGGCAGTGGGTTTTAGTATTTTCCTGCAAGTTTAGGCAGAGATTGTTGTTTTAAGGATAGTGTGCTCTCGGAGCTTGCCTTTTTTCTTTTTACTGGTTAGAAAATTAGGATTTTTCAATCATGTCGATTTGCACCAGTGAGCTACGCTCGTACTCTCAACAACTAAATTAAGTTGGCAGGCTCATTATTTAATTCCGACCATTATATCATAGCAACAGCTGCCAGTTTAAGACTGAAGTGACTTCGCACAATTGCAGGCTGTCTGCGGCTTCCCACGGCTGTACCTTTATCTTTTTGGTGGTTTCTCCTATTAAATGTGTTACAATATAAGGTGATTCTTTTTAGACGTTTATCTGATTTTGCTGATGGAACGTTTTAGATTAATGGACGGTGGACAATTTCCTAAACTGGGAAGCTTTAATTTAGAAAATCGGTCATTCCTGATTTATCGGCTATTAATGGGATGCATTTCATTTGCCACACGCTCATCCTCGCCTCAACTGGTAATTAGCCAAGCAAAGAAAGAACATGAATGCGTGTGAAAAGAGTAGCAGATAAGTAACAGATAACCACAGAAAACGAAATATCTCTTTATTGAGTGTGCAGGTATCTTACTGAAATAATCTCTCCGTACAAAGACGCATCTATTTATCGGAGGATGGAGTGGGTAAATATGATTTGTCCTCGTTGTGCTATTACTTGCTGACACTGTGCGTGTTGCCAGGAACCATATTTGCATGCTGACCCTGTGGGCGTCACCATTAACGTCTTGATTTCCGTTGATTATTAAGGATTTTACCGCCGAACATTCAATTGTGCTTCCCTTGCAGAAAATTTAGAGTTCATGAAAAAATATTTGGTTCTCTGAATGGGCCATATCAATGCGCCACATATACTGAATAATTAGGATAATTAATAATATTACTGTTAAACAATATGTGGGTAGGTGTTATACCGCACATCAATACATTTTTTAGGTAAGAAAGTTAAATTCTATACATGGTTGCGTACCATCAAGTGAATGATCAGGACTTTAGAGAGCGAAGAAAGCCCTTAAATATTAGCGATACCTTAAAATAAAAATTAATCTTTGTTTGGGTGCTTAACACTAACTTGACTGAAACTCTGCAAGTTTCAACCATTAGCAATCAGTAAACGCCAGTGGCTCAGTGTTTAGGCAGCCACAATTGTCATGGGAAACGAACTCAATTGTTATAACAATAATAATTACTGGAACATCGCCGTTATAGAACTATAAGTCTGTCTAAGCACTTTGCGGATGCTATATATAGATTTTTACCAAATGCTTGGAGGTAGCATCCTTACGAAGAGCCTATAATGTTAGCAATCATTGACACACAAAGAACGAATCGCTTGCGACCAGTCTCTATCTGTGCTGTGACGTGTTGAGGAGCTAACACCTATTCTCCGTTTGAGGCAGGCTCGTGAAAGATAATTAACCCACTTCTTAATCTTCATGAGAAACAAATTTTTGTAACTAAGTTGAAAAATTTGAAAACGCTAGTAACAAGTTAATGCGATCTGTGAGCAAAATAGCAACACATTATTGGTGAAAAAAGACGTTCGGGCCATTTATAGCAAACAAGAAGTTACCTACCAAGACTGAGGTCACCAGTCCGTTTTTGAGTGAAAACAATATTAGCATTAACCTTATATTCTGCTTAGCGTATAGTATTCTGAAACTCGCTGCATTCACTTTCACGTACTAGTTTAACAGTAATATTATTAATTATCCTAATTATTCAGTTTATCTGGCGCATTGATATGGCCCGTTCAGAGAACCAAATATTTTTTCATGAACTCTAATTTTTCTGCAAATGAAGCACAATCGAGTGTTCGGCGGTAAAATTCTTAATAAAAAACGAAAATAAAGACGTTAGTGGTGACGTGCACAGGGTCAGCATGCAAATATGGTTCCTGGCAACATGCACAGTGTCAGCATGTAATAGCACGACGAGGACAAATCATATTTACCCACTCCATCCCCCGATAAATAGATGTGCTTGTAGTTTCTTTAAATCTGGACAAGTCAAGAAATTGTGTTACTCATTTTAGGGGTGAGTTTCTGTTTTTGGGATCATACGAACTGAGGCACAGTCTCCGAAGGATTTCAGATTTGCATGAGGTATGGGTAAGCAGATAGATTCTGAAAACCAGAAGGCACGATGCTGACCCTGGTAGGGAAGTCAGTCTGTCAGTTAAACGAAAGCAAAAGAATGAAGAGACCTCAATATTCGTGACGAAACCTGTAAGTGAAGGCGTTACTTGACTGGGAACCAGTCCAGGTGGACGAGAAGTGGTGATAAATGGCAACCGCAGGACTCACTAATAGCGATTTCTCGTGGCTGAAAGATGCCCGAGATTCTAAATATTTCGGTTGTCACAAAAGTAAGCTCGCTATTTCATAAACTTTGAAAACTTACTATTTATCAATCAGTAGCTTGTGACTGCTCAGTCTCATAGGCGGAATGGTGACTATCTGCAGTGGGTAGCATCCACCAGTATCCATGGGAAATTTTTCAGTATCTCCTTAGCAACCGCCAGCACATTTTTACCATTGCATGGCTGAAAATTAGCTTCCAGAAAGCCATCAGATGACCTTTTTTGCACAGGCTTAGTTAGATTCAGGTGAAGTTGGTTCTAGGACCACGGACCTGAACTGGCGTAGGAGAAATCGCAAATTGCCGGTACATCTCTACTTCCAACGATGAATGCCGTTTCCGACCAAAACTCTGAGGGCTTTAAAAAAACATTTCAACGGTATGGCGATCCATAGAACCGAAGTTGACTCTTACTTACTTTACGTATCAGTATAAGGCATACAATTTTCAATCCAAAAATTAAAGTGTGCCCAGCATCTTCAGGCATGAGCACAAGTTATCAGCCGACAGCCACTCTAAAAATGCCGTCTACTACGGTTAAGTGTACAGCATTTTGTAATGGCACAAATTCAATGCAAGTTTTTGGAATAGGTAGGTCTGAGTGGAAAGAATGAGAGTCATATGCGTGAGAAACCAGGTTTTAAATGTGATTTGCTGCTCGCCTGTAGTTCTTGCAGTTCAATGGATCCTAGCAGCCTGATGGTGTGGCCGCACTTCCCACGTAATCACCGAAGTGCATATGATAACCCCAGCTGACGAGCTGGGCCTATGCCTATGCCTATGCCTCGCTGCATATGAGTGAAATATATAATCACTAAGTGTAGAAGTTAAAACGGACTAAAGAAATTCAATAGTCAACTTGAATGCTGATTAATTGTCAAAGTCCACCGAATTTCCGCTATTTTATATGTTGTAGTAGGCTGACTGAACAATGCAAAAGACGCAGTCGACCAGTACAAACTCACGCCAAAGTTTCCAGCTGTCGTGCCTAAGTTTGAGGTAAATACGCTAGCCGGAAAGTTATTATGATGCGAATTCTGTATTTTGAGTCGTTTATTTTCTGAACTGACAACTAACTTCTATAGTCGCTTAATGTGCAAGCATTTTGTCCTTTCTAGTGCAACTCGCACGGCCATGTTGCTAAGGGAGTTCCACAAAGCGGAGTAATTAATAGATCAAAGCCCAGTTTGATGTGCAAATTATCTCAGGAAAACCAATCATAAATTTCATTGAATGATCTAGTCAAAAAGTGAGACCCAGCGTACATTTTCAATTATTTGCATCAAATGCAGGTCCTGGGATTACCTCATACTAGTTGCACTCTTTGGTTGGCTATAGCCTATTAAAACTAAATCCGTGAAACCTTCTTAATATTAGTCATTTAAATTTCAGCCGAGGAAAACCTTAAGTTAATGTTTTCACAAGCGCTACGGCTCTCAAGCCCATGACCTCTGTCATCAAGTAAATTCAGCATCAGTAACTTCTGGACTACATGACAGCTTGCTAAAATCAATGCTTCGGTAATACAATTTAACCTATCCGAGTGTCATGCCATCGGTAATACGTCTTGTTGTAATGTGCGTATTAACAGCTTATTAATTAATTGTACCAGAGGCTGCATGCAGACCAAGCAAAACAAGCTAAGAAATTCCAAAGCAGCAAGCCGCAAAACTTTCGTATAAACTTGCTGCAGTGTTGAAAATGCAAGGAGGCATTTCTATGACATCCTTGTAAATGTCAGAAGTTTAGCCGTTTCCAATATGGCAGCTGTAGCCGTGCAAGTAACTTGTTAAACGACGTGATTCAGTGGGGAGAGGAAGTGGCTTCTTCAAACACTCTATACTTTGCGGCTACCTAAGTTTACCCTAAAGGCTGTACCCAAACGTTTCAGTACTGAGTTGTGTCTGTCTCTTATCACAGCCATCACGGGAAAGTATAAAATTATCGTGTGCGGCAGTTTAGAAAAATGCTAATCTGTTGTCCTTAAATTCTTGGCACATGCCGTAAGAGCCACAGACTAGGCAATTCTAAAGCACGGGTAGGTCTTCCGTAGATCACACTGCTTCGCTGTCGTGGTAGCTTAGGCTTGGGAATGACTCTTTGGTCGTACGAATTAGCTTTGATATGAGGGCTTTGATTGAACTAGCGTCGAATGCCACGTTGCAAAATCATTCGATTGTTTGGCCAATGCGGGCGACAAGTTATCACTCAGCGACAGCATGCAGCTGTGATACATGTTTCATAGTTTTTGGTAGTACACGAGGTTACCTCGTGTACGGCCCTGCTGCGGCCGCCTTGCCTTACTCGGTAACCTCGGTTTTTTCACTGCTTCATCGATGGCAACCCAAAAAAAACACTGTTGCTATGCGTCTACGACTACCATGCAGTCTCGTTGGCTTAAGCCTCACCAGCCTAGGTCTTATCTGTCCTCAACGGACTCGTTCACTCTCGTTTGGCAAGCCCCTTCCTAATCCATAACTTTTTTCCGTCATTCGGCAACCTCTTGTGTGCGCCTGTTTTGTCAGGTCGTAGTAGACTTCGATCATCAGATCCTCTGGCTAATTGCAGAGGTTACCTTCAATCGATCATTGGAGATTTGTGGACTTTGTGTATGCCTGTTTGTACCTACTGTGTGTAAGATACATCTTCGAGGATTCTTTTATTTTTCTCTTTTCCCAGATACGATTTACAACTGCGCTCGAATATGCAGTTGTCTTATTTAGTTGGATCTCTCGTCCTCATGTTTGGCTAAATACGACACATTGCCGCTGTTATGGCTTATTGCTGCTGTGCTAAACTTCAATATCTCGTCGGACCATCCAGTGAACCTAGTCCACAAGTCTTTGAAAACACACATTGCCTTTTTTCTGATCGGCGTGATCTATAAAAATTAAAAACCAAAGTAGGAAAGCGTCCCTAGCTATTTGATTCGTGTTCTATGATTAATTTATTTTGGCATTCAATAATTTTTTTCCTGCTTTAATTATTGAATTATCTGGACTTGACTCGCTGTTATATGTAATGGCAGGCATATTCTACCTTGATTGACTTTGATTTCACGGTCGACCTACTGCTTGACCAGCATGTTTTGTGCAAGGTCATATTCTTTGTTGTATGCAAATTTCACATTGCCTATTATTAACTGTGTACATATTGTTTTTGATTGTCTATTAATCGTTTGAAGAGTAGGCTGCTAGAAAATAAAAAGAAATATATGAAAATATATAGAAATAATACAGTTGAAGAAAACAGTTTTGAGATTGTGTAGCTCCTGGAACTTGTTGCACAGCATCACGGGAGATGCAGCTGCCTCTCCACGGCAAGTTCACTTTTCCTGCGGTTTTGAGCGAAAGCATTTGTTCTTATGAAGAATTTGAGTCTCTGAAATGATCGTCTTTATTCATATTACTGCGTTTAGAAACAGGGATTTTATTATATTGCACCACCCCTATGCACTTGGCTCATTATCACTTCCGTGCTAACTCCTAAAGCTCTCTATCTACTGCCAATAATTGCAACATAGCCTCTGCTGCCAGCGTAAGACTGAAGAGACCTTACATAATAGTACCGCGTGCTGCCTATCGCGTAAATAGTGCAGCTTTATAGAGCAGCCTTGGCTAGGAAACGTGCTAAAAATCAGATGATCATTTCTAGACTTAATTCTGACTATGCTGTGGACATGGATTATTTTCATTCATGGAGGACGCATACTTTTAAATGCAAGAATAAAATTTAGAAAACGCACTCTTCCTGATTTACATGACGTTAATGGGACTCCTTAATTTGAGCTTAGTTGTCGCAGTTTTGACGGCTTCTTGCAGAGCTAGAAACTCGTTAATGCATGTTTGCAGGTGATTCCTGGCTCAGCCACTTGCCACTAGATGCTACCATTCCCTAGTAAGGAGCAAGCATTAGGAGACAGCTCATTCGTTGCTTCACTGTGTAATCAGAGTATGTCTTGAAAGTACTCCGAAGACTTTACCTCAGCTTGACGAGCCCATGAGTTCCGGATAAATTTGAAATTATGTCCTGGGTTATTTTTGTCATATCCCCATGCTTGCCTCAGCGGGCAATACGCAAAGGGGATGTAAATGCATGTACAAATAATAGATGCGGAATATCAGGATCGCAGATATTAAAACGATACCTTCGTGGAGTGTGCAGGTGTCTTGCTAAAAACGTTTGTCCTCTACATCGAGACTCCAAGACAATGCTCTATGCATCTATCAAACAGCCTTTTTCAGGTAAACCAAGTTATATTGTATACCTTGCTGCTTACTATCGCCTGAATTAGAAGGGCTTCGGAGACCATTGCAAGCTTTCCAAAACTGGCTTTACCTTAAACTGAAAATGAAAAGTTTTATTTGGGTGCTTAACACGCATGTATCCTTATTTTACTGAAACTCCACTAGTGTCAACTACCAAGAATTAGTCAATGACGCTGGTTCAATGTTTTAGCAGCCGAAATGGACATGGCAAACGGACTCAAATGCAACAACAATAATAGTTGTGTACAGACCCATTAGAGAACTTGTTCTATGTATGGGCACTTTGCAGATACACCATATCAAGTATTATCGACTAGTTAATGCTACAATCCCCAATCACAGTGCTTAGTGTAAACAAGAATACGGCAAAATATACAAATACACAAGTTAGCAGAATCTTTCCGTTCTGCTGTGACATGTTTAGGAGCTGACACCTATTTTTTTATATGATGCAGGCTCTTGACGGAAAAACTCACTTTCCATGTAATCATAATTCACAAAACTTGCACTGCCTTGAAAAAAACACCCGTAGGATATGTCAGTTTGATAAGTATAAAATTTCTGTAGGCATTCTTCTTGAAATTAGAAGTTCGGGTCATCTGAAAAAGCAGTTACATCTCAACGCGATGGTCACACTGTCTACATTTGAGATAAAACTAGATACGGTATTAGCACTAGCTCTTTCTGCAGCTAACTTTAATTTTTCTGCAACACACTGCATTCAAATCTACGTCCTTCTGCAACAATATATCTAATAATAATAACAATAATAACTAATTAGAAATAGAGCCCTTAGAGACATCAATTTCCTTCTAGGCAGTTAGGATTTCATGCAAAAGATGTTCTATCGACTGATTGTATGTATCATGCTCAATAAACGACAAGAATAGCACGATTCGGGGTGACAGTAACAGGATCAGCATACAAGTATGGTTATCGGCAACAAGCAGTGTTACCAAGCATAAGCACACGTAAGAAACATTAGAGTAACTAATGAAATGCTGTGATAGATAAATGTGTTTTGGATTCTTTTGCTAGGTGGAAATATCAGATGTCGTGACTTGAGTTGGGATTGAGTTAAAGTCTATGCGAGCATACAAACCTAATGAAGGGTCTCCGGTGGATTTGAGGTTTTTATGAGGTATAGTTAAACAGTTATAGTCTTAAAACATGGTTATACGATGGTTAGCCTTGGGTAGGAGTTGGTCAGGCAATGTTGCTAGATTAAAATAAATGAAGGGACCTGTAAGCGAGTAACAAAAACCTCGAAGTCGATGCTCTGCTTCACTGAGACATGATGCAGGTCAATATAAAGTTTTGACATGTGGCAATGGCTAAAAACTAACCCACAAGTTTAATTGCTCCATTTGCCACAACAGTAGGCCAGTATCTCAATAATGATTACGATAGTGCATTTTACAGAGCTTCCCCTAACGGAGCTTGGTAATTGGTGAACACTGCTGGCACACTAGGTGAACTGGTTACTTTCACGATCTCGGTCCCCTAGTCGTTTGTTCGATTCCGGTGGGGGCTGATCCTTTATGGCCACAGCCACCTCTAATGATAGTCATAAAGAGACTTTTCTGTCGCAATACAAATTAGGCTGTAACATCAGCTAGGATTTTTTTTTACTTATTTCAGTTCAGTTGCTATTGGTGAGACAGTGACTATCTTAATATGTTAGCTGCTACCGTAAACTAAAAAAATATCTTCACTATCCCTCAAGTAACCACAGTCGCATTTGATATTCACTTAGTGGCTGAAGCTGAGCTTCCGTAGAAGCTCTCAGATGATCTTCTTCGAGTGAGCTGAGCTCATTGAGGCGAAAACTGCTCAATATGGATGCACACTTGAACTTACCTAGAAAAATCACCAACCGTCGGTAAATCTCAACTTCCAGTGAATAACGCCGTTAGTGACATTAACAATTTGGGGGTTTCAAAAAAATAATGTTGAAGGTATAGCTAACTTGCAGAACCAAATTATATTTTTATTTACTTTACCTACTTGCGCAAAGCATAGCGGCCATTTTTTGGCAGTTATAGTGTCCTCAGGATCTTCTTGTGTTAGCATGCTGTGCATGTGGTCATCAGCTTTACAAATGCCCTTGAGTGCAGTTGAGTTTGCAGCATCTTTTAAATGGCATCCAATCCACTGAAGTAGTCAGGATAGGTATGTCGGAGTGCGACGGTAAAGACACCAATTTCTGAAACCCAAAATCTTAAAGTCACTTGGCAGCTTGTTTGTAGCTATTGCTGTTCGACAACAACTAGCAGGCTGCTGAAGTTGCCATTTCCCCACAAGACACAATTAGTCAAGCATTATAACCCAAACTATAAGCAATTCATTGCACCTCCTTAAATAGATCATCCTTAACTCCACAAGCTGATACGGAGTAAATAAATTCAACTGTAAACTTGGTTCTTTATTATTTTCTAAGCAGACGCGAATATCTGCAATTTATTATCAAGTAGTGGGCGGGCTCAAACCTGAAGATGCGATCGCCTGGTAAAAAGTTAGAGTAATGCTTTAAATTACACCCCTTACTTACCGTACTTACACTCCTGAAAGATTTGCTAGCCAGGTCAATTTAAAGGGTTAATCATTCTACGTTTTTGCAACCCTTTCTCTTATCTTAACCGACAAGTTGCTTCTATCGTCACTCAATACCGATGCTTTGTCTGCCACTCCCTGCAACCCATAGGCCAGAGTCATTAGTGAGATTTTTAAAATAGAATTAGATGAAATATCAAAGCAATAGCATATGTTTAAATAATGTGAAGAAAAATAATCTAAATTATTACTTAGTGAATATATCTAAAATCGAGTGACAGTGTACTATTGGCACCGAACTCAAGTCCCCGGAGAAAATCTCACTAATAACACTTCTCGGTTTACTTTTGCCATTTTGATGAAATTACGTAAACGTCTTTAATATTATTCATTTCTTGTTTAAGCTAAAAGTACCAAGCGTTGATTTACATTCATTAGAAGTGTCATAGGTTCGAGCACGTAGCCTCGGTCATCGACTGCATTTATCTTTATTGTTGTTCAAAGCTACATTGCCACTTGGCCGATCAGGACTTCTTAGATAAAATTAAATGCCTATAATTTGGTCATGCTAGAGGGGCCCTATCATCACAGTATGTTCTCCATAACAGCTTATTTATCAATAGCATTAAATTCTGTTTAAAGTTACAGCAAAATAACCTGAGAGCCTATATGACGGTAATCCAAAAATGTTTACAAACACTCCCCACATTGTTGAAAATTGATATTTGTATTTCTTTGACGTCAAAGTCAACGTCGAATGTCTTTCCGCTTCTACAATGCAAAGTGCAGTCGTACTAGTCACGTCTCGGACGACCTGGTTCAGTTGCGAATAGCAGTTGCTTACTTTAAGACACCCGTCAATTGTATCCGAGAGTTGCAATAATATTTAATATTATTTATTCTTCGAAGAAGTTACTGAACGATAAAGGACTATGTCAGGTTTGTCCTAAAGCACTGGCATTTCTGGAAGGAGTAGATTAATTGAGTGAGGCAGTATCCTCTCACTCAGGCAGAGGCAGCGTGAGCAGAGGACAGGGTCTATTTAAATCTCATGGTTGATGTCTAGGCTTTGGGCTGCTTTATGTTGCCAAATATCTAAATCATGAAATGGAAATGGCTGATACTGGCATAGTGCCAAAGCTCGTAGTAAACGTTGCTACTATTCAGCAGGGCGTAGCTCTATGAAAATTGGCTTGCCTTAAACTTGTAGCTGCTTGTTTATGGCTCTGTGGCGTAGCGATCATAAGGCACCAATCTTGAACTCTCAAGCATGCTCCGTTTGCAGTCCAAGCTTGTCTTGCTCTTTCTTCTGGCGCTTTCACACTGACCTCCACCTGGCCTCCTACTGATTCTGACTAATCTGTCAACTATCGCAGAGGTGTTTTCACTGCCGCTACCAGCATTTCTCTAAGCTATTTAAACTTCTACTGAATAGGTCCTTTTCACCAGCTCCTGCAAAATTGCACCATACATCGAGCAGTGAATATTAGCTCGTCTGCTAACCTTCGATAATCGTAAGTTTTGACTATACTAGCTTTCTAGCGGCCGACAGGCAGGAGTGTGCTGATTGATTAAAACCTGATAATTGTGAGAGAGAGAGAGAGAGAGACCGGTGTGTATATTGTAGCCAAACTAGCAAGTGGCATAGTAGGTCCCTGCTTGCTCTGCTTGGTATGTGTGGTTACTGTTCTTGGTGATGGTATTTGTCTTGAAATTCTAACGACTTTTTTTACGTTTGCTTTGCTGCCCGTACATCAGCTGATTGCTACATCTCTCTACTATATAAATTGCTATGCAGGCAGCTTTTGTATCTATTGCCAGGTTTGTATCCTGTCATAAGGTGAGTTGCTCAAAAATACAATCTCTCTGATTATGTTGGATGGATTGCCGTATTGTTGGTGCATCCATGCTTCACTGTGTGTCTGTGGACGTAAGTGTGTGCGTGTGTGTGTGTGTGTGTGTGTGTGTGTATGCATGGGTTTGCGCCCGAGGAGGGGATACTTTATGACTGTTTAACAACATCTTTTTTTAAATTATTTCACTATTTGAGATTTGATAAAAACTGTAGCATCAGGAATATGTTCTTGTGCTTTTAGGAAAAATGAAGTCCTTCACAGTCGCTCTCATCGTAGGGCTTCTCTTTCATGCAGTACTGTCTGAGGTGAGTAGAGATAGGCGTGTTTTAGTTTGCAGTTGATATAAGATTTCAGAATGAATTGAACATACATGTGATCAATTAATAAAGAAAAATATTATTCCAAAGTGGTATGGAAGTTGTAAGATTCCATGACAGCTGTTATATTTCTGTTTCAATGTTGACTGATAGCAACCGTGAAACTAAGACGATTGTAGCTTCGCTCATTTACAGAATTCGGTTGATAATCATGATGTAACCATTGAGTTACTAGCAGAATTAGAAGACAATTTCAAAGGTACGTTTAGGGACAGCGAAGCGATTCCGACTCGATTTGAGTTAAAACTCTGCATCACAAGGTAATTATTAAAAATATAACCATTTTCCATCTTATCATTTTAGAATACGCCCGAGCAAAGAGGAGTCTTTCTTCCAATTTACAACAGGTAGCCAACAGTTTTGGTCGAGTTTTAACACAGTCGCCACATCTCCTTTTGGGACGGTAACTGGTAATATAGTAACAGACACAGATACTAAAACAGCTCTACACAATGAATAATAGGCTGTGCTTGCAGAATTCGTGACAATAAATTTCATTCAAAATGACGATCCTAGTTTCTTGTTTGGACTCGACCGTGCAGCACGTCATTGCTCACTAGATGAATCTTTTGCTTAGTTATAAGAACAGCAACAGAATTCTAGGAATATTTTAAGTACACATTCGGCTCAATAATTGAAGGAAATCAGTGAATGTATTAATCGCTATGGAATAAATTAAACGCAATTACGACAAAGATATAGCATGCCAATTACGGCATTATGTGCCGGTACCTCTACTGAAAGCTGAGCACTCAATTTTCTGTTGACTCAAAATCAGATAATTTATTCTGCTTGAAATTTCAGCGTTCGATTGTTCCCATAATCAGGGGATATAGGTAAAGCAAACCTTTGCAATATATTAGTAAAGATGATTCTGGTTTCCTAATCCATTTAAGGAGCCTCACTGCTCAAATGAGAAATATCAGTGTCTGATGAATTTAAATTACAAGGGAAATCAAAATTTGACAAAGGAACGTTCGATCCTTCTCATTTCTGGTATTTCAGAACGTATCTTAGGAAGAATCTCCACTTGGCTACACTAACTAATTGGATGTTAGGCACGGGTGATTTCCATGGCCCAGTCAAAGCCATAGCAAATGTGGGTACTTTTGCGATAGCTAATAGACTTCTCCTGACCCAACTGCCAGGAAGTGTTCTTAATTCGATTCCTAAGTAAATCGATTGACAAAAAACCACAAAAGTAACCCAAGTATCAAAGTATCTTCACGTAAATCGCCTTCACTCACTTAGTTTGAGCATGAAGCGAGGCCAGACTCTCTGGTTGTGAATTGTTTTCATCAGCACGTACGGCCTCTTAGGAGACGGCATATATGGAGAATTAGCAGAGGCTACAAGTCACGAGTAGCTCTCAACGCTCTTCAATTAGTGGGACGATTTCAAATATACCCGACCTCAAAATTAAGCTATGAGTCGATTTATTTCCGATCGTTCGCTAGGATTTCATTTGATAATACCACACAAAGTACGTCAAGGTTTTGCTTTAGGGACTTGGTCTAATTTAAGCTGTTTTGCTCCAAGTTCGGCCACATTTTAAGATTTTCTTAGCTCATATTGAAGCCTTGCAACGATATTTATCTCTGAATTACTTTTTCCCCATGACGGTTTTGTAATAGATCTTTTTCATTTTATTTCAAATATTTCCTGCCAAATTTACTTTGCTGCTTTTGTGACCTACAGCAACATAGAGGCTTCACAAAACACGAGCTTGAAGAGTCCCGTCGACATGCAAGACCACCCTGTGTTACACCCGAATCCTGATATTCTTTCATAGGCAAACCACCTTAGGTATTCAAAAGAGTCACCAACGTTTGTGAAATCGGAGTTGAATTAATTTGTCGAAGCCGGACCGTGCTGAACCTTTCGGAATTGCTAGAGTCATTCAAAACTGCGTAAAAGTGTAATCACATCATAACATCTTCATGGAACTAGTTTTCAGCACGAACCTTAATGGTAGGCCAGACATTATGTGACATGTAAGTTTTGCTTCCCTTCACTGCTTACCTTTGTTTTCCTTCCTACTAAGCCTCGTTTAGATTCCATTCAACAAATGTACAAACTCCCTGAGTATTCTCAGAAAATTAAACTTGTGCAAACACTAGCCAAACCATAGGTGAAGAGGCGTACGACTGAACCTTTAAATTATCGCACATGCTAAGAAATAAATTCAATTTGATCAAAGGAACTTAAGTGTATGTGCTGCATTTCACCACCATAATACATTAATAAAGTATTTGAATACTGCTCTTTTATTCTTGTCGCACTAAGGTTGTGACTCCATCCATGCATTAAGCATCAGAAAAGATTACTTTATATAAGCCCTTCCGAAGATTATATTTTCTGTACCCCTGCAAGTGTTATTACTGTACGTTTTCCTAAGACGATGGATAAGCGCTTAGATTAGCAATCTGCATGCTAGGTTGCATTAACTGCAACGCTAGGCGCCACTATGGTTAAAGTAATGCGGCTTGAGTTTCTTATACTCCCAGAAGATTAATTGAAGTCGCTACTCTGTCATATCAATAAATAGCGGTAAAATGTTATCGTTAGAGCGGAGTAGGTTGTAGTTTGTAGATAATAGTAAATGCTGCATAGAAACACATCTACTTCTCAAATTACTGTACAGCATGTTAACCCATAAAGTGTTCTTGTGACAACACCGGAAAGGTCGCTGGGAATCCAGGATTTGACCATAAGTTATCCCAATGACAATGACGACTGCCATTGAGGTAAATATATGCTTGAAATATCTTAGTGGCCGAACACTTATTAGAAAGATTCAGATATGTGTGCCAGTTCTCCTTGACATTCAGGAAAATGCAGTTATGTCTGCTTATGCAGTCACTGCTATTAACTCAGCACCATTGGATTATTAGTACGAGGATGCCTGCAAATATGTCATTCGTCACTCTAATAACTGATAGGTATTGGACACTGTTTGCCAAGCTTCCTTAGTTACAGGTATCTTCCAGGATATTTTTGAATGAAATGATTATAAGGCAGATGAAGACAATTAAAGTAACGAAAGGACGTCCCAGACATTCAGTAGGTTATAAAATCTGACCTACAATAACAAGCAGTTACTCTCAATTTTGGCTTGACGGTATTCGTACTTTTTAATCATTAGAGATTGAATATTTCATGCTACATCCAAGGAAGTGGCTCTCACATTTTTTACTTATCGGGAGCCGAGTCTGTGATATTCTGGTTTTGCTAAGATCAAAGTTAGCTATGATATCACTATACAGGAAATAAACATGAACGCTGCAGCAAGCTCGAGTCCTGCAGGAGCTTGCCTTTTTTGCCGGCCGTGCCATCTTGGCTGAGTCCGTTTAGACTTTTTTCGCTATCTAGATGACGCATATGCTTAAGGTAATCGCTTATTAGTTTTCTTTCCTCTTAGTTTGATTTAAGGTTTTTTTCTAGGAATCGTATTCTCTCGTACCACCACCCTCTGCATGTACTGTGGGAGGGCTATAACTGATAATGCTGCATCCAAGCCGTCGTCTTCGGGCCTACGGCATTGCTTAATAATAAATAAACTTTGCCATCTGCAGGTTTATTATGCACAGCCATACCAACTCAATGAAGACTGTGGGGCTGCCTAGCTGTAACTGGGCAACCTAATGTATCTCCGTCTGTAACTCCACAAAGCAATACAAACTATGTCGGTGTTAGACTGGATAGTTGAGTACAGTACATTCACAGCCTAAGCGGCTTTCAGTATACACCCGGTTTACAAAAGACTTCGTTTCACATAACATATAGAAAGCGGGAAGCTTGGCAGAGTCAGGGGAGCCGTTAAGGTAGTGAGTAGCATGGAAATAGCAGCTACCGACTGCTGAAAAGTATGAGCCATAGTCGGCAGCTGGTGTGTTGTTGCCTAGAGAAAACGTTGTGGAAGCGAGTTCCACGGTGCTGGACCTACATAGCTAAAGCTTCTGTCGCCAACGGTATTTAAGCGTGGGAACGGAACGGCTAATTTATTATCCTCACTGGACCTGAGGGCCTTAAGAGGCTAAAACTGGTGCAGAAGTTTAATAAGGTACGAAGTAGCCAAGTCGTGGCAGGCTTTGTGGGTTAGCATATGAACTTTACTCCGTGCCGTGATCAACCAGCATTCATCCTAGATCTTTCATCAAAGGAGACAGGTGCTTAAAACTGTGTGACTTGAAGACTAGCCTTGCAGCCATATTCATGGTCTGCGGCAGTGGCATAGTTGCACTATATTTTTACCCAGCAAATTGAATTACAACGATCACGCCGAGACAGAAGTAAAGGGCTAGTTAAATCTTTTGCAAGCCACTGTGGAAGACAGCTCTTACTCTTAGATAGTGATCAGAAGTTATGGCTAGCTGTGGAAGGAATCTTCGGAACGCATTACCAGTTAGAAAAACCATGCCTTATAATCCAGCCACACTGTTAGGGAGTCCTATTAAAAGCAGGTAGGATTTTATGTTATTTAGTTTCAAGAAGTTATCCGACATCCACGATCGAATTTCGGCGAGGCTACCATTCAGTTTCTCACTTGCTGCAGCATATTGCGATGGCTTGAAGGACAAATACAGCTGAGTATCGTCAGCATAAAGTGATATCCAATTTTACGGTCGTTAATAATTTTTCCAGAGGTTCAGTATAAATGGAGAACAGTAAGTTCCAGTCTGGTTTTAGAGCTTATCACTCTACAGAGTCAGCATTGCTTCGGGTATACAACGACCTACTTAGGAATGCAGACATGGGTAGAGTGTCTCTTCTTGTTTTGCTCGATCGTTCGGCAGCTTTTGATACCATCGATCACAAAGTACTTCTAGAGCGCCTCTCATCTCGTCTGGGCATCACAGGCAATGCTCTGCAGTGGTTAAGGTCCTATCTCAGTGAGAGAATCCAGAGTATTGATGTGAATGGACCAAGATCATCTGGAGGTACCTCTGAGATGTGGGTACCTCAGGGCTCCGTGCTAGGTCCGGTTCTTTTCCCGGTTTATACTCTGTCTCTTGCTGATGTGATTGCCAAGCACAGTCTAGTCTTTTACTTAAATGCGGATGACACTCTATTGTACCTTGGATTTGATTCCTCTCAGCTTTCGAGCGCCTCAAATTCTCTCAACTCAATGACTGCAAGTATTGATGACATCCGTCCATGGATAGCAGCAAATTTTCTAAAACTAAACGATGATAAAAACTAACTTACTAGTTATGGGCAAACCCAGTGAGATTCACAAATTAAAAAGGCTGAAGCTCAACGTTGTCTCCTCCAGCATATCTCTTTTAGAATCAGATCAAAATCCTTGTGACATATTCCAAAGCAACCTCTCGCTAGACGACCATATCAGCTCCACACTCAAACCTGCCTGTTTTCAGCTTCATAACATTGCTAAAATTCAGGCTTGTTTAGATAAGGATACCACGTCCAAGTTGCTCCATGCATTCGTGACATCCAGTCTCGAATTCTGCAGCTTGCTGTTCACTGGCCTACCAGCATGTGCGATCAGGCAATTGCAGCTGGTGCAAAACTACGAAGCTATACTTGTCTGTCTTGGGCGTCGCAGTTGCCACATTACACCACTTCTCGCCAACCTGCACTGGCTATCAGTCAAGCAACGGATTGACTTAAAGGTCTCGTCGTTCACTTTTAAGTCACTCCATTCTTTGGCTCCAGCCTATCTCTCAGATATACTCCCCCTTCAGGCCAGGCATCGTACCGCCAGCTTTCGGAATCCAAGAGTCTGCAACTACCTCGTACAAACCTCAAATCCTTTGGAGACCGTGCTTTTAGTTCGTGTGCTCGCACAGCCTGGAACTCGCTCCTGACTGCGTCACAAGATCCCCTGACCTGACTACATTTAAAAAGAACTTATAAACACTCCTATTTAGGACAGCATTTAGTGGATCCTTGTGAGTCGTATTTAATGTGCTTATGGGTGCTGACACTGTCCATGTCACCCCTAACCATGTTAGTCACTTTTTTTTCATCAAGCATGATATTACTCACCAATAAATTGCATTTCCCTTTGCAGCAAATGTAAAGCGCCTAGAGAGATTGAGTTCTCCGGCGGCACTCTATCAAGTGCATTGTTATTATTATTATTATTATTATTATTAGTATCATTCCCACACGACATGGATTGTACACGATTAGACAAGTAAGGATCAGAACCATTGTATTGCTACGTCTGACAGACCGATCTTCGTTCTTAATCGCTCACGTTGAACATCGTGATAAATGGAGTCGATCGCAGCTGACAGTATTAACAAAGCTAGGGCAGTGAGATTCCAGTTATTTCTGCCATATAGAATGTCATCCTTAACACTTAGGATAGCCGTTTTAGTCTACTGCTGCTTCTCGAACCCTGATAACAATGTATTTGACATGTTTTTCAATATTTTCAACCGGCCTATTAGCAGCAATTTATTCAAGAATCTTTGACAAGAAAGAAATACGGAAAACTGTGCGTTAACTTGTGAGGACTTGTGTATCTAATCCACGGTTTTCAAGCATGTGTCTAACGATTGCCGATTTAAAGGACTTGGGGACGACCTCTTTTCCCAAAGAAGGCTAACAGATCTCAGCTATGGCAGCGGTAATTTGGTCTGTCAGTGAAGACCACAGAGATAATGGTATAGGGTCTCCAGGAGACGAGCTCTTTCTGCTAGACGTATTAAGGTATCGACATTGCATGCAGAAACCTCTGAAAAACTTACAGGAAGTTCGCAGGTTGTGATACGGCTGTTTCTTTAGTCGGAAGGGACTTTATGGAGGCACAAATGTGCACTATCGTTTCAGTAAAGAAGACCAAAAACTTTTCGGTTGAGCGCTTAATAGCTGGGGAGTTGGACCTTTCAGCATTCGCCAGTAAATGCTTTACTGTCATATAAATCTGTTTAGGGTCCGACTGGGAAGAATTCAGCTATCGAGTGGAATAAGAAGCCCTGGCTTTGTTAAGCCTCCAGGTGCAAACTCAAAGGCAGCCTTTGAAATTGGCAGGATCTGCATCCGACCCTTCTTTCCTTAAATGAAGTTCAAGCCGGAGCTTATCTCGATACATCTTTATAAGTTTTTTGTAAAGATAAAGGAATATTTTTGACTTTGAACACGGATAGAATAAACAGGAGCATGCATGTCAAGGGCACTACTGACTGTCACGTTCACTGCATCAGTGAGGGTATCGAGGCTGCCGATTGAGTCTGAATGCCGATCAAGAAGACCTGCACCACAAACGAATTTAAAAAACTTGTCTATGTCAATGCTTAGTAAGTTACGTTGCTCGACAAGTTCAACATTAGGCTATATGTAGACGCGAACGGGAATGTCAAACAAGACTGAACAACGATCTGAGAGGGTCATTGGGCAGACAGCCGACAAGACGGTCAGTGGAAGGACATCCTTAGTGATTACGACGTCTCAAATATGGCCACCGTCTTGGGCGGTATGATTAACGTGTTGGAGCAAATCAAAATAATCCAGGCAGTCAAGAAATGAGCGGATCTGGCTGCTGATAGGGTAGCCGTAGATATTAAAGTCTCCAGCAATCAGTAACGGCCTGTCACACTTAAGTATTTTAACGAGGTACTCGGAAAACTGTCCTTTAACAAGTTTAGGCAGCCAGAAAGAGGCCGGTATATCACAGCAGTGAGAGGGATTGTGTTTGATGAAGACCTGATTGCAACCAATTGAAACGATGGCCCATGCAAAAAACCTGCACATCTTATAGCCAAACGATTTGCGAACGACAGTTCCAACCAGCTACTAACCTTGCAAGAACGCTTGGATTGATAAAATGAGAACTCGGATGGAGTGGTCTCAGATATAAAGCCACTGGAAAGGCGCGTAATCCAAGTTTCGATAAGCAGAAATGCATCTAGACACTCCTGGATCACGTGATCACAATATGTAACCCCTCGATTTCAGCAAACGGACATTTAGTAGCCAGAGTTGAAGAGGCTGTCCAAAAACTGGGCGACTGTGGTGAACTGGCTTGTATTCACGTTTGCATGTATTTGGCTCGGTGGTCAGTCTCATCAATTGACTCGGAGCACACTAACGACTCCCTCATTCAACGCGATAACAGGACAAACCGGAAACAACAGGAAAAGAGGAACTTTTGGCTCACTACAAACGAATGGATAACTGTATTCCGCAAACCATAATTACTGTACCCCACTTGTCAAATTGTCGTTTTGAATAATCCTAAATCTAGTGCCTTGGTGGATTTTTAATCAATCATAATTATTCTCATCTAAGTAACACAATCTTCATTTTATAATTCACCATCTTGTCAAACTCTTAGCCGCCTTAAATGAACCTATGCATGCCAAAAGACACCCTGTTTTCTCACAGTTCTGGAAAAAATGCAAGTTTAGTTATATAAATCGTTTAATATGAGCAAAGTATTTGGATGAGATTTGAATTTTCTTAGTTAAGTGTAGGCATGACTGATATACCAGTCAATATTCATTAGTATAGGGCAATTAAACGGTGCAAGAATAACAGGAACTATTTTCGGCCAAATTGGCAGTATGCCAAACTGATGACCTTAAGGCTAGTAAGGGATTAAAACTATTTTAGAGACATCAGTAATACGTAAGTAAATGCATTCATTTACAATATTATCTCCGAATTCATAAGAGATCAAGCCATTGTCGTTGCTTATTGTAGTATGGTAGGCTCAATGAGACAGCACAGTTTTCAACCCCAGACTGTTTTTTTAGTCAGTTTAAGCAAGGCCTGCACACGGCTTTAGGAATATGGCTTGAGTGGGTGTTCTAAGAATCCTGGTCGTAAATCTTGAAAAATGTTCACTGCTTTTGACTATGCCAGCTTATCTCTTTAGATGAAGAGCTTCGCACATGACCAAGCGTACCAATGCGGGCCAATTCGTCTAGGTAAGGCACACTGATTGTATCTGCTTAAATTCTGCTCATATAAGCTCTGCTGGTTAGGTGGCCTCCCGGACGCATTTTCTGCACGACTGCAGTTAATGTTATTTGAGTTTGTCAATAAGCCTCGATTGTTTTCAATCCAATTCCTTCAAATAGTTGCCTCTTAAAATGATATTTGAAATGCAGTGTACAGATGCATCGCCCTTTATACCCGATAAATTGATCCACTTTTGCTCCATTTTTTAAATTATTCTTTTCCATTAAGGCGTTAATTAAACAGCTTCCCGAGCCATAATTTGATAGCAAATTTTTGAAAGCAATCTAGACTTCTGCATGCAGAGTGGCGACTGTATATCTATCTTCTTGTAGTTGTATAGCAGAGTATAGAGGAAAAAGCTTACTTGTGCCCTGAGCTTAAAGCTAAAGTAGAGGAACCTTTCATTAGTGCTGGTTTGATCCAGCGGTTAAGGTGCTCGCCCCGACCAAGGTCTATCTGAGGTTGCAGGCTCGAGCCCCGAGGCATATGTGAAGTGCCTGAATAAAGATTAAGTTCTCTTGGGGCGCTATATATATATTTTATGAATTTTATTCATTTATATGTTTTGGTAATCACTTTCTGAGTAGGGCCAGCTCAATCGGCTGTCAATGTGGAATACATTGAGCTACCAATAATGTTTACAGGATTATTCTCAGCGCATGATAGCTTTGTTTCAGAATCCGGCGAATCAGAGAGGAACTGCAGCAAACGCTAGGCCAGGTAGCCTAAAGGGAGGTGCAATCACTACCATTTATGGAATGCAACTTACAAAATCTGTCACATGACTTATTTTGACTGCTAAATAAGAAATAATTCTATTGTTGATGAATTTTACTGCGTGGCTTCTCTTTCGTGAATCCTTTAAAAAAGGAAATACTGTTAAAAACATCAACTTTGCTTCCTAGTGATATATGCAGAAAAAGTTTGACGATTGACAAATTGCTTTCACAAAGTTAGTGAAGAGTCTGAAATCTTACTTTAACTTTTGCGAATGGTGAGAAAATAGTACTCTCTGAAATTACACTCCTAGAGTAAAATATGGTAGATTCATTATAGAAGTAATACGACGACCAAATGTAGGCTTGCTTTCACGTCGAGCTCTGGTTCATGGGGAAAACAAATAGAATGCATCTTAACTTTCGTTTATATGTCAGTGACATGAATTATTTTCAGGAGACATTATGGCCTTCTTTGTGCTGGATATTATATTGACTTACCGATACGTAATCGCAGATCTGAATGTCCACTGCAGGAAACCATGAATTTCAGCTGCCTGACGTAGTATCCTTACTCTTACTTGGTGAGATTCATTCATTCTCGACTTTTGACAGATCAAGCCTACCAACATATCGGTTTTTGAGGGCAAAATGTGTAGGTTCAACTATTCATCAAGCATTACTAAGACAAACGACTTTCGTAGGGAAGTCAATTAGCCTTCTGTTAATTTTTATAGAAGTGGGTTGACGCAGGAAAGAGGCAACAGATTCAGAGAGCAAATGATTCAAAATTCGTCGGAAGACCATGCCTTCAATTTCTTTAATAAAAAAAGTAGATTGATGGTACTGTGAATTACATGAAACTGCCTAAATGTGCAATGAATTAGGAATGCGTTTTGAAAACTTAGGATTCACACTTCGTGAACTATTCGTCACCCTTTGTGATATTACCCTTGCCTCATGCCCTTACCATGCAACGGTGCTTACATCTGGCTACTTACTCTTTGCTCAGTGGTGCCAAACAGCAGGAGCACAATTTGATATCCATCTCTGTTGTGGCAAGGACCATTGTAAGGCCATCTAACGCCTGCAAAGTGCCTAAATGAGATCTGAAATCACTAACCAAGGTTTATTACTGCAGCCCTATAAAAATGGCTACTCCAGCTTCTCATCTCTTTGTCCGCCATAACATCAACATCACATCAACTAAAATGTTTCATTGGGGAGGCCGTAGCTTCATGCAGCTTCGCCTAGAATATTTTAGGTCTATCTATCACTGCAAAGGTTTGAGACCGTCGAATCTCTTACAGTGCAATAAACATACTGATAAATAGTGCTAATCCTTAAAATTTCTAACTTTAAATTCTTATTATTTTCACGCTTCCATGTGATTTACGTGTGATAGTGGCTTTCTCACTGAGCATCACAGAATAACGAGGTAATGTCAATGCAACGTTGCCCAGACCTCAAGGATATAAATTTTGCACAGTAAAAATCGAGCTTCCTATTAATTTTAAGTTGTATTAATTACTATTGTACGCCGCTCTTACTCGGGAAAATGCAAAAATAATCCTTAACATAATGACTATTGATTTAAGCCTGACGTAATGCCTGTTTCCCTGCATAGCCGCACTAGCAATACTATGAAAAATCAGATGTCATCTATATCTTAAGTTCAAGCAAAGTGATTCTAGACCTAAAGGCATCAACATTGCCTCTAGATTTGCCGTGACAAAAACTCTTAGAATCCATGTCGGGGCTTCAATTTCAGGAATGGATAATTCTGGTTGTACATTTCAAAATATGGCTATAGCCACTGAAGTTCTTCTACCTTACTTAAAAGATAAACTATATCAGCCAAAAAATTTGTGTAAGTGAATTGATAGGAGCAACTCTCAGGAATTTTCTCTCTTGTATACTCAAACTGTTCTTCAAATATTTCCCGCAAAAACTAAATTGTATTCCACATCAGGTAATCATCTTTCAGTAATCGTACACAGTTCCACCGGCAAAATCAGAATAAAAACAAAACTGTGGGGCTCTTTGGAAAGATTAGGCGAGATACAAGTATTTACAATGAGGACGTGATGTTCTATAGCTTTTTACTATTCACTCTTTCTGTTGCTTGTAACTTTGAAGCGGGATCCAATTGACAAGACTGGAGGGTAGCTTCAACACAGGCCATGCGATAAGAATTCCACCAATATGGTCTGTTGTCATGAGCTGGTCTGTGATCTCATCCCTTTTAAATTACCAACACGTTGTGCTGTCACTTTACTCCACTGTCTCCGAAATATATCTAAATATCTACTCATTTCACATATAAAGAATCTAGAGTTAAATTTCGGATGTATCTATATCCGAAAAATGGTGTAACAATGCTAATCGAAATGCCTAGCCACCAAAGATTGAAAAGTAAAAAACATGCCGATGTGCTTTGGTCCAAAGGCTAAGGTGCACGCCCAAAAGATTTCTGACCTAGCTTGTTGGCTTGAGCGCCGTGGTATTCGTGAAGCACCTGCATTCAGATAAGGTTGTCTAGAGGTCTTATTCAAACTCTGTAGATTTTGTAAGGCATAGCCACGTTCACTGATATAACGGTGCTATTCGAAGCACGTATGTGATACGTTTCTGAAAACGGTTCCCATATGTCCATGCAAACTTATCAAAATAGTCTGCCAGCTGCTGCTTGTACTATTCTTAAAGTTGAAGTCTCTCAAACAAAGAATTCCAGCCTGCATGACAGAGAGAGTTCCGAGAATCCAATATCATTAATGAAAACGGTATGAGCACGCTTTATTTATCCAGGGGTGGGCAGGCTAAACTGCAAAGGAAAATGTGGCCGTCTAGTGAAAAATCAGAAAAATTCTTTTAGCAGTCGTACTTAAGCTCCTGATAAATGGTAGCCCGGCCCATCATAAGGGTTTGTGCATTCTAATTTTCGGTACCCCTTGTTTATTTCCTAACTAACGGGTTCCTTCCATGGTCGCTCAATACGGAAGCACATTCTGCAACTGCAGGGCGACCGGAATGGCTAGGTTGCTCAGGGAATTTGAAAAAGCGGGAGTCACAGATGAATATAAGCACTAGCAGCTGCTTCAGTTACCTCAAAAATAAATCCTAATATTTTATATATAATTTAAATCAGAAAAAACTAGAGACAGTTTTCAATATTTAGGTATTGCATCCAATGCAGATCCTTGGAACCCTTCGTACTAGTGAAGCTCCTTTGTTGAATGTCGTCCATTGAAAAGAAATTACTAAGACCGTCTTAACATTATTCGTTTGTAGTTAGACCTAAGAGAATCTAACGTCTATTCAAGTGCTTTACAAATTTTGGAGGCTCAAGCCCATGACCTCGGTCATCAAATAAATACTGCTTGACCATTGTTCTAGTCTTGGTAACCACTTGGCCGGAGCCATGGCGTCTGAGATACAATCTCATCCATCGAAGAGCAAGGCCAGTGGTGCCCAGTAGCGATGTCATGTGCTCATAAATAGTAAATGATCTATTATGTCAAAGGCAGCCGATGGATCTAGCAGAAGCAGCTGAGGCACTCTAAAGCATCGATCCAGAAGACGTTTTTCAACACTCACTGAACACTTAAAAATGATTTGATAGTGGCATTTATGTGGCATCCTCGTCAAGATCAAAAGTATGGCCGCTTGATTAATGTAATCTGTAGTCCTGAAAGGAGTTTCGTGAACGACTCGGTTCAGTTGCAGATGGCTGCTTGTGACGTCAAGATGCCCGTAAACAGTTTTCAGCAGTTTGAAGTGATCGTTCACAGCCTAAACTGAATGGTATAGGACTAGACCATGTCTGGCCTTTGTCACTAGTATCACTGGAAAGTGTGAATCGATCGTTTGAGGCATTATCCTCTCTTTCGTGGCAGAGGCAGCATTGGCAGCAGACTAAGTATTTTCAAAATACAGGCACATTGCTGATGCCTTCTGCTGCTTTGTGGAAGCAGCGGCCACATTGCAAAATCATCAACTGCTTTGGCCGATACTTGCATAGTGCTGCAGCTCGTAGAATATGTTGCAACTCATCAGCAGCGTGCTACTGGGTGACTAGATACATGCCTTTCACTGCTAGCTGCTTATTTACGGCTTTCCTGCTAGTATGTATCTATCATCAGCCGACAAGGTGAGACTCTCACGCACCCTCAGTTCGCAGTGCAAGCTGCCCTTGCTCTTTCTGCTTGTGCTGTCGCCTCTACCTCTGTCTGCCCACCAACTGAGTCTGACTAATCCGTCAACTATTTTGGATGTGCGTTCAAGGTTACTGCCAGCATTTTTAAAAGCTATATATACTTCTACTGAATATGCTACTTTTACTAGCGCCTGCATTAAATTGGACCAAATGGTGAGCAGTTGCATAGCTTTCGAGAATGTAAACTTTAGATATAATTGCTTTGCAGGGGACAATGGGCGGGATTGTACTATTTAATTAAAGCCGTAGGATAGTAAGAGGGTGGGTGAGTTCGACCGATTTTCAATCTGTCAATACGCTAGCTATGGACGACAAAGACCCTGCTGTCTTTGCCTGGTACGTGCGGTTAATGTCCTTGGTAATAGTATATGCCTTGTAATTATAACGGCCATGGTTGTTGTTGGTTTGGAGCCCGCAGCATCAGCTGATCACGATATGCTAATAAGTTTGACCTTTTAAATGAACGCTATCAGTATTATTGTCATAATTTAATTTACTTCCGCATCCATGCTTTTAAAAATATCCATCAAATATATTTTCCTTTAGTGATTTTTATTCTCCGTTAATGAGATTTACCTGAAGCAGAACTTTCCTTCACTTTAACTCTTTTTACAACGTGTACTACTGATTCAATTATTACGCTACCTCACCTCGGTATAAAGCAACTACTGCAATAAAAATTCGGTAGGAAATTTCTTTACCTGATTATCAGAGCGTGTATTACATAGTATAGTCCCAAAGTGTGTACCGAAATGGCGTTGATTGCTAACTTCTGGCTTCCCTGAGAAACTTCGGTGCCAATTTACTATTCCAGTCGTGAAATTCAATGCACATATAAATATGTGACGCCTCAGACAACAACGTTTTAATTTAATCTTTTATTTTGTCGACTTTTAAGCTAAAGAGCTCAACCAGATTTTTTCTTTTCATTTCAGTGAAAATGAAGTCTCCCACTAATTATTTTGCTGTGCTGCTTTTTAATCTCGTCACGGCTGTGGTAAGTTATGGTCATGCTTAACAATTTGAATATAATTGGCCTATGACTGCATAACAAACTGGAGAGCTTACATTCGCCAGTCTCCTGGGTATCAGCCATACAATCATTGCAAGGTTATGATTTAAATCTATTTTTGCTATTTTCTGCTATATGTCCGATGCTTTGTATACTAAATTAGCAAACACAATTACACTATTGCGGTATTGCAGAGTCTGGAGGAAGATTTGAATTGGAATCCTAAGCTGGAAGCTGAAGTAGTTATACCTTCAAAGGCAACTAACTTGACCAGGATCAGCTCATCCAGGTGATCTTTCGATTAATTGCAGTGTGAGCACGGATTAAATTATTGAAAACTCCTTTTGATTGCTCCGTTTCAGAATATAATGAAACTATCAGAAAATTCTTTAAGAAGCTAAGAAAGGCTCTCCACCACACTAGAAAGAAGCTTTTTCTTAAGCACGCTCGAAAATTTAAAAAGATTGTCAATTGAAAGTAGTATACTGCGATTGTATTCGTACCTTAATCTCACCTATTTCAAGGCAGTTACTCCGACCAAAGAATAGGTTTCTAAAGATAGAGGTAAAACTCAATCTTCTTTAACTAAAATCTGAGACTGAGCAAACAAGTTTTTCTCTGTGTTTACACTTGGAAATTAAAGTTGTTGCTGCTTAGTAATAGGAGTAATAAGACATAAACCTACTCCACCTCAAGACTACATTCAATGCTAATGTGCAGCCTAATAAAAATAGTAATAATTAAATATTGCATTAAGGGCCGTCAGAGATCTCAATCCTATTGTAATCCCTTTACAATTGCTGCAAAGAAAGCCTAGCAAGTAAATGAAAAAATATTTGGATCGATAACTCCTTATATGAACAATTCTATATGGGTGGGCACATGCTGTAAGCTTTCACCTTTGAAATCCGCTGACATGACATCTTAATTCATATATATATATATATATATATATATATATATATATATATATAGATTGTTCAACTTCAAAGTTTTGAATTTTTATATATTTGATATTGAACCAAGAAATTAAAATACCTTATATGTGTTCAGCTACCCACCGTGCTTAACACTAATAGTCAAAATATGTCTTCAAGCCACTGTGTCTTTTATTTTATCTTTTTTACTTTATGCCCGCCTTATTCAGAAATCATTAAAAAGTTCATCTACTATACTTAAATGACAGCTTATTCTTTTATTATCATCGCAGCAGTTTTCAAAATTTGAGGAACAAATCTACTGGCTTTAAATACGTAAAACGTTTGGCATAATCATTTCTGGCTAGCTATAACATTTCTCTTGGCTTTAAAACGGTGACTTACGGATAACTTTTAAAAATAAAAATAACACCACACATAATAAAACGCCTGCT
This sequence comes from Cristatella mucedo, assembly GCA_009760855.2. Classification (NCBI taxonomy): domain Eukaryota; kingdom Metazoa; phylum Bryozoa; class Phylactolaemata; family Cristatellidae; genus Cristatella; species Cristatella mucedo. The sequence continues at coordinate 728,751 of WPIO01000138.1, read as the reverse complement.
GAGATCGCACTCTCTTTGAAGGCGCTTAACAATTTCTGCCAAGAAAACACGATAGAATAGTTAGTGGTAGTGTGCTCAACAAACAATAAGAATAACATGGTTAAAGGTGACACGCACAGGGTCAGCATGCAAGTGTGTGGTCAGTGGATGCCTAAACAGTGAGAGCATGCATCAGCACATGAAGGTTGAATCACAAGGACCCACTAAATTTTTTGCTAAATACGTGCTCTTTTAATTTTTTTTATGTGTGCTCGAGTCATGGGACGTCGTGACGACATCCGGAGAAATTTCCGGATTTTGGGAGAACACGAACTACATGCACGGCCTCCCAACAGTTTGAGGTTTGTTCAAGGTATAGGTAAACAGATAGATTCCGAAAAGCTGGTGGTACGATGCTTATTGCGGTGAGGAAGTTGATCTGAACGATAGGGTGGAGAAAAAGAATGACTGGCACTAAAAGTCATCGATAAAATTTTGACATTGATGTGTTGCACGACTGTTAGCCACTGCAAGTCGGCGAGAAGTGGTGAGATGTAGCAACTGATTGGACGCTGAAGGTAGACAGGAGAAGTTATAGAGTTTGGCACCAGCTGTCAGCCCCTGATTGCAAATCATGGGAGACCAGCAAGCAGTCAGGTATAGAAGTTAAGACAGGAAGTCAAAAAGTGCATGGACCAACTTAGATATGGTATCCCTTCCTTAACCAGCAGAAATTTTGGTACTGTTATGGAGCTGGATTTAATTAGATTTAATTGTTGAGCCGATGTGGTCGTCTAAAAAAAGGTAGGTTTCGTGCTGATTCAACAGGAGATGTGCTGGCAAAGTCGATTTTGAGCATTCGTCTTTCCAATTTCTGAATCGCATTATATTTCCCCATGACTTGTAAGTCGCTTTACTATTAGTTAAATTAAGAATATTTGCTATCAGCCATGTGGAATAACTTATTTAGGACAGCATTTATTACGTCCCTGTGATTCGTTTGTCATGTGCTTATGCTTGATGACAATGTGCATGCTGCCACTAACCACATTTGCTTGCTGACCTTGTGCATGTCACCTTTAACCATGTTACTCATGTTGTTTTTCAAGCATGATATTACTCACCATTCAATCGCGTTTCCCTTTGCAGCAAATGTAAAGCGCCTAGAAAGAGATTGCGTTCTCTGAGGTGCTTTATCAAGTGCATTATTATTATTATTATTATAACATCAATACATAAAGAAGTTCGGCAAATTCAATGTCCTCTAGGGCTGCGAGGGATCAAAGCAAAGATACAATTAAATGTCATTAACATAGAATTGAAAGACTAGATTATTTTTAGCAATCACGTCAAGAAGATTAAAAATATAAACCACGAAGATAACTGAACCAAGCACACAGCCCTGAGGTACCCCATATTGCAGAGGGTCCTCTGGTGATCTTTGTCCATTCACATCAACAAACTAGTTTCTCCCACTGAACGAGGAGACGAGACATTTCAATGCAGATCCAGTAATGCCCTGTCGACATGTGAGGCTCTCAAAAAGGACTTCGTGATCGATAGGATCAAAAGCTGCCGAAAGATCGAGCAAGACAACCAGAGACACTCTTCTCATTTTAGCATTCCTAAGTGGGTCGCAGTACACCCACAGAAATGCTGACTCTGTGTAGTGATTCAATCTAAAGCCGGACTGGAACTTACTAGCAAGGTTTGAAGTTTCAATTTATGAGTTCAACTTGTCTTCACGACTCTTTTAGGTCTCTCTAATGGGAACGGTAGATGAAAGACTGGGCGAAAGTTTCTCAAGTTCTTTTGGCCTAGCATTGCTTTCTTGACTAGTGACCTAACTTAAGCCTTTTAGAGAGTTTCGAGATCATGAACTGAGGCTAATGGCATATTAATTGTTTATTTATGTAGTTACAGCAGCAGCAGATCAAACAGAAGTATTGCTGGAAACACCGTTGGCCGGCTGTCAACGAGTGCACAGTATGCCTCATCATAACTTCCTACCTTGGACCAAGCCCGCAAGGATCGTGATCAACGACTTTAAAAATGATAACTGTGTGGAAGAGGATGGTGAGGCAGCGGCATTAATAATATTTTTGACGGAACGGCATCATTGTAAAGTTTCTAGAGGATAGGCGATTACCAGAAGTTATAATAAGAGGATGGGGCACCCACTGTATATTAACTGAGAATGGTGCGAGTCCGCCCTAGTGGAATTTATTGATGATAGGGAATGCCAGCGTTCCCTACGTGTGACAAAATTTTATTGAGTGCTTGGCCGTTGCAGCGAAAAGGTTAAGCATGTGAGCCAGTCAAAAAGTAAGTCAGTGCTTGCAATGCAACACTTAAGATGGCATACAACGTTTACACATTAAAATATGGCTCACGTGTAACAAGTACATATTTCATTTGTTGCACGAAAAAATGCCTTGGGTCAAAGATATATCTGAGAATCACGAGGAACCAGTGCCGGTGGACCATAAATTACTTTCACAATTGACTCGGTGTCGTAAGTACCTGAAACAAGATCTAGAAAAGAGCACTTCCGTGTGAATGAATGCGCTTGAAAATTAAACGAAGAATGCGGGCAATGGAAACCCCTTAGCTTGTTTTCATTTATATTGAGGGACGAAAATAGGTAGACCTGACGGGTCTTTGTCAGTTACAAACTATTTAGCCTTGCAAATCATATTATAGAAGTGGAACTAACTGCACAGACAACATTAAATGCGGAAATTGACGTCTTGTAAGTATATTGTATACTCGGCTGAATTATTACAATGAGGTTTTCTTAAATTCAAGGATTCCTAATAGTTTAAAACGAATTCGAACGCACGATTCTTCCGTTGAGACTGAAATAAAATTATGTTGGAACGATTTTGAAACGGGTTAGTAATAATGCAGTAACGTGGAGATAGGGAATAGCGTCGGCGCACGACTTTTTTAATCACAATGAGTGACACAGATAACAAAATTATTGGACGTAATGTGTTACCATAACTTAGATGGCTCCTGAACTGAATTACATGAATTTATGTCTTTACTCTGGTGGGGCTCATTTAGATTGATGTGAACCAATTTCAGCCCTTGACCAGTGATGACTAAGCCACTAAAGATAAGATAAAAAGAATACTTGTGATACATTTTTTATATACGTACAGCATGGATAGTTGACGGCCACACGAATTTTTAATCCCTAAATTGAAACATGTTCGTGGACAATGTACCTCAGAGCTTCGTTAGGCCCATAGAGTTTGCTGACACCCTGATTGCTAGAAAAACGTTGGTTTGGTGTTAGGTAGTGGCTATCCAAAGAGTAAAATTTGCAAAAAGTCTTCGTCAGCTTCTGCCGATAGGCAATAAATTGTAAAAAGAATAACGACTCTCCATGTATAGAGTTTCGCGCGACTTCAACCAGTGCATATGGCAAAGCCACAGGTAATCTTGAAACGCCTAATTGTAAAAATTGGATCGTTTTACTCGAACCACTTTTCTTCTGTACTTTGCTGTGGCTAAACCTTCGCTGTTAGATTTTCAAATATTTTGGTAATTTCCTTTTTTATGTCATCATATAATACAAATTAATTCTTTATTGTTGTAACAATTGTTCGTTTTTATAATCCTTTCTTAACAATAATGCATTCTTGGGTTTTTAGAGGCCAACGACAGCAAACGAGTATTGAAAAAAATTAAGCAAATCCTCCGAAGCAGATATACCTTTTAATCAAACATTATTAGTAATTTTGAAAAACGTTAAAAAACATTGACTTAATTCGTAAAATTTCATTTATCAACTAGCTATTGTGATGGCATGTTCAAGTATACAACCAGAATTTTCTAAGGTAGTTAAACTTCACTGGACTAGGTGTCTTCCAGCAGCCTAAGCATTTTATCCTACCAAACGGTAATAATTTGCAATTGGCAACTTTTTCAAGCCTTCGAGAATCTATTTTTCTAGCATGCCGACCTCTCACGAGAGCTGGTCATGGGGCAAAAATGTGTTATTGCTATACAAATGCTGATGTAAGCGTGTGGGTGAGCTAAGCGGCTTTCAAAGCTCGAAACAACTACCCAGCTATCCCGTTACAAACTGCTAGCGATGCTTATTTTGACGGAACAGCATCCCCGGCATTTTTAATCGCCTTGTAATAGTAACGGTCATAGTAATGTTGATTGGGTGCTTGCTAACTCGGTTGATCACTGCATGCAAGTCGGTGCGACAATTGAGGTGAAAACCATCTGTAAACCTCATTGGAAGGTTGATTTCTTGCTGCATCCATGCTTTTGAAAGCTGTAAAATATGACTGCTCGTTTAAATGAAATCTATTAAGAATGAAATTTTCATTTTGTTAAAATATTTTTGTACAAAATATCAGACTCCCATGAACAATTTTTGAAACTGAACCATTTTTATGCAAATCTTGTACCTCCTGCTAGCTAAATCCATTGCCAAGTTTTGCAAACTGTTTAAGCGAGTGTGCAATTCATGTTAGAATCCTCACGTGGCAACCTAAATGGCATCTCTTGCAATATATGTTTGACTGAGGTATTTTAAGATGTAAATTTTTTATGACAGAAAAGCTACGGGATTAAAAAAGTTATTTTAAGCTTGACTAAGAACTATATTGCCTAGTTCAGTTCTTCGGTTTTTTTTTAAAGTATGATCATAGGTTTTTTCTTTTTTAGGTGAAAGATGAAGGCTCTTACTATCGCTGTTTTAAACTATGCTCCTGTTTAATCTGGCGATGTGGCGGGAAGTTGTGTTTAGCCTATACTTAAAATGACGTCGGCTGATGAAAATTGAATGCATGATACCTAATTTTTTCATCAAACTGAACACTAACAATACACAATTGTCTGTGTCATAATTTTACATGGACTTTCAGCTCTGATTTTAAAGTTTTAAATGGAACGTGGCCAAATGCTATGGCATTGTAGCTATATTGCAGTTTCAAAAAAATTGTGACTTGAATAATGAACTGATGACTGAACTTGGAAGTCGAAGTGGAGCGTAAGCTATCAGAGGTAACTAACAGGACAGCTGGACCTTCTAAACTGGCTGTAGCTGTTATGCATATTGAGTCATGAGTGCAACATATACGAGTATCATATCAGCGTCATTGTTTCGTTTCAGAATACGACGAAGTTGGTGACAACTTTCAAAAACCTACTATTAACGGGAACTGCTCTGGCTATTAAGTACGGACCAACACTTTTAAAAGTAATTGCTGGACTACTTTAGTCCGCTGCAATCAAAGTAACGCACTTCCTAATTATAATCACATTCCGGCTTCACTTGTGCACACAATTTTAAGCAATAAACGTCATTTGAAAATAATTTCCTCACTTTTCGTTCGCCTCAAATAAAAAATTCGGCTAAACAATTTAACAATAGCCTTCATAAAGTAAGGGAAGATTCTTAAATCTGTCTTCGTATACCCTGTATAGTGCTCGAGTACTGCTGATGTGATGTTATAAGCATTTTAACATGGCAGAGCAGCGTTTTGCTCTTATCAAACTTCTTTTATCCGGCATGACGTTAGCAGTGCATGAAAAACGCGACGTGTCCGTCATCGTTTAGGGATCAATGTAACCTTCACTCGTTCTTCAAAGCTACTGATGCGGAACGCTGAGATCGCAGCAGTGCGAACCAAGCTAACTATCTTGGACTAAGCCATAGTTAATCAGCGGCACCGGCTAAAGCAGCCCCATTTTGGCTGAAGATCGTTATTTTTGGTTCCTTAATTGCAGCTGCTAGGAACCAGTTAAGTGATAATTTAAGAATGTATAACGAGCTCTAGGCCAAATAGCCGTTGGTGTAAGCTAAAGCTGATTTTGAACACCTGTAGTTATTCGGCGCTGTTAAGTAACTTGTCGATTTTATGGTTACGGATGCGTTACGTAAAGTATGACCACTCTTCATCGCCACAGTTTTTCTGCTAATGCCGGCATACCTAGGTGCATTGGTGCCGTACCCATCAGTCACTAGAACCTGTACTGGGTTAGACATCATTAGCATTTGTCGTACGCCAGCTGCAACTAGAGCCGTTACGAGTATGGTGTGTGCGGCCTCGTTCTGTCCAGCCAGTCCTGTGAGCCGGGCACTGCATTTAAACCAATATTTCATCTTAAAAATCGACTTCGACCCAAACAGACACAATAGGCCAATGCTGGGGAGTTGCTACTAAGGTCGGCGAAAACTTAGATTTCTTTGTGAAAACGAACGTGGGGTATGGTGCAACCCTTTACCACAACTAGTCTCGCCTCCTGACATAGTGTAACGCCGAAGGCTCGGCGGGGTAAGCTTGACCTGCCGCTTACCTAGCGGCGTAGCCTATCGCCTAATGCCGTTTGGTGCGCGCCTACGCCGCGAAATAAGCTGGCCGCCACGAAACGAGCGTTTCTGGCGCTGACCTGCTTACCGTTACTAAAAGGGGTCGTGAGTCCGCGGCGTGAATTGGAAGCAAGACACACAAATTGGGGATTTTACTGAACTTTATTCGCAAGCGCACAAAGTCGCTGCGCGTCTAGTTCAGCTTTATCTCCACACTCCTCGCACGTTCAACACTCTTGCGGAGGGAATACTCCTCTACACTAAGCGCGACCCGGACCCTAAACCCTAACCGGTGAACTAGGAATCCGTTCCCACCTGTGCCGAGGGAATACCCCAAACACGCCAACTTAAACACTCGAGCGGAGGGAGTACTTCTCCACACTGAAGTGCGAACCGGAGTCTAAACCCTACCCGGTGAACTAGAACTCGGTTTCCACCAGTGCGACCGGAATACTCCACACACGCCAACTACGCCTAGCTCGCGCCGGCAAATCACTATGCCGAGACCACGTGCTAGCGCGCACACACACGACACAAAAGAAACAAAAGACCCAGAGCGAGCGTCGCTCGACTCTTAAATACTTGGCTGAGACAATGGGGCAAGAGGTTAGTGGTATTCTATTGCGTATCACTTTGCAGCAAATGTAAAGCGCCTAGAAAGAGATTAAGTTCTCTGAGGGCGCTTTATCAAGTGCAATATTATTATTATTATTATATATTATTATTGGGCCCGGACACCTTGGCCCATTACGGAAAGGAATGACTACCGTTCCCAGGCCACTGGCAGGGCACCTCCGTCCAGCTTGAATGGCGAATGGGTTCCAGAAGATTCTTTCTTGGAAAGAGGGAAGGCGGGGGTTGACAGGCCAGCCAACATCTATCAGCAGCTTCCGCGAGTATCGGACCAATTCTAAAGGCCGAATCGCCGCCGCTCGTCTCAGAGCTTCCTGGCCTGCTCCTAAGCGCTTCCTCTCTAACCGCACTGACGCTCCTCTCTGGCTCACTGCTCCAGGACAAAGGGGCTCTAGCCCGCCGCCGAACAGCTCTTGTTCGCACTAAAATTCAGCCAAAGCCAGCCGGGCGCTACAATAGAGCACTCTAAAATGCGTTCGTGTTCGTTGCAGAATTCTTCCGAAAACCGAAGTTCTTGCGAACATCGTATACGGAAACGATACAGCTAAGACCTGTTTAAAGTTAATCTGATTGTTATTTGACCATAGCGCGTAAGAAACTACGTGCCTATCGACATCTAAACGCTTATCGCTTCGGCTGCTGGGTCTTCCACGCCGGCGGCTGCCTTAGCTACGCCGGCGGCTAGTAACCTACTTGTTAGTTATGATCGTCAGCAGCTGCTATCGCTTCGTCATCGCATATCAAATGCATTCCTAGATACTATGTTGTTGCTAAGATTCATGAACTATACATTAACAAAAGGAAAGTACCCCGTAGCCGCCGCGGTGGCCGGAACCGCCAGCTCAGACACCGATCGTTTGGTATTCCTAGCATTGTCTCGAACCGCTCAGCACGCTCCCCGCATGCTTCACTGTAAATCTCTCTAACTTAGTGTTCATCAGGCCTGTTATAACCCAATCGGCCAGACTTAACGCTTGCCTTTGGAATCCTCGCTCAATGTGCAATAAACCTCTAGTAATAAACGACCCTATTTCTGAAAATGGTAACGACCTGCTCGCCCTAACTGAAACTTGGCTGAAATCGATAAACTGCCCGACAATTAAAGACGCTACTCCATCTGGTTTCTCGTTCTTTCACACCCCTAGATCAATCAAAACTGGAGGTGGAGTTGCTATTAACGTGAGCTCGAAATTCAACTTCAAGCCATTTTCGGTACCATCGAAGCTGTCTTTTGAATCAATTGTCCTGGTCTAACCCGAAAACAAGCTACCGATAGTGGCAGTAGTCTATGGCCAACCAGGTACCAAATCCTCTTTTATCTCAGATTTCTCCGATCTCATTTTGATTCTGTGTGCAATAAATCGATCCTTCCTAGTTATGGGTGATTTCAACGTTCACTTTTATATCTGACGCTTTCAGCACCGAATTCCGTGCATTGACTGACTCATTGTCTCTTGTGGCTCGTGTGCATGGCCCTACCCACATCAAGGGTCACACACTCGACCAAATTTTCTCATATAACTGCACTTTGTCATCACCAATCATCACCAAATCCTTCTTATCTGACAACATGCAGATCTCATTCAATCTACAGTGTGTGCCCACATCCTCCTCTAAAATAACCTGTGAATCGCGAAACCTCAAGACCCTTGACATCGATGCTGTACGTGCGAGAATATCTGCTTCACCTTTGCTGCTCAGTCCTCCCTCCGATCTGTCATCACTTGTAGATTGCTACAACACGACACTAGCTGACACGCTCGAAGAGTTTGCCCCTCTGACAAAGCGCACTGTGCGCCCCCGCCCAGACGGCCTATGGTTTACCACAGACATTAAACTAGCCAAGTCAACTAAACGAAAGCTTGAAAAGGCATACAAAAGATCCGGACTAACTGTGCATTGACAGGCATATGAAGACTACTGTAGGTCGTACCAATCGATCCTAGCAAAGGCCAAGTCTAGCTTCTATAGAAACATTGTTGAATCACAGATGCACAATACAAAAAAGGTGATGTCGACAATGAACCATCTCCTTAACCGTTCCCAGGTTAGCTCCTTTTCTGATGATCCTTGTGATGATCTAGCCGATCGCTTCTCTCGATTCTGTGTGCAGAAGATAGACAAGATCAGGGAATCCATCCCTGCGATGACAAACTTCCCACTAGAATGCTGTTTCTCGGTTCCTGGCTGCGCCTCAATGTCTGCATTTAAGCAGGTCACTAGTGATCTAGTCCTAAAGTTCGTATCTCAATCAAAGAAAACAACAAGTCCTCTGGACCCTATTCTCACTGTCCTGCTCCTACGTTGCATTGATCTGCTGCTGCCATCCATAACTAACGTAATTAATATGTCATTAGCCTCAGGTCATGTCCCAGCACCTTTCAAAAAAGCTGTAGTCAGGCCACTTCTCAAGAAAGCTACACTAGACCTAGAGAACTTGAGCAACTACCGCCCAGTCTCCCTTCTACCATTCCTATGAAAGACAATGGAACGGGTCGTGGCAGACCAGCTTAATTCATATATCGAAACCTCACACCTTGCTAGTAAGTTCCAGTCTGACTTCAGAGCTAATCACTCCACAGAGTAAGCATTGCTTTGGGTATACAACGACCTACTTAGGAATGCAGACATGGGTAGAGTGTCTCTTCTTGTTTTGCTCGATCTTTCGGCAGCTTTTGATACCATCGATCACAATGTACTTCTAGAGCACCTCTCATCTCGCCTGGGCATCACTGGCACTGCTCTGCAGTGGTTCCGGTCCTATCTCAGTGGGAGACTCCAGAGTATTGACGTGAATGGACAAAGATCATCTGAAGTACCTCTAAAATATGGAGTACCTCAGGGCTCAGTGCTAGGTCTGGTTCTTTTCACGGTTTATACTCTGCCTCTTGCTGATGTGATTGCCAAGCACAATCTAGGCTTTCACTTCTATGCGGATGACACTCAGTTGTACCTTTGCTTTGATCCCTCCCAGCCTTCGAGCACCTCAAATTCTCTCAACTCACTAGCTGCATGCATTGATGACATCCGCATATGGATGGCAGCAAATTTTCTAAAACTAAACGATGATAAAACTATACTAGTTATGGGAAAACCCAGTGTGATTCACAAATTGGAAAGGCTGACTTTCAAAATTGGCTCTGCCAGCATATCTCCAGTTGAATCAGCTCGAAATCTAGGTGTCATATTCCAAAGCGATCTCTCGTTAGACGACCATATCAGCTCCACAGTCAAATCCGCCTATTTTCAGCTTCATAACATTGCTAAAATTAGGGCTTGTTTATATAAGGATACCACGTCCAAGTTGGTTCATGCATTCGTGACATGCCGTCTCGACTTCTGCAACTCACTGCTTACTGGCCTACCAGCATGTGCGATCAGGCGATTGCAGCTTGTGCAAAACTCTGCAGCTAGGCTTGTCTGTCGTGACGGTCCCAGTTGCCACATTACTCCACTTCTCGCCGACCTGCACTGGCTACCAGTGAGACAACGGATTGACTTCAAGGTTTTTGTCGGTCACTTTTAGGTCTCATCATTCTATGGTTCCAGCCGATCTTTCAGATATACTACCCCAGCAGGCCATGCATCGTACTACCTGCTTTTCGGAATCCAACAGTCTAGAAATACCTCGTACAAACCTTAAATCCTTTGGAGACCGTGCATTTAGCTCGTATGCTCTCAAAGCCTGGAGCTTCCTCCCGACCTGCGTCAGAACGTCCCCCGACCTGACCACATTTAAAAGAAACTAAAAAACACACCTCTTTAGGACAGCATTTAGTGGGTCCCTGTGTTTCGTCCTTGATGTGCTTATGCATGCTGACACTGTGCATGCTGCCACTCACCACATTTGCATGCTGACCCTGTGCATGTCACCCCTATCCATATTATTCATTTTGTTTGTTTTTCAAGCATGATTTTATTTACTATTCAATTGCATATCCCTTTGCAGCAAATGTAAAGCGCCTAGAAAGAGATTAAGTTATCTGAGGGCGCTTAATCAACACAATATTATTATTATTATTATTATTAACCCACCTCTATCTACACCTATTTACCAAAATCAGCCAGAAATTGGCAGGATGCCAATGCAGTACGTCCACTAGTTCCCATGCCATTGCGAAAAATATTACAATCCAAATATTTGGTTCGGCATACAGAACACTGGCCCAGAACAACGCCAACGGCTTATTGCACAAGGCATGGCGCAGCAAGCCGCCAGACTCCCTTCGCCCCCTTCTCACACTCGAGTCTCCTCCTCCACTCCTCCGGTTCACCATCTCCCCACCACCAGGTTACCGGTCTGTGTATATACCACATCACAGGCGGAACATAGCTGTGCACCGGCAGACCCAGATGGTGAATCCACCATCTGGCCGGCCACCAGTGGGTTACCGGCCTGTGTCCATGCCAGATCACAGGCTCGTCAGAGGAGCCGGCATACACTCAAACTACAAAATAGACTGCAAATACGCTGACCACTACCAAAGTTCACAATAATTCACTCGAATGCATTGCAAATGAATTAGGCAATCTGCAAGGCGAAGCTTCAACGTGGATTGCATATTATGCTACTCAATCGTTTACGTTTACCAGCAACATTATTTGAAATCGCGGGCGCTGACTCATGAGCAGTTCACTGCAATCGATAGCCGCGAATACGGCTAATAGCTCAACCAATTAATCACTTGGGCGCTGAAGTTGCTGTCGGCATTTACTTGAGTGGAAAAAACTGTTTAAAGTGAGGCTTTTAATTACATTGTATAATTGTATATATACGTATGTATATATAATTGTATATATATGTATGTAATATATAATTGCATAATCAGTGCACTTTGCACTAGGAAAAAATTAGGCTAGATAGCTTGGAATTTATATCGTTCGAAAGCACAGCTTTGCATTAAGCGTTCTAAAAACGAAGTTTGCACGCCGTCCATGCTTTACGGTTGCATTGGGTATCATAAGGGAATCTGAATACGTTATTTGACTTTCCGCCAAATGCATTACAATAAAGCTGAGATGCGGTTATTAATCAGTTACATTGGAATGGAATATGACCAAAGTAGAAATCGCGATAGCCAACTAAAAATTCAAAAAATCAATTGGAAGAGACCCCTAGCAGCTGGATCTTAGGTTTAGGACAAATGAGGAGTACAGGTAATTCAATATTCGTGTCAGGCGTGTAGCCCTATCTTATCGACCAGAAAAAAATACAAAATATTAATTGCCATTTATATAAATAATTCATTAGATTAGCACCCACTCCGGCGCTTGACATATGCCGCCGGGCTCGAGCCCACGACTTCAGCCAAACCTTGATCGGGGCGAGCACCCTAACCGTTGAACCAAACCAGCTCGGCATTTTGCCTTTGAAGCTTGAATGCTAATACCGAGCGCAGCATATTGTTGTGGAGTCAGGATTCTAGAATAAAGCAGCTTTATCAGGACGAAAATCTGAAAATAAGTGTAATTCTGGTGCATGAAAGAAATAGTGGTTAGAAGAGACATGTTAATGTAAGTTCAGCCTAAGGCGTCATTTCAACCGTCGTTACAATAAAAAAGAAAACGTAGCCTATGAAACCAAATTATTTTGCACAGTCACAATGTGTTTATTCAAAGATCCTTGAAAGGTGAAATAATTCTCAATTTTTTCAATTGGCTAATCAATTTGGGTGCGTTTCTCTATCGGTATCAAGTTGAAACCTCAACGAGGACTAGACAAATGTTACGCGGTAGATTTATTTGCGCAAACCTCAAAGCATAAGCATCATTCGCTACACATAACGTAGCCAATTGACTTTATCTCAGCATGTACAAGGAAAGTGGAATGCACGGGAGTCAATAGTGCAGTCTAAAAATTTATTATAGCTCTAGCAGCAGCTCCCGATGGCTTCAAAAGATATGCTAAGAGTCTGAAGCGTGGTAGAAGCGCAGTTGCTAAGGAGTTGTGTGCGAAAAATCCTTAGTCGAAGATTGTCAGCAGAAAATCATATGTCGCTGAAGTTCATTGAAGTATAACAACCAGATAGTTAATTTATTTTTCATCTGAAGCGTACCTTGGGATACCGGCGATCTAAAAATGGTGAAGCAGTGCATCTAAATGTTAAGAAGCCGAGCCTGATGGGTGGATGGATCTTGTGAGTTCGAGTAAGAATTTCGATCTGCATTCGTTTATCAATCCAAAGTTATCGCAGCTTTTCTGCCAAGGGCGAACGGCTAAGTTTGTGGCACCTTTTACTAAGTTCAGCCATAGATCTCGCATTTTGTGCGTATTATTTTCTTGCTGGCTCAGCTTAATTGAATTATTCAAGTGCTATTCTCATTGAACAAGGTAACTTGAAAATATCTCTAGCCAGTCTTCGTAGTGGTCTTCCAAAATCTTGCACAGATACCGAGCGATATGACTGGCTGTGTAAATTGTCTCTTAAATGGAACGTTTTACCGTAATTAGATCGGCAAGCAGCATTACCTAAGCAAAGATAACATGACAACAGCTATACTACTAAGCCACAAATTGTAAAAACAGGGATAAGTGACCGAAAAAAACAGCTGGTAGATATTGAAAACATCCATCCCTCTATTAAATAGATGTCGCCGAACTTTGAAGTAGAGTCTATTTCCAAGTTCGGCGGCATATCGGGGTTAAATTTCAAATGAAATACGAGCAGCCTGTCACCCAAGCCAACTACGCCTACTACATCGCATCGCTGTGGAGGTCCTTGCTGCACCAACAGCACGTTGGAGGAGCAGCACTTTAGCCGCGAAGGCAGTCGTGGTCAGATCGAACATTCTGAGTCAACGTTAGGTCATGTATAGTGCTAGCGGACGCCAGTCAGCACTCGTCGCCTCCAGCTGAGATGTCAGAAGTGTCTTGCTTGTTTAGCACAGGAGCTGTTTGAAGACTTACCCAGCCCTCAACTCCGATTTATATGGGTTCTCATCATGCCTAATTCGTGCTGCTTGTGCTTCGTTTGTCTTCCGCTTCTTCTGTTCCGGTTTTCTATTTCGCGTTTTCCAGTCTTCGCAGCAATCACAAGGAACGGCAACTTTAACAAAACTTTAGCTTGCAATGTCGCTGTAAAACTATTTTCTAGTCTGGCGTGGGTGCTGCAACATTAGACGCACCAACGCGATCGTGAGTGAGATAGTTTGGCCGTAGAGTGTTCATTTTTTCTCTGAGGTGTTCACGATTTATTCACATATTGTTCGCTAACAGTTTGACGTACTTGCAGTTTGTGAATTTAGGGGAGCTGCTCGATTGCAGTACCTTCGGCTCTTTTTGAATGAGCCCCGTCTGCATTTCTCGAAGGCGCACGTGAAACAATGTATCGCTGTCCTTGAGAGGTATTAAGCCAATGCAAGCTTTGAGTCATTCGGCGTAAGAGAAAAAGCCAGAAAATGCTATATTATTATTGCTTGAGATTTTTGGACCTTGGTTCTGAATAAAGCTGATTTAATATAATCTTCACCCAGTGGTCATCATCTACATTCAGGTCATAACTCAAACACAGATACCCTTCTGCTAATTTTATTAACTCCATCCAAAAAGTGACTCAAATGTGCAGCGGTCTCCATTAAGTAGACTTCTCGTCATCACTTTGGGTAACATTGTCAACATACTAAACACCACGGCTGGTCCCTTCCTCCAGACAACGAGTTCACAAGTTTGCGAAAAGCACATGCTGCCTTTCTCGGCATGTTGCATTCTTTGCTAAATAAAATGTTATTTTAACTCATTCCTGATGCCATCGATGATACTGTCCTATCAGTATGCATATGCACTGAAGGCACACAGACCACGAGTGAAATTGAATTTCCGTAACGTATCCGGACATTACTCAAAGTTATATTTAATGGCCACTAAATTCTAATTACTTAAGCGTTCATTGTATTGTCTGTATACTGCTTGACTATTATGCTTGCTGCAAGTGCGTATTCTTTTGCGAACGTAAATTTCTCTTGGCTAATCATTACTTAGAAGATGTCTTCCGTCGATCCTTTACTGAATGGATCACAAGCTATTGATGAAATAATACCAGTGAAGAAAGCACTTGTTTAGGTGTTTTTCTTCTGAAAATTCACACATATAGCACAATACACCACGCCAATGTCCGTCAATCAGAAATCATTTTTCCTAGAGGTTTGCTCAAGGCTGCTTGTTATAAACAACGGCATAGGCCGTGTTTTTCTTTAGTCCAGGAAATGGCATTACACGTCCCTAATAGGCTAAGATCGTCGCTCAATGACTACCCTAACTCAGTAGATTCCTAACTCAGAATCTCAACATTGCAGCATGCGACAACTGCCAGCGTTAAACTGAAGAGCTTTAAAAGACTTAATGGACTACTTAAGTTCTTCAGCTTGTGCAAATGGAGGTTAATTACGTTTTCTCCGACTTCTTCAGGTAAAAATCAAGTCCCTCACTATCACTGCTTTCGCTGTGATGCTGTTAAGCCTTGTGATTTCCGTAGTAGGTTTAATTTAGCTTTCACCTGAACAAATGAACTTGGCTTATAACATTTTCCGCCGTAACCTATTCACGGGTTGGAATAATGAACAGCAACAATAACAAATTGCCCATGCCATGAGTTGACACTAAATTATTGGCTGATAATATAGTTTATAATGCATCGTAGCCACAGAACATAGCATCATAAATTTTTTGCTGAGTTTGCTGAAGCGAATGCTGACTTCAGCCATGAGTTGAAAGCGGAAGCGGATGAATTTATCAATGGTAACTAAAGGAAGAGCGGGGCCAGCTGAGCAGGCTGTAGCTCTTGTGACTCTTATTGAGCAATACGAACAACTTAAATGAGTATTGTCGCTGCTTAATTGCTTCGTTTCAGAATACGATAAAGCAAAGAGGGACATGGCGAAAACGCTTCAACAGGTATTCAGAACGGGAGGTAATTTTGCTTTTAAGTATGGACTAACACTTTTGAAGTACTTGGAGGACTACTTTAGAATGCAACAATAAAGTACGCTGTTTGTGTTTACAAAAGTCGCTGCTGACCTAACTTTCGTGATAGATTTAAAGAAATAAATGGCATTAGAAAACAGTATAATTGTATTCCATGTTGCTTAACGACAATGTAATTGGCTGAATCATAGAACGATGTTATTTACAAAGCCTCTGAAGGTCTGTCTTCGAATAACGTGTACAGCACGATACTATTATTCTCTGGGATCACATTAATAGATTAAAATTAACGTATTACCATTCAAGCACATAAGAAGGCAACATCCTAATTAAGCTCGTTTTCATGCTGAACTTCGGCTAATTTGGGGAAGTATATGAGACTCATAAATATTCTGGTTTTCTTATTAGTCACATAACTTATTCAGCATAAAATAATTCAGTTTTTGCTTTACAGCATGGGGATTTATTTTACCGTTATTATTCATCAAAAAAAAACAGGTGAACACGATCATTAATTTTGACTCGCTTTTTGGATATTCTGCTTCGTACTTGTTAAACATTACTCACAGCGATATTTGACCGATGAAATATGCATATCAGCCTCAAAACTTATTTGCGCAAAAATGGGATTACATAGCAAGTTATGAAGTACACTCAAAAAAAATTGTTGACCAGTGAAACCATTTGGTCTTTTGAACAAGCATTTCAGTGGGCTAAAACCCGAGAAAGAAGGCCGGCGGATTCAGACAGCTTCATCCTAATAGGTCTTTGGAAGCGCTTCATTATGTTGAGTCAGGTAAAACAAATAGCAATATCTTCTAGAACAAGACGAGTTTTACTGCTCGTGTAATGAATTCAAAAATGGTTTGGAAACGTTTTGATGGACACCAGGCAAAATATACCTCCGTTGCGATAAGCCACTTAACTCTAAAAGGTTATAAAGGAGCCGACGACGTTAATGATGGTTTAGAAGGAGCCGAGGTAGGGTGAAAATTATTATATATCTGAGCAAAACTTCTTACCTAGCAACTAATATAAGTCATGATATTTTCAAATCAACCCGGATGGTTAAAATTCCTGCTAACTCAAGAGTCGTTCACTACTGATGGGTGGATAGTTACATTAGAAGTATTTAATTAATCTTCCATTACATTAGTGCTTGCAGCGAGCAACTTATCGAATTAAGTAGAAAAGAATTTGATCACAAGGCATTCGCTGTCTTGGCGCTTGGCAGTTGAGCTTCAGAGTTATCTCAAATAGCATACCGAAATCAGTCACGATTTTTTAAATAAATTCTTGGTCATTATTTGAAAAATGACGAAACAATAAAGGCAACAGAATAAGCACTAAATCTATGCAATTTCCGTATTTCAATGCAACCAGGCTGCGTCCACTGAGTTTCCTTTGACATAATGATAATAATAAAAATGATAATGCACTTGATAAAGCGCCCTCATAGAACTTAGTCTCTTTCTAGGCACTTTACATTTGCTGCACAGGGAAATGCAATTAAATGGTGAGTAAAATCATGCTTGATAAAAAAACAAAACGAATAGCATGGTTAGGGGTGACATGCACAGTGTCAGCATGCAAATGTGGTCATTGGCAGCATGCAAAGTGTCAGCATGCAAAAGCACATCAAGGACGAATCACAGGGACCCACTAAATGCTATCCTAAATAGGTGTGTTTTAAATTCTTTGTAAATGTGGTCAGGTCAGATGATGTTCTGACCCAGGTCGGGAGGGAGTTCCAGGCTTTGGGAGCATACGAACTACATGCACGGTCTCGAAAGAATTTGAGGTTTGTACGGGTTTTTGTAGACTGTTGGATTCCGAAAAGTGGGTAGTGTGATGCTTGGCCTGAAGGGGGAGTATATCTGAGAGATCGGCTGGAGCCGAAAAACGAAGTGACCTAAAAGTGAGCGACAAAACCTTAAAGTCGATCCGTTGCTTGACTGGTAACCAGTGCAGGTCGGCGAGAAGGGGAGTAATGTGGCAACTGCGACGCTCACGACAGACAACCCTAGCTGCAGAGTTTTGCACCAGCTGCAAGCGCCTGATCGCACATGCCGGTAGGCCAGTGAGCAGTGACTTGCAGAAGTTGAGACAGGATGTAACGAATGCATGGACCAACTTAAATGTGGTATCCTTATCTAAACAAGTCCAAATTTTAAATATTATGAAGCGGGAAATAGGCAGATTTGACTGTGGAGCTGATATGGTCGTCTAACGAGTGTTCGCTTTGGAATATGACACCTTGATTTCAAGCTGATTTAACTGGAGATATGCTGGCAGAGCCAATTCTGAGCGTCAGCCTTTCTAATTTGTGAATCACACTTGGTTTGCCATAACTAGTAAGTTAGTTTTATCGTCATTTAGTTTTAGAAAATTCACTGCCATCCATGTGCTGATGTCATCAATACATGACGATACCTTGCACTCACCATCTGAGAGAAAAGGCACTAGACATTTTGCAGCTGTACCTCTATTAGCTACCCGTATGCAGTAGCACCATTTGTATGAGGGAAAAATTAATATATCGTATAATAGCCAGCATGCTAACAAAAAATTCGATTTTTATAGCACGTATTGCTACCCTTGCATATGAAAC
This sequence comes from Cristatella mucedo, assembly GCA_009760855.2. Lineage (NCBI taxonomy): Eukaryota > Metazoa > Bryozoa > Phylactolaemata > Cristatellidae > Cristatella > Cristatella mucedo. Next base: position 710,268 of record WPIO01000138.1, on the reverse strand, counting down.
CTGTATTTCAGTTTCACATGCCTAACGAAGTAACCTGTGGTATAACAACACTGGGTATGCCCCTATGAGCATTTCATTCGTATCACACCGTAACGAATTTTTGTAGAATAATTCATTTTATTTTGTCTTTACAAGTTGTCAACACTAGAACCACAACTAGTCTAATTAGTATTTGTGGTCACTCAAAACCTGTTTAGCCAAAATTGGCTACTATTTTTGCTTCTCACTCCTAAATAACGTCTAGAGTAGTGTTTCTTTCAGGAAGATGTTATGTCACTTCACATAGGCTGCAGCTTCATGTATTTAGCTATAACTTCAAAACCTACGACAATTTTCCAACTTCTGTACTGCTAAATACATTTCGCAGCTTGGATAGCTAATTTCTAAGGTTTAGGCTTTCAATTTGGACGGTGGCGCATTGCCACATGCTGCATGTGTGAAACTGGAAAACTAGCATCGAGCACTACCGAGAAAAGAGATTCTATCACTTCAACGTTTTCTTCACCACAAAGTTGTTATCTTGTTATATAAATATCATGATTTTTGAATATAATTATAGGTAAGGTTGCACCACCTTATCTGAGTTTAATTTGAGTAAAGTCATTAGAAATTCAACTTCCCTCACCCACTTGATAGCGAATCATACCAAAAATATGGAGGGAAAGGTGTGCAGCATAATTCTGATTTTGCTGTGCACGGGTGTTAGTACTATCAACGAAGTAGATGATTTTCAACGTACGATGAGAAATTTAAAAAGGCAATTCATGCCTTACAGGCAAGTAATGGTACGTGAGCGTTGGAGCTTGACCGTTACAAACTCAAAGGCCCTTCACTGCAGGCGGTAGTGACACATGCTGGCAAGCGACTGGCAAGCGACCTGTGACTAAGTTGCTTGCAACTAGCAGCTGCTGGTCTCACACAATGAGCTAGTATGTGGAGGTGGCTCATTTATTGCTGCATTGTTTGGGCAGATTATCTCTTAAAAGGCACACAGACTATGTCTAGGCTTGGTTAGGACTCAAGTTTCGGTTACCGTCACTCTCCTTTTACTCTGAGATCTATTAGGAGGATTTCGCACCAATGACCACAAAAACCCAGAAGCTGTTCTCTCTATTACTCAAGGGTGTAGCATGCTCGTCACGTCACGGCGGCTTGAGCATCAGTGGCCCCCTTATCAAGCATCGAATCGACTTTACAATCTTTCATTTGGGTCCTCTTTCGTAATTTCAAGGTCAACATTTCTAGGTTATTTTCAGTGTACTCTAGCATCACCTGCTTCCCTGCATTTCAGTAATTTATGCATCATTTCCACTGAACTCAAATCTTAGGCACTTAAGGTATGGAAATTTATGCTGAATATAGCCACTACCTTTTGAGAGTTTGCATCATTTAAATCTCTGCTTAGATGAATTCTTTGCTCAATGCTTATGGCCTGTCAAATCTTTCTTTGCGTGTTTGAAGTCCTTCTTACTATTTGCTTTTGATGTCATGCCAACTGCTAGCAAGTGATCTTACTAGCTGGTGACATTGGAATATGCAGCTGCATTCGTCATTTAAACTAAAGGAAATTGCTGCATCTTCTGATAAACTGAAAACATGCTTTGCCGACATTCGGTCCTGGATGTCAGCCATATTCCTTAAACTAAATGGAGATACAACTGAACTGCCGCTCATTGACCACCCTAAGCGTGTGGTTGGACTAAATTGTTTTGTTCTGCTAAAACTTGGCGGTTTTGTGTGACCATCACCATCTGTTTGGAGTTTAGGTGTCGTCTTTAACAGCTTCTTTAATTGTGAAAGTTTCGTTAAGAAGACTGCTTCCACAGTTAGCCATCACGTCTGACTCATGTCGAAGATTAGGAACTGTCTTTTGCGGTTCCTTATTACTTTAAAATTGCCAGAAGACTTTGTCTTGACTTGACACTCAGATGAGTTTCGTATACGTTCGTATTCGTGACTTGAGTTTGTTTTACCGCACGTTTATGCTGGCCGCAGCGAGTAACTTTCATGCACGTAAGAAAGTGAATGCGTGAGAAAAGAGTAGAGCAAAAAGTCATTTTAACACGGAAAATAGAAAGATCCTTTCGTGAAGTGTACAGATTTCTCGCTAAGAAAGTGTTTTCTATATTATTGTGCTCACATGTGTTGCTTGATTTTTATACTACACAAGCATGCCGTCTTCAGGTAATCAAAGTAAGGTAATGTGTATGACTGCGGAAAATTAAGTGATCAAGCAGCACTTGGGAGAGCGTAACTGGCTTTCAGATTTTGGCTATACTTTAAAGTGAAGATCAAATTCATATTTGCTTGATTAATAAACATGCCTGCTTATTGTAGTGCACCATTGCCATTGCCAATCACCCTGATTTAATCAAGGCCGCTTGTTGAGCACTTTCGACTGCTACAATTTTCCTTTAAAACAGGCTCACTTAATAATACATTTGCATAGCATCCTCCTTGAACTAAATCTCTTTCTAGGCACTTTACAGATGCCCTACAGAAAGCTTTACCAGATGATTTGTGGAAAAATCCGCAAGCAATAGGGACACAGTGTAAGCTGGCATACTCGCACGTAGGACGAATCACAAACTACCAGCCCGTTCTTGTGTCACTCCGACACTTCTAGGAGCAAACAACCATTCTCTATGTGACAGGAGCTCAGAAGAAAAAGTAGTTTCTAATGCCGAAATAATCATAAGCCACAAAATGTGCACTCCCTTGAAAGTTTTTAAGAAGCTAGGTATGAGGCATGATCAATACTTAACACACATGAGCACATATTTGCCAGTGGAAGCAGACATTAAGGCCACTATAGCAAAAGGCATCTTAGCACAATGTAGGTCGCATGTTATGCATGTCTCAAACAAAAACGTGATGAGTAAACACCAGTTAACCGAGCACCATTATGAACACCGGTCATCCACGCAACATACCGTTCATCCTTTTGCAGCTCGCATCACTCAGGTCCACTTACTTGTGCTACAGAAACAACTATATCCCCTCAAAAACGTTGTGCTTAGGCAGACTGATATAGATGCGTCTGATCTGATGCAACGGCAAGCTTATATATTCCTCCGCTTAAAGACCATTGGTGACAGAATCTTTAGCTCTGCAGGTCCTATACTGTGGAACTTGCTTCCACAATTCTTACCCAACGACAATTACTCTCCTGCTGCTGACTATGGCTCACTCTTTTCAGCGGTCCTGAGCTGCTACTTCCATGCTACTCACAACCTCAACTGCTCTCCTGATTCTGCTATGCTTTCCAACTTTTCTTTGTTGCCTGAGACGAAATCTGTTCACAACCGAATGCGTACCGAAAGCAACTTAGGCTGTGAGTATGCTATACAAAACTCCCCTGCGTAACACCCACATAGTCTTTATGGCTTTGTGGAGCTACAGACGGAGCTACATAGACACATATTTTTTTAATGTTAATTGATGCATTATTATAGAATTAAACATGATAGTATCTCAGTTTCCGTGGACTGTACGATGACTATCAAAATTAGGGCGCAGTAACTATCATCTATAGATAACTTTTGAAATATCTCCTCACCATCCGCCAAAGCGTTCGCCTTTAATCGCTCGGGTAACGCTTAGCTTCAAGGTGAGAGCTCCCAGGAGAGCTACTGGGAACCAGCTGAGTGCCTTGAGGAGGAATCGCTTCTTGCGCATGACGACTTAAGCAGGAATGGGAAAATGGCCAACCTGCTATCAATCTCTGCTTCCTTATTAGGAGTGTCGTTTCCAAAGCCTACGGTTTCTGCACTCCATTAAGAACTACAATTGTATGGCGTTCTAAAAGACCCGAAGTCTACTTGTATGCACTTTACCTATCGTTATACTACACATGAAGCACTTAAATTTGCAGTTATATCTTGCACTGTATAAGTGCAGATCTCAGCATAAACCAATCGAGGGAGATTTTTTGACTCGGTTTGACTGAGGACATCAGATTTACTGGCCTCATCGTTAGCTAGCTAAGGAAGACAGATACCAAGAAAAACTTTCAAGTTGAAAAATAATTCTCTTCTTGCTTCCCATTTCGTCCCTTGGGAGTAAGCGTTTCTCGAAGTCCATGATCACATAGCACTGCAACTCGGACCCCTGTTTCCCTGAGTTCTTGCATACTCGGTCAGCATAAGCGGCACATCGCCTTATGCGGTCCCTTCTGCAACCTATCCTGCTCGTCTATCTCCAAATTTTGCTGCCTCTTCACTCTGCGTTTAGGATTGCAAGAGTTTGGTAATCGTAGTCTCCTGAGACCTCTCCACTGACACTATTGCTTACGTCGGCACTTCCGGCGTTTGGCGATACAGTCGCCAGGATAGTTTCCTCTCTGGTGCTCCAAAGCCAGGTTTCCCTATCTTTCACCAGCCCAAAAACGCTAATGCAACACTCGAACACCCCTTCCTACTAGCACTGTCACACCTACCTCCTTCTGCCTCATCTGCTTTGCATGTCTCAGTCACTTTAGCTGCCACTCTTGGTGCTGCTCTATCAATTTAAAGACCGAAAATTTTTTCGCTTCGCTGTATTCTCATTATTCTTATTATTATTTCTTGGTCATGGCGTCTGATGTCAAAAGGAGAAACTAGTCCCACGAATAAATACCAAATTATGTAATGAATTTGCAATTTATCGATTCGCTATTCACTTTGCCGTCTCATGCTCACTCATTTGTCTGATCACAGCTATGGACATCTTTGCCAAGTTTTCAGTATATATTAGTCAATTTTAGAGAGATTGAAGGTACACTAGGTGCTGCGAATAACTTTGGCGTGTTGTGATCGTCTTGCCGTTTCATAGAGAATTCCTAATTCACAGTATCAAGAAAGTTGATCCGGGTTAAATCACCAAACTGAATGCTATTGCTCAAGAATCTAGTCTTGCAAATTGTCTCCAAGAGCCTGCCTGGGCTAGTTTCTCAAACCTTTGAAACTGCGATCCACCTGCCATTTCTTCTGGAAGCTCCGCAAAGCTATTATGTCGTTTTGGGCTTACTTACAACTATTTCGTGTAATTGCACTGGATTCGGTGGTGGAGTCAGGGGGCAGAGAGTTGCTACCGCCCAAGTTTGTGAAGGAGCACTGTCACTAATAAACATGATCAAGGTCGTTTTGCATCATTTTGTTTAAAGCTTATGCACGTACTAGCTCGCTCGGTTTGCATTTAACTTGAAAGGTCCACTGAGAGCCAAATGTTAGGATGAAGCTCGGTTGCAATGAATCCAACAGACATACTTAGGTGCGAAAATAAACCAAGAGATACTGTAGGAAATAGTGTGTTTACCAACTAATACACTGCGTTAAGCAGGATGTTTGGCTATTAGGAAGATGAAGGGATGCCATCAGCTATGGTTGTCCAGCAAATGAGCTTGATCAATGAACTGAAGTACGGTCACCAAGCGTTGGTGGCGATCTCTGAGTTTGGGTTTAGACGGGGAGATAATAAAAGTAGAACCCATGAAAGAGTTCTGAGCTTCTCCTTCACGAGCTCAGCAACAAACAGCAATTCCAGAGAATGAGTGGCCAAACCTACTGCAGCGAACAGTTACGTGTAACGTGGAATGGGCAGTTGAGTTGGGTTGAGCTGGTTGCGCAGCATTCTGTTCGGTCCTATTTTGTGCAGTATCGCTTCTCCTTCAGGGTCATGACGATAACTAGGGAGCGCAGAAACACGAAAATTTCCGTTAAGAAGGGATTAAGAAGTTTTTAATAGAAACCAAGAGGACCGGATTGTGGTTTTTGCATTAACTTGATGTGAACAAGAAATAGCAGCTGGCTTTTGTGAACCACTATCCATAGGTGACGACAGGTGTGCTGCGCCAGCATGATTTTGATCTTGTAGTCATGCTGGCAGAGTCAGGTTGAACTGAGGCTGCTTAAGAACTACCATCTAAGCTGGTGCAACTTACTTTGGCACTACCAGTGTCGACCGCCAAGGCATAACGAGTGCTCAGGGTATTACAAATTATCCAAGACGAACCATTGAACTACGACGGGTGCCGGACTGCCTCATCGATGCCTCACTCTTGTATGCTGAGAAAGAGGGTGAAGTGATGAGTACGAATTTATTAATATTATAATAATATTATATATTATAATATTAATATTATAATATTATAATATTACACGGTTTTAATTTATTCTCAGCCACCGCTCTCTGCTTAAATAAAAGTCTTCAAGTCTCCACTGTTGATTGTTTTCTGTAGGCGTTGTCCCCACCTGAAAATCCAAGCGGCGCCACTGCCTTACGTGATATTTCTTCTGTAGATAGTACTAATCGATCCTAGCAAATTGCAAGTCCGTCTTCTACAGAGCTACTGCTGAATTGCACACGCACGATCTGGAAAATGCTTATGTCTACCATCAGCCACCTCTTTTACCGCTCCCAGGTTAGCTCCGTACTTAGTGATTCTTGTGGTGACCTGTGCAGAAGGCCTTTCAGCTTCATTGTCAGCAAGATGGACAAGATCAGAGAGCCCAATCCTAAGGTATTTCTTCTGGACTCTTATCCTTCAGTAACATCAAAAGAAGACTTGTGTCCCTCTATACCGTGCACTACCTCAACGTCTACATTCTAGGAGGCCACTAGCGACCTTATTCTTAAATTCATCTCCCAGTCAAAGGAGACTACGAGTCCTCTAAGCCATATTCCAAAACTACTACGATGCATAGACCTGCTACTGTCATACATACTCACATGGTAAACATGTTCTGACCTTCATGTCATTTCCCTCCAGCTTTCGAAAAGACTATTGTTCGGTCAGTAATTAAAAAAGTGGTACTAGATCAGGAGAAATTAAGTATCTCCGCCTCAGTCTCCCTTTTTCCACTCCAACCTAAGACACTAATAATAATAATACTGTTAATGCACTTGATAAAGCGCCCTCAGAAAACTCAACCTTTTTCTATGCGCTTTGCATTTGCTGCAAAGGGAAATGCAATTGAATGGTGAGTAATATCTAGCTTGATAAACAACATGAATAACAGTATAATAATAATAATCGCATTGTTATGGGTGACATGACAGGGTCAGCATGCGAGTGTGGTTAGTGGCAGCATGCAGTGTCAGCATGCAAAACCATATGAAGGACGAATCACAGGGACCCACTAAATGCTGTCATAAATAGGTGTGTTTTTAATATCTTTTTAAATGTGATCGAGTCAGGGGATGTTCTGACGCAAGTGGGAAGGAAGTTCCAGGCTTTTGGAGCATACGAACTGAATGCACGGTCACCAAAGCATTTTAGTCTTGTGCGAAGTATTTGTCGACTGTTGTATTCCGAAAAACGGGTGATGCGATGCTGGCCTGTAGGCGGAGTATATCTGAGAGATAGGCTGGAGTCAAAGAATGAAGTGACCTAAAAGTGAGCAACAAAATCTTGAAGTCAATCCGTTGCTTGACTTGTAGCCAGTGCAGGTCGGCAATAATTATTGTGAATTGGCAGCTGCGAAGCTCACAACAGACAAGCCTAGCTGCAGAGTTTTGCACCAGCAGTAATCGCCGTATTGCACGTGCCGGTAGGCCAGCAAGCAGTGAGTTCCCGAAGTAAAAACGGTATGTCACAAATGCATCAACCAACTTAGACGTGGTATCTTTTTCTAAACAAGCCCGAATTTTAGCTATGTTATGTAGCTGAAATTAGGACAATTTGACTGAGGAGCTGATGTGGTCGTCTAACGAGGGGTTCCTTTGGAACATGAAACCTAGATTTCGACCTGATTCAACTGGAGATGTGCTTGCAGAGCCAATTTTTATGGTCAGCCTTTCAGTTTCTGAATCGCATTGGATTTACCCATCAGCAGTAAGTTAGTTTCATCATCGCTTAGTTTTAGAATATTTGCTGCCACCCATGTGCGGATGTCATCAATACATGCAGCAAGTAAATTGAGAGAATTCTATGTGCTCAAAGGCAGGGAGGGATCAAATCAAAGTTACAACTGAGCGTCATCCGCATAGAAGTGAAAGCCTAGATTGTGCTTGGCAATCACATCAGCAAGAGGGAGAGTATAAACCGTGAAAAGAACCGGACCTAGCACGGAGCCCTGAGGTACTCCATATTTTAGAGGTACTTCAGATGATCTTTTTCCATTCACGTCAATACTCTGGAGTCTCCCACTGAGATAGGACCGGAACCACTGCAGAGCAGTGCCAGTAATGCCCAGGCGAGATGAGAGGCGCTCTAGAAGAACTTTGTGATCGTTGGTGTCAAAAGCTGCCGAAAGATCGAGCAAAACAAGCAGACAGTCTACCCATGTCCGCACTCCTAAGTAGGTCGTTGTATACCCTAAGCATCGATGACTGTGTGGAGTGATCGGCCCTAAAGCCAGACTGGAACTTACTAGCAAGGTTTGAAGTTTCAATTCATGAGTTCAGCTGGTCCGCCATGACTCGTTCCAGTGTCTTTTGTAGGAATGGTAGAAGGGAGAGTGGGCGGTAGTTGCCCAAGTTCTCTTGGTCTAGTGCTAGAAGGGGCCGTGGCAGATTACCTGAAATATTATGTGGTAATGTTAAACCAAGAAGTAGATTCCTTGCTGAAGTAGAACTACTCACTCCACAGAGTCAGCATTGCTCAGGTTGTATAACGACCCTCTCATGAATGCAGGCTTGGGTAAAGGCTCTCGGCATGGTTGACTTGATTTGTCTGCAGCAGTTGAAGCACTCAATCACAGTGTACTTCTTGAGCATATCTCACTTCGCCTGAGCACCACTGGCACTCAACATTATTTGTAAAGATCTTATCTTAATGGGAAACTCCAGAGTATTGATAAGAATGCACAAGGATCATTCGAAGAACCACTGAATTGCAAATTACTGAACAACTCTCAGCTCAGTCTTCTTCTGTTCACAGTTGCACTCTTTCCCTTCTGCTGTTCTAATCAAAGATTCTTGAAAAAATTGTTGCTAAGCAGCTAGTTGAACATATTTTTAATAATGGAGTGTCAGAAACATTTCGATCAGGGTTCAAAAGGCAGCACTCTACTGAAACTGCTCTCCTACCTGTTAACAATGATATTGTTCATGGCAACGACGACGGGAATGTCGCTGCACGAAGTTCTGCTTGAACGGTGAGAACAACGATCGGTCTGGCAGACGAAGCACTGGCGTGGTTTAAATCATACTTGTCTGATCGTGTTCAATCCGTGTCGTGTGGGGGTCAGGTCTTACACACGAGAAGGGTAACCTGTGGAGTCCCTCAAGGGTCTGTACTCGGTCCCTTGCCGTTCTCCATTTATACACAACCTCTGGGTAAATTGATTACGGCCCATGGAATTGGATATCACTTCTATGCTGATGATACTCAGTTGTATTTGCCATTCAAACCGTCGGAATCTGCTGCTGAAACTGATAAACTGAATGCTTGCCTTGCCGACATTCGATCCTGGATGTCGGAAAACTTCCTGAAATTAAATAATGATAAAACCAAACTGCTGCTCATAGAACAGCCTAAGCGTGTGGCTGGATTAAAAGGCTTTGCTGTTCTAATAGGAGATGCTATTGTGCGACGTTAACCATGTGCTCGTAATTTAGGTGTCGTGTTCAACAGCTGCCTCAATTTCAAAAGTTTCATTCAGAAGACTGCCTTTACAGCTAGCCACCACATCCGATCCCTATCGAAGATTAGAAGCTGTCTCCCACAGTGGCTTGTAAACAATTTAACTAGCTCTTTAGGTCTGTCTCGGCTTGATTATTGTAATTCCCTTATGGCTGGGCTGCCAAAGAAAGCTATCATGACACTACAGCGAACTATGAATATGGTTGCAAGGCTGGTCTTCAAGTCCCAGCGGTTTGTGCACGTGTCTCCTTTGCTGAAAGAACTAGGATGATTGCCGGTTGAGCAAAGGATACAGAGCAAAGTTCTTACGCTGACCCACATGGCCTGCCACGACTTGGCTCCTTCGTACCTAGCTGAACTGCTGCATCAGTTTCAGCCTGTTTGTGCCCAGAGGTCCTCTGTGGACAATAAATTAGCTGTCCCATTCTTCCGCTTAAAGACAGTTGGCGACAGAAGCTTTAGCTCTGCAGGTCCTAGACTGTGGAACTCGCTTTGACAATTCTTGAGCAACGACAACTACTCTCCTACTGCCGGCTATGGCACATCTTTTTCCCCAGTCCTGAGCTGCTACTTCTATGCTACTCACTACCTCAACTGCTCTCCTGACTCTGCTATGCTTCCCACTTTTTCTTTTTTGCGTGAGACGAAGTCTGTTGGCTACCGAATGGATATCGAAAGCCGCTTAGGCTGTGAGTGTGCTATACAAAATTCTCCTGCGTAACACCCACACGGTCTTTATGACTTTGTGGAGTTACAGACAGAGGTACATACATGCGCTTCCGCTTTTCGATGTGATCGCAAAGCGCAATCTAGGCTTCCACTTCTAAGAAGATGATACTGTATTGTCCCTTTTTTGAGCCATCTCGAATTTGAAGACGACGTAACCAACTTGCTAATATCGAAAATGGCAAGTGTGGCTCAGAAACTATAAACAGTATCGCTCAATATTGGATCTGCTATCACATCCCCAGTTGATTCTACTCGTAATAAAGGCGTCTTACACCAAAGTGACCATTTATTAGGTGAACACATCAGCTGCTCAGTCAATTACGCCTATTTTGATCAACATCATAAGGCTAAGATTTTGACGTGCTTAGACCTGGAACACTACATCCCAATTTTGTTTTGCATTTGTAACATCACGTCTCTACTTTTGTAAATTTCAATGCTTGCTGGTCTACCACCGTGTGCAATCAGGCACTTACAGCTGTCGCAAAACTCTAAAGCTAGGCCTTTTTTCGGGATCGTCAAATTTTAAAAATCAACCCACTTCTCACCGAACTGCTTTGGTTCCAAATCAAGCAGCATATCGACTTCAAGGTTCTGTTACTGACTTTCAGGTCATGACATTCTCCGTCTTTAGCCTCTTTATACTATACTATGCTCCACCAGGCCAGATAAATCAATCAACATTAGCTGATTTAACGGCTTCGCTTATAGAGCAGTTATCCTTTGAAGACCGCGCCCCAACTTTGTATTTTCCAAAAGTCAGGAACTCACTTCCGACATGAGTTACGACTACCCCGTTACTTGTCGACATTTGAAAACCTGTTAAAAACATATACTTGTGTAGCATTTAAGGGTTTAATGTGATCCATTTCTTGTATGCTAATCAGTGCTGACAATGTGCATGCAGCCACTATTTTTATTTGCCTGTTGACCCTGCGCGTGTAACCTCTAACCATGTTACGCTTGTTTTCATTGAGCATACCACCACTAACCATTCAAACATGCTTCCTTTGCAGCACATGTAAAATATAGGAAATACATTAGGTTCTCTGAGGGTGCTACACTAATGTATTCTTCCTTTTCAGCACATGTAAAATATAGGAAATACATTAAGTTCTCTGAGGGTGCTACACTAATGTATTATTATTATTATTATTTATTTAGGCATATGTGATTAAAGTATAAAGCTTTTGAACCAATGAAATAAAGTTGACATATGTCACATAGTAATTAGAAAAAAACTTACCCCTCTTTCGATTCGTAAATGTTGTAATGCTAAATTATTTCCCATTCCCATGATCAGCTTTGAAATGGAAAACATTATCGTGATATTAACTAATTGATTTCATTCTTCTGACGTCCTTACTCTGCTAATAGTAATATAGATCTTGCGTGTGGTGTTTCATGTCGTGAGATCCAAGTAAACTCAGTAGACAAATCACCTTTGGAAGAAGCTTTTCTATTGTTTGCAGCATGAGCTTGGATCCTGCCGTTTGGTAATGCTTGGATTTTTTAAATAGCTACCAGAATTTGAGCCGGTAAGTATATTCAAGCTTGCGATTGAGCATTCTTGTGACTTTTCAACTACATTGACAATATAACCTAGATATAAAAATATATACATATGCACATATATATATATATATATATATATATATATATATATATATATACGTGTGTGTATATAAAAACTGCATTTACAGTAGATTTTTAGTTGAAATTTATGTACCGGCAGTTGAACTTGACAACTGAACTCGCCCTACGACAATCGGCATGCACCAACCGGCCTACATGACAATTGACCTATATGACAACTGATCTTTGACAAGTGGCCCTAATAGCAGAAATATGCAATACAAATATACTGGTGCAGGTCGGTTTTATTAGGTCAAAGTAGGTTATAAATATAAATATTTAAATTAGTTTATAGACTATTATACTAATTTGATATTAGCTAGGATAAATTAATAACATTTATCATTTGTGAAGTCAATAATTGATTGACATAATAATATTTATAAATCATGGAATCAGCAATACAGTACGAAATTTCCGAGCTTGTAAATGCTACTGCGATATGTAGAAACTTTAAATACTGAAAACTAATCGTTAATTCAAGCGGCACTACGATACTTGTCGCAATAGTTATTTGAGAAGCGACAGTAACATTAAGATCGATTTTATCTAGAACGTGATGAACATTGTTTAACACTTCTAAGAGAACAAATTTTTTACTAAAAATTCTGTTGCATAAATATAAAAAATGCAAACCGTAAGTAATTCATTCTTAATTGTTTGTAAAAAGAAATTTTATTAAAAATTGTGTATTATTCTTATCAATTGAAATATAGATCAATTTTCGTATGTGTCAGTTATTACAGGTCAGTTGACGTAGATCCGATAGTTGCAGACCAGATGGTGTGTAGATCAATGTAGTTGAAGGTTGGTACAAGCCAATTATCGTAGGGTCAGTAGTCGTAGGTTCATTAGACAACCAACTGCATAAATCAGCCTTGTCAGTTCCATTGCTCTTCTAATACTTCACGGATCAGAGTGAAATTAAAATGCAATTTCAGCTCTGCTTGTACCACAGCGTACTACTAATTCTAACTTTAGTTTGATAGGTTTTCTATACCTGTCATCGAAGTTTAAAAAGATTCATTTTCTAAAATCTTTGACCTGTAGTTCAGATTACGGAATTTACTAACCACAGAGAAATACTGAAAATGACTCAATGTAAAAGTTGCAAGCATGCACCTTAACGAGCTTCACACACTTAGCTTGACCTAAAAATTTCAGCAAGCGTGTAAACGTGTCGAGTATGAGTCAAATACCAGTAAAAACATTCTCTGTATTTATGTCGCTTTCTGCTTGGTACCGAGTTAAAACTGTTCGTATAATATGTGTTTCTTTTTTCAAACAAGCGTTCAACCTGCTTCACTACATATAAAATAGTTGAATAGGCATTCTGACCGATTGTCTTATTAATCTGACATTATATATGCCGAATTCAAATTTTGCTTGTTATTACTTAACGAAATTAGACGTGCTATTATAAAACAAATCATAGCTGATTAAATAGCCTCTTTTTATAGCGACAGAAGAGCCTTTACGGCTACTTCCACCGCGTGCGGTAGCGATAAAGGATCGCCCACCGCAGGAATCTAACCCACGACCTCGGGGCCGAGGTCATGAAAGCAACCACCTTACCTAGTGTGCCATCATGGCTCACCGTCATTACTTCCACACCAGCCGTACAATGTCATATTTATTTCTTTTTGTTAAAATAGTAATCAAATAGGAAGACAACAAGCCGGCTAAATCAATGAAATAATAAACTAAATAATCCTCCCGGGTTTTTTGTGCTTGCATTTGTCGGTGTCGCTAGCATTACGTGGTTTTTCAGCAACTTTTAGTCAGTGCAATTTTGGATACCATGATATTTGATTCCGTCTGAACTTGTATACATTGTATTAGAAGTGGGTAATTTGCGAACATGCAATCATCTAGAATGCTACTCAACTTCTTAATAATTGAATCCTGAATGACGTTTAAGTTCCACCTACAGTGAATGTCTTGCCAGGACCCAAAATAATTAGATGTGAAATGCTGATGTTTAGTTTTTTAACACCTATAAAAATCTTGGTTTTTACCACTACTCATACAGAAAATATTCCGTTAGTTTTTATTATATGGAATTTATGTGGTTGAACAAAAAGCCTACACTTTCTTTCCTTAATTTCAAGAACTTTGATGAAAACTTTAATGGATTTCCAAAAGCTCTTTACTGAACTTTGCTAATAGCATTGATAATAGCCGCTCAGAAATAAGACATAGCATAAGCAGCCCTTCCAGTATCCTTTCATATAGATCGTTACTAATTTCACGCTTTTTACTCTACTTGGCGAAATTATGCGTGTATCGCAATAAGTAAAAATTCAAAACTCTGTACCTTCCACAGGACTACAAAATGTATGACTAGTGGTATTGAAATACTACTGTTATGCCCCAGTCTGGAAGGCATTCTTTCATTTATTTATTTCCACCTTTCAAGCCCTTTTTTCAAAATGTCCTTTGTAAGACATCTTAAGGTGTTTTTCGATCGTCGCATTCATGGCGTCGTAGACATTTCTCTCAAATGCCACGAAGAAATACGTGAAGTCTTCAAATTTTAGAATAATTCACGAAGATGAGCTGAGAATATTGAAAATAGATTTCTTGTGGCCAATGCAAGCTTCTTCTACTTTCCAAGCTCCTGCACAATCGCTGGAAAATACTTAATGAAATATTGACCTAGTTTGATTGCTTTGTTTCCAGCAGCTTTAAGTTCTTCCAAAAATTTCTTCTCTTCTTTGTACTCTAAAACAAGATTCGTTTGAGAATGTAGTGAATAACAATCTCACTGGTTTCGGCAACAAAACGAAAGGCGTTGGCATTTTTACAGAATCTATCTCAAGATACATTACCTCTGAAAAAGTCTTCTTTGTCAAGTTCCTGTTCAGGGCCCACCTCACGAATTTCCTGAACACCCTGAAATAGACATCGCACTTGGATTGTGTCGTTTACAATGCATAACAAAAATGTATCGCTTGCTGCAACAAAGTAATTCACAACTCGATCCCATTACGTTTGAACTGTACTCCGTTGATATCGACTTTTGACCACGACCTATGAAGCTGAAATGAATTCAATTTACTCACCTCCGTCAGCATCAGATTACAGAGCGCAATCGCAGCAAAAAAGATAATCGTAGACTTCATTATTATCTAAAAAGAAGACAGCGCAAGTGCTTACTAATCTGTGCACCTTCACCAAAATGTGTGTGCCTCAATTGCAGCTGAAGCATAGATCTGAAATCAGCTGACGTCATAGGGTGCGACTAAGTCATATAGCCCGGATTGGGACTGTCTGGATTGACGAGCGACGGCCGAGCTAGTCCATGCCCAGAGGCATATAGGCTCGACTGCAGCAGCTCAATTCTCGCTAACTCCCAATGAAACCCTGTTTGGACTTCCTGGAATTCGTTCATAGCTCCCCAGCTCATGCCATTATCAGACCCAAAATTGCCTACGGCCGCATCACTGCTCAAGGCAATCCATCAATTATATTTGAAGTGTAGATCAAATGCACTAAATCTGGCACGGAAAGGCTGGCGGCATCAGGCTCTTCGCTATGTTTTTTGTATTTGCATAAAGGTAGCTCTCCAAAAAAACTAACTCAAATCAGATTATATCTTTTCCTGAAGGGTTTTCTGCCGACGGGGCTCTGAAGTGTTCCGACGTGGCAGTTTGGGTACCAAGACCCTGGATCTTCATGACCCCTGCACATGCTACGCATTTTGTCATCAGTGGATAATTTTAAAAGTTGGTGAGTCAAGAATTTATGGGTACACTATCTGCAATTAGTTGGGATGTCAAAAATAAGAGCTCGCCTAGACGCTACGACCTTTTCCTTCAAAACACCTCTTTGGTCGGCGGCAGGTTACATACAGCCTTATTCATCGACAAAGGATAGCCGGGCCAGTCAAATAGCCATGGTTGGTTGTGAGCCTAGCTTGCTTAGCACGCAAAATGGCTTATTTTTCACGTCACGCAGTTACGAGTTTTCTCCAGGGGCTTAGAAATTCGTACAACTACCACAATACGGCATGCTGCAGTTTCTATCATACCTTTAGAGCCCGAAGCAGGAGATTTGGTGAGCCCGGGAGCTACTCCGAGGAGTTAAGCTTCTTCAACGTCAGTGCGAAAGTCCACTCTTCTCCATCCCCAGTGAATCAATGCGACAGGCCAGGTTTTTAAGATATTTTCATGGCTAGCTTGTAGTCTCTCTTCTGTAGAACCGAATCAGTTCTGTCACCATTCACTTTCTGGCACATCGGGGCAACCGATTCCTGGTCATATGCTTCTGGCTCATTCGTTATTTTATAAAGTTTAGGCACAGCAAGGCCTTGGCAACTATGCACCACTAGCAGCTACGATGGTAACTCCACTAAGCGTTCGCTCTGCCAGTACTCACTTTGGGCGAGGTGAAGAAGTTCGCTTGTCCCAGGATTAGCAAAAACAAAATTAACAACCTGCTAAATAGGTGAGAGAATGAAGTGATGGTGTTAACAACTAGCCTTCCACGAACTAGCCCATCACTATTATCGTGACCCCTGCCCTTTTAGCAGCCTCAAATGCAGAATCGTTGGTGCCTGGTTCTTGGTGCCTCTGAATCAGCTCCGACCCACAGGCCAGTCATGGATCGACTACGGGTTGTGCTTCTTGGAAACTTAATTTGCTTGTGGTTCATGCTTTATGAGCACCGGAAGCCAAACGATCGCTCATGGATATCTGGAGCTTTCTCATGTTCTTTGGCGTTAATTGAGAATAAACCGTTGGTTTATCTTTAAATTTCTTCTTTCATTCTCTTCGCATTTTCATGGAAGCTGGACAGCGTTGCTGAATCACTCCTAAGATTGCCTTCGAATTTTGAAATGAGTGCAACCAGATTAACTCATAGTAGGAACTAATTCAGTCGAGGTTTATTATAAATTGATGTAGACATTCAAGCGAAAAAACATGAACAATTGTGAATTTTTACCCACCTGTCAAGGACTGTGGGCTGGTACGAAATAGTGGCAACTGCCTGCACTGAGGCAGTTAGTTTCAAGTAACACAAGGTTAAAAAAATAGACGGAACTTCGCATAAAAGGCAGCAAAAAAGTGAGAGGTTTTGGACCGTGGAATCATTTCCTAATCTTGCTTAGAACAATTCGGAAACTCTGTTTCAGCAGCTAAATTACTCGGTACTGCGACTTTTGCTGAAAGCAAAATCCAACCTTCTCCATCAGACGCTGCAGTCTTGATAATTTGTTCTGAAATTTCAATTGGGGCAAAGCAATCTCTAAATATAGACGTTTTGTCTTTTAGAATACACTAGTTGTTCGGCTTCTTTCTTGAACAAAAAGAGTGCTTTCAGTTAATGCAAGACTTGTGCTGAGTGTCATGTTTGCCCGGGCAGTCGCGCACAGATCAAGATGGCTCAGGCAGATGCCGTTTATTTCGGAAATGCGGAATCGGGCGGCAAGGCCAGCATGCAGTTCTGCAAGCAACTGCTGCAAGCAAGTAGGTCCGCTGTCTCGACCGGAAAAGTTTGGTGGGTGGATGGGCCAGACGGACCCAACATCCCCTCTTTCCAACAGTGGCCGATAAAGCGCCGGTCTCACAGTACTAAGTCCCGTAGGTACGTAGGACGGTGTCCTTGGTTTATATGGGTCGTTGAGGGTGCAGTGCATGTCGGCTAGAGTCGGTGGCACTCCGAGCAGTCCGAGAGAAATCCAGCTCCACCATTGGATGCCTCTGCCTCCTAATGTTCACTGAGGCTCTCTGTTAATGGACCAGTAATAACACCATTATTGTCAGCCGTATCAAGGTGTAGCTGCGGGTCAGTGCCGGTCATGGTACTCTCAGCTGCTACAATAGGCCCTTGGCTGAACATGTCAGCGCCTACTGCCTCAGATGAAGCATTATTATTAACACCGGCATTGCTTGTATAACTGGTAGCAGGTTTTCGTGTTCTAGGGCCCTGCTCAGCCCTTCCCTGTGTCGCCTGGTCAGCGTATGGCATACAATCTTGCTGGTGAACCTGGTTTTGGTGACGAATCAAGCAGTCCGCACCATTTTCTGGCTCTACCCAATACATTACATTGCCCTTGGCTGCCTTTATGGATCCTGGAGACAATATTGTTGTCCTGTTGTGGTAATTCTTGTACCACACCAGGTCTCCATTTGCATATCTGTGAGGCCTAGTTAAAGATGAAGGTAATGCAGCACCTTCAGTGGCCGGACGAAGCAGATCCAGGCATGTGCGAAACTTTTGTTCCAGAAGTAGCTGCGATGGAGTGGACCCGGTCGAAGCATTCTCAGAGGAGCAGTATTTTAGCAGGAACTGGTCGATGAGCTGCTGTGGATCACTTGCACTATCACTGCGGATCACTTGCATATGCCTGCTTTAAAGTTTGTACAAAGCACTCAGCTAGTACGTTGCTCTGTGGGTGATAGTTTGCCGAAAAGAAGTGCCGGATGTGGTTAGCCTGCAGGAAGCTAGCAAAATCATGAGATGTGAAATGCCATCCGTTGTCAGACACAATAACCCTGGGTAGACCCAATCGGGCAAAGAGTGTCCGTAAAGTCAAAATTGTGGTGCCAGACGTTGCATCTCTCATGTGGAACATCACGGGCCACTTCGAGAGCCCATCTAAAACTATTAGGAAATAGTGGTTGTCAAGTGTCCCGGCAAAATTAATGTGAATACGTTGCCATGGTCCGTCACTCTACTTATGTGAGGTTGCTGGTGGTGTATGCCTCAATTGGTTGCAATGAGAGCAACTACGGCACACATATTCTATGTCACTATCTGTGCCCGGTCACCAGACGTAGTTTCTGGCAGTCACTTTTATTTTAACTATGCCGAGATGGCCGTCGTGAAGCTCCTGCAATAGCTGGCCGCGTAGGGAAGTAGGTATGACTGGTCACGTGCCCCGAAGCAGACACCCATGATGTATTGCCAGCTCCTGTCTGCAGTTATAGTATGGGGTCATGGCTGGTGACAGATTTCTTGCTGGCCATCCCCTCATCGTTGTGTCGTAAGCAGCCGACACCGTTGGGTCACTTCTGAGCGCTGCCCGAACCGTTTGCTTAGTCACAGGAAGCACAGCAAAATGATCAACGTGGAACAAGGTGGTCTCTGGACAGGGGTCTTCCTTATGAGGCAATGGTAGTCGGGACGTAGCATCAGCATTAGCATGATCTTCTGACCGCCTGTACTCGATGCTATATGTATATGCCGACAGCACCACAGCCCAACGCTGCATAAGCATGGCAGGGATAGGCGGAATGTCGGTCTTAGGACCAAGGATAGTAATAATTTGGTGGTGATCGGTAAGCAGCAAAAACTTCCGCCCATACAAATATAGATGAAAACTCATAACACCGAAAATTAGTGACAATGCCTCTCTCTCAATCTGCGAATAGCTTTTCTCGTTTGTGGATAGCGTACGGGAAGCAAATACAATAGGTCTCTCCTGTCCGTCGGATAATTGATGAGATAAAACAGAAAGCTGGCACGAGCATTTCCTTGGGGCTGTATGCTGCTAGAACGCTTTCAGAGCTAATCATCTCCTTAACTTTTGTGAAAGCCCGTTAGCAGTGAACAGTCTATAGCACCTGCTTTGCTTTTGAAGTAATTCGTACAATGGGTGCAACACCTGTGCCAGGTTGGGCAAGAACTTGTGATAGTATTGCACCATCCCTATAAATGACCAGAGACCACTGACATCTGTTGATGGTGGAGCATTTTTTATGGCTGCCACTTTGTCCTCCGTGGAATGTATGCCATTCGTGTCTATTTGATGCCCAATGTATACAATAGACGATCTGAAGAAGGCGTACTTCTCTCTGCTTACACGGAGGCCAGCATCTTGCAGTTTTGCCCTCACCAAAGCCATATTAGGGATGTGAGAAGTTCGAACCTTCCCTGTCACAACAATGTCATCCTAGTAGCACAAAATAATGGACATTTCAGACAGCAAATGATCCATTGCTCAATGATGAATAGCAGAAACGGAGGCCACAACAAACGGCAAGCGGTTGTATTTTTAAGAAAAAACCTGGGTAGTAAGGGTGACAAAAACTGTAGGTGCTTCCTCAAGTTCGATCTGCATAAATACACGGGATAGGTCCAGCTTTGAAAACAAGGTCCCGCCATTTAGTTTCTCCTGAAAGTCGTCAATCGAAGGCATTGGGTATGAATCAACTATTAGCTTTAGGTTCAGTGTCGCTTCGTAGTCCCAGCAGATGCGGATCGAGCCGTCAGGCTTAATTACTGGCACTACTAGAGTCGCCCATTTGCTCTGCTCAACCCGCTAAATGACCCAGTCATAGAGCAATTTGTTTAGCTCAGCCACTACCTTCTCGCGTATAGTAAATGGCACAGTTCGATATTTGATATGCAAGGGTACAACATTTTCTCGAACATGCAACTTTGCCTTGACGCAGCTGAAGTTACCCATTGTTGGTGGAAGAGATCGTCATGCTGTTGTTGAAGAGCATCTAAGTGACGATTCTCTGTCAATAAATTCGTAGAGACCACCCTGCCGATATCGAGATCAAAAGCCACCAGTCATTCTCTGCCGAACAGCGGTACGTCAGTTTTGGCAAGGACGAAAAGTTGAGATTGGACTTTCTTTCCTTGGTATTCAGCCTGAGGATGAATTACACCAATAGGAGATATCTCCTCAGTACCACCACACGGCCGCAGTGTAATATTCGTATGCTCCAGGGAGAGGTGAGGACAGACATGTTTATACTCATGCAAGGATAGTGGAGAAATGCTAGATCCCGTGTCGGATTCGATGTGAACACGTGTTCCTTCAACATGGACCCGTATCATGCACGGTTTGTGTCGCCTTTCTCGCAGAATGAATAAAAATGACGTTGCCTGACACTTTTCTGATGTCCGCTGAGTTGTGTGAATTTGCTTCTCTGGCAATCACCTTTCCTGCCGCTCGCATAGGTTGCCGGTCTTCACTTCTACACACTCTTTAGATATGACCTTATAACCTGCAGATGTGGCATATGCTGAGGTAATGAGGGGGCATCTGAACTGTTTGTGCTGTGCTGATCCGCAAGAGGCGCATTCGCGGTCGGTTACCTTAGAGTACATTCCCCTCATCCTGTCAACAGGCAAAGGTTCGACAGTCGAACGCTCCAAACCATTTTCCATCGCTGAATCCTCTTTTTGCATCTACTCTGCCACTGTCGCAATTTCTAACGTTACCTCCAGTGTCAGAATGTTTACTGTCAATGGCCTTTGCCGAGTAGCATTGCACGAAAGGCCACATACCGGCTGGTTTCGAAGAGCTGTCGGCAATAATTAGTCGAATTCGCAGTGCTGAGCCAGAAGACGCACGGCGGCTAGAAATTCTCTCGCTGTTTCACCTGGTCGTTGACGACGACAGTGGAACTTGTAGGTCTCAGCAATTTCCAGTGGTGCTAGCATAAGATGGTCCGTAAGTGCTTGCGTGAGTTCCAATAGGCCGACGGCTTGGCCGTTGATACAAGGCTACGCAGCAGCAGGGCGTATACCTTAGCTCGATAGAATTCAGAAATGCGGCTTGATGGCGATCTACCGGAATCTCCTGAGCTGGCACGTACTGTTTGAACATACCCAGGTAGTCGCCGAACGCCTGCCTTTCTTCATCAAAGGAGGTGAAGCCTTCGCGAGTTGCTATGGGTCAACGAAAAATCCAGCTTGTCGACACTGTTATATGTGTGCGGGCAGCCGTGCACAGATCAAGACGGTTCAGCCAGATGCAGTTTATTCCGGAATCTTGGAACCGGGCCGCACGGCCTGCACGCAGGCCTGCAAGCAATTGCTGCAAGCAAGTGGGTCCCCTGTCTCGAGCGGAAGAGCTCGGTGGCTGAATGGGCCAGGCGGACCCAACACTGAGCAAATCTGTAGTGAACATTAAAAGTTCCTTACTTCGCCAAGCCTCACAGCCCTGCATTGGCTCTCGATCAAGCAGCTTATTAATTAAATTCACGGTCTGGCCACTCACCTCGAGACCAACTCATTTTCTCACCTACATCTCTCCCTCTACCTCTCTCTGTAGCTCTCTGTCTCACATCAATCTCAGCGTAATTCAAAAAACTGTGTAGCCTGTTTCGTGTGAGTATTAACGTATATTTAGAGGGCATGCTTCTCGGAAGACTTCTTTGGTTCCACCATTGAGAAATTAGATGCCGGCATCCCCCACGCGAAGCACCGTTAGTTTCGCAGAGAAGGCCTGCTTTCTGCCCGACTAGTTTTGATCTGCTCAAAGCCAAATTAAAGCCCCAGGTGAAACGCTTCGATCCCAAGAGCTGCACACAAACACTCTTAGCACGTCTATTGCGGATCCACAAATGTTCAAATTCCCACGAACCGGAAGCTGCTCCCCGAGGGGTCGCAGCACAGCTGACACCTTAAGCACCTGCCAGAACAAAATTGCTGGTGTGCCAAATGAAAACGAGAAATCGACGGCGGACAAGGTGGTCGGAACTGTGCTGGCACTATATCTTTCTCGGGCAGGGGTGGGGGCCTGCAGCTATGCATCTCAAGGCCATTACTGCCCAGTGGCAGGCCTCTGGCAGACTGATCTAATTAGAATAGGCTCTCGGTCTTTTCGGAAAAAGTGGCAGCCATTTTGAAATCAACGACAGTCGCCTCTAGAAGCCGATGCCTCGCTTTTTTGTGAACCAATGTTGCGGATCCTGAACCTAAGTCTGTCGCTAAAAACACAGCGCCCGTAACGTTGCTAGTCCTGGCTGCGAATGTGCGACTGGCACTAGCGGAGCTGGCGCCTCGAAGCACGGCTGCCGATTCATAGGTAACTTACTGCTTCACGAAGGTATCCGGCGAAGGTAGCAGCACTCAAGCTTCAATAACTGCGGTTCGTGTTTCTGTGTGTCTGCATGATTGTAGATCAGTTTGAACGCCGGCACTCGGCCGGTGCAGGCAAGACCCGTAGCCTCCTCGCCCAGCCCACGGTCAAACAGCTGATACACGTGGCCTGGGGGAGATGGGCCAGTGTCCAGTCTGGTGGCTGTGGCTTAGACACAGGCAGGCTTTGTCCCTCCTCTAACCTACGGGGATGGGCTGCGGCTGGGAAAGAGCAGGCAGAACGCAGGAGAGAACGGCTATTTAAGGATTGCAGTAGGCACCAGAAAGAATATAGGTCAAAGTGAGCCAATTTCGGTATTTTGCCTGTTTCTGCGTACATGCTGTTGGGAGTGCATTGATCTACAACCTATTTTTCAGTGGAAGCGACTGTCTAGCCCGGATAAAGGTGCTGCTGGAGTACTACCACGTCGGGGATGATTTTGTCAGCAGGCTGCACGACTCGGAGCTACGGCTGGACGAGAAAGGCTTCGATCCAGCTAAGTGGCATGCGTATATATATATATATATATATATATACGTATTCCTAGTATTCTTGTACTCTGGTTGTCTTCCAGAGTCAGTGCAGGAGGACTACGCCCAGCGCTCGTGAAGGTGCTCGCAAGCCCCGAAATTGAGGAGAGGTGTCTTGGGGCCGTACTTGCAAGTGTGTCTTAAGCTCAAGCGACGGTCCAAGAGTGGTTGAAGCAATAGGCCGCTAAAGCATGGCTGATGCGCGCTGGTATGGTACAAGCTGGTTGGACTGAAGAGGCCGAAAAATCATCCAGACGCGGCAGCAACTAGAGGTCTCTGCCAGAGAGGTGGTGGCGTCCAGCATCAATGCTGCAGTGTTTTGCGACGAGCCGATGGACTTAGTCGAGCCGGTGGGCTGCGTTGAGCCAGTGGTTTTTGACCGAGCCTGTGGGCTGCGTCGAGCCGGTGAACCACGATGAGTATGTGGGCCGCAACCAGCCCGTGGGCTACGATGCGGGCAGGCTAGTAAGACCACGGCGGTGGCTATGTGAGTGCCGTAGAGCGAGTGAGTGCCGTAGTCAGAGCCCGTAGTGGTGGCTGAGCAGGCAGTTAAAGCATAGCCAGCTGTGAAGCCTGAGCCGGCAGTGAAGGCAGTGCCGGCAGTGAAGGCAGAGCCAACACTGAAGACAGAGTCCGTGGTAAAGGCAGAGCTCGCAGAGGCTGCTGGGGCCGAGCGAGGAGCAGTGGTGGCGAACGCCAGCAAAACAGCGATGGCAGAGAGCACCAGCTACACGCCCCCAGGGGCACACACACTAGCGATGCAGATACATGCGAGGCAGAAATGTGTATGGGACGGTGATGCTTGAAAGCTGGTGCCATACATAGCCAGCACGTTACCAAACTCCGTGCTAGATAGGCACTGTGACTAACGAAGGTTGAGGCAAGGCTGCCAAGTTTTTCCTCTGTGTGCATGATGCTGATTCTTGAGACCGAGGTAGATGTGGTTTGTGTTTCTGAGTACGTGCATGATTCTAGATTACTAGAAACGCTAGCACTCGGCAGGTTCAGGCAGACCGGTAGTGTCATCCACCAAGCCAGGATTGAACAGCTGGTGGATGTGGCCTAAGGACAGGCAGGTGCCCACCCATCTGTGGTCTACCTACTGTGGCTTGGGCACAGGTAGGCTTTTTCATTTTGGTAACCAGACATTTTTAAAATACCGACATAGCTTTCAGGAAGGAGTTGCTAGACCTGCTGGTGAAATGACCGAGGGAAGCCCTTCTGTTTGCTATTTTAAGATCTGCCACTGACAAATCATGCAAAACAGCTCACTAAGATTTCAACTAGGAGAGCAGCTGTCGGTACCTATCCTGCGGCACTGTTGCAAGAAATGGAAGCAATACTTGAAGTGTGATGTCTGTAGCTGCTGCTCGTCTGCAGGCTTCGCTTTGATCGTATGCTCAGGTAGGCTCTGGTGAAAAGCAGACGCCATGACGAACTCTTTCTCTGGCTTATAGAATTGGGTGATGTGATCACGTAGGCAACAAAGTCTCATCCGCTGCAATCACGGTAAGACCTTGGCGATATGCTTATTTAAGATGCTAAGTACTGTAGTGGCTGATGGTTCCCAAGAACTCCACTGCTCTGCACACAAATAAACTGGTCAACTATGGTCAGGGTTAAATTGAAGTGCCATCACTCCTTTCTATTTAAGCATATATTATTCCAAGTTAGACTCATTGTTCGAAAATCATAGGCGACGGAATGCTAATTTTAACCATAATTCCATAAAGCCACATGAAGAGGCATCTGCCGACAGTGCAATGGCGAACGTTATGACGTATGAGCCAAGCAGTGGTGAATTAATCCCTTGGCTATATTTGTCGTCAAAGGCTTGAGCACGGTTGGCGTCCCAGAACTACGTGTTCTCTGCGTGCGCCAAGTGAAGTAAAGGTGTAAGCACCTCAGCTAACATGGACAAAACTTGACTTAAGTAATAAGCCATGCCTAGCAGCCACAATACATCGACCATTGATGAAGGCAAATGCAAAGGCTCTGACGATCTTCACCTTGGCAGGGTTTGATCTTATGACCCCGGCCGATGAGACTAGACCCTGACAAGACGTCTCTTTCTCGCCAATCTTGCGCTTTTCTGCAGCATTTTACTGTCTAATCAATCTTGCACCTATCTGCAGTACGGCTCACGTTAATCTCACGTGACTTGGCTAAATCCTCTCGCAGGCAAGTGGCGTTTTCCTCAATTGTGGATCCATTCCCAAGAATGTCAATGTTTTATGAATACCTAGTATGTTTGAAAAGTTACTCGTTATAA
This sequence comes from Cristatella mucedo, assembly GCA_009760855.2. Lineage (NCBI taxonomy): Eukaryota > Metazoa > Bryozoa > Phylactolaemata > Cristatellidae > Cristatella > Cristatella mucedo. The sequence goes on along the minus strand of WPIO01000138.1, from coordinate 684,709 downwards.
TTGTATGTGAAACACACGTGAGGCTGAATCAAGATACAGCATCCAAGGTAATGAAGTACTTGGAGCCAAAATGCATGACATGATTTTGTGCCCTCGAGTCAATGCATAACAGGAGTTTCTCTATGCTAGCCTTTATTACCAATGCAATCGAGCTGACCCATTCTGATGCCCAAGTAGCTTTGACAAGTACCCCTTCCCAGGCTTGCATGAAACCGAAATAGCTAGATGCTCAGACTTGAAAATCTGCTGCACATCCAGGGACAGCTGTACTTTGTATTCACCATGAATGTGTCCCAACCAATTAGAGATGGAAAAAGTCGTCTTGCCTAGACAGTGGCATGACATGGAGTAGCCTATATAATAGCCCTGTCCTTGATAATGCCCAATCCTCTGAGGCTATTCAGTGCTGGCAAGTATTAATTTACACAATTTAATTCCGGTGTCTTCTGTTCTAGCTCTTTTGTGCACTAAAGGGATTTCATCTTCGCTCCTTACTGACAGGGTTGAGCCTGCACAGGTATAGAGTTCGATCTTATTTGGCCTTGACGGAGGATTGCACAAGTAGCAACATGAAGCATTAGACTGGACAGTATGCACATGACGCAAGTCATGCCAAGCACATTCAGTGATCACACATCACGGCTTTATCCGCACCACAAGTAAGGCAAAGTGACAATAATTTACACTGGTCAGCTGCTGCAGTGACAATCGCATCATCTGCTGTAGAGGGAAATGCACTTCGGCAAGCAGCAGCGAAGTTAAAGATGCATGCGGATGAAAAACTCAGGCGGATGCTTATAGGCGGCCTGGATCAGTGTTTGGGTTCGTGGTGCATCTAGAAGGTGGCCTACGTCAGGCTTTTAGGAAGCTATGGGGAAGAAGGCATCCTGGACCTTTCCCACTCTGAAGCAGAAAATGTTAAGCCTGTACCAGTCAAGTACCTGAAAGGTGCTGGCTCGCATACGTTTACCCGGCGTCAGGATCAGGTCAAAAAGGTGTAATAGTATTCGAGAAGCTTCCTTGCCGAAGCTTCAACCCAACGATCGCGCATTCGGAACTGTCAGGTATACCACTCTCAATGTTTTTAGCAGGAACGATGGACGAATTGCACCTTACCGTAAGTCAAAGACTTATCATAATAACTGTACTACTACTGGAATACAGTATTAGGGATAATGTGCATAAGCGGCTGCGGTACGCATTCGGCAGCCAATAGACTTTGTCTCACGCAGCAAAGAGAAAGTGGGAAGCATAGCCGAGTTAGGAGAACAGTTGAGGTTGTGAGTAGCATGGAAGTAGCAGCTCACGACCGCTGAAAAGGATGAGCCATAGTAGCTCCCTAAGAGAACTAAATCTGGCTCACGTTGGATATGCTGAAAAAGAAGCACATAAAATGAATACTGACACCGACAGTGTCAGTAACCATAAGCACACAAAGGATGATTCACTTGGACCAGATGATGCAAAAACAGATGGGATGTCAACTTCTCTTGCATGTCAAGTCAGCAGACACCTTAGGTCACCCAAATGTAATAATAATAGTAATTATGTGTATAGCAGCCTCAAAGAGCCTAATCTCTTTCTAGGCATTTTACACATGCTGCAAGGAAGAATGGTTAGTTGCACGATGTTCAATGACAACATAGATAAGATGGTTAGAGGTGACGTGCACAGGATCGCATGGAACTACGGCTAGTGGCATCATGCTTGTGCACGGTGTCAGCATGGGTAAGAAGGCAAAGGACAAATCACACGGACCCACTAAATGTTGTGATAAGTAGGTGATTTAATGTCCCCACATTTCTGCCAGGGCCGCGAAAACCTGTTAAGACTTAATACATATATAGTTGACTTTCTAGACTTCTGCCGTAGTCCAGTATCATGCGAATGCTGAGGGCCTGCTTCCGGCTGAGCCTCTCTCAGATCTGAGCACAGACCTCCCTAATCTAGCTGCTGGCAGCTGCTGTCGAAAGTTCTCGAGTAGATTGAACTGCAAGAAGTGGGATGCAATCTAAAACTGCACCTCGTTTGAGCACTTTAATCAATTGCCGGCGATAAACCGAGTGTCAAAAAACACAAACAGTAAACCAAGCACTTTTGAAATAAAAAACATCCCATGTCGAATAATAACATAACTTTATTTTAAAAATCAAATGCAGGTCTGGCGAGCATAAGGAGACGGTGCATGCCTCTTTTGGAATCTAAGCTGACACGCACGCAGTCACGGGGTGATGTTTAGCAGTAGTCCCTGCAGCAATAGGCATGAGAATGCCTGAAAGATAAAAACCAACGGACGACAGACAAAGTGTTGCGAGCAAGAAGAATAAAAGTAGCAGCAGCAGCTCAGCGCTGGCTTGACCATAAGGAGTCCAAATTTGTTACCAGTGGTCTGCAGCCAGCAGCTTCCACTAAGAGACACTGGCCATCCGATTAATGACAATTTAGTTTCAAGACTGCCATCTTTGGCTTAATGCCATACGACCAACCTATCCTTTAATGACGGCAATCGGTCGAAGCTTAATGCATTTCTTACTGATACCTGCTTCATGACCTGCACGCACAGAAAAGAACAGAAGAGTCAAGGTGGTACCATGAAAGCCCAAGTTTTTCGTGCGAAAAGCGTGCTACCATCTGCACTTTGAGCTTTACAAAAAACAGCCATGTTAACCAAGAGTAAGCATTGAAAAGTACGCTCGATTCCTGCAATGTCCTTGCCCCACAAATAACTTAACATGTGGTCGTCAAGGTCGCAAATAATGCCGTGGCAAGATTCCTCTGCATTCGATGTGATTAAACATGTCGAGTTAAAAAAACGGCATATCACTACCAACGTACACACACACACACACACACACACACACACACCCACCCATAAGGATTATTAACAGATTGCATGCCGTCTCGAGATGAATACAGGCTGCACAAGATTTAACTTAGCTTAGTAAGCCAGGACGGATGCCTGTTAAATAGAGTCACACCGATTCCATTGACTGGAACCAAATAGTAGTGAGAGGCAGAACCACGATTTTCATCTAGAGGGGGCAAGATCAGCAAAATTTTAATTAAAGTGACGAGAAACTAATGAGCAATTATAGTGCACAATCACAGTGTTCATTCGACAACTCGGCCGTTGCTCGTTGAGTGGAAATATGAGATCATTTTGTCGGTGATGATGGTCGGGGAGGGTGCATAAGAATTGAGTGTGACCCAGGTCGGTGCCTCCGTTCAATAGGGGTGAGGCAAAAGCCCCCTGGTTCTGCCGGTACTTGCAGCCGGAAGACTTTTCATTGACGAAACCTGCACCGTCCCAAAGGAAGCTTAGCTTGACACTGTTCTCGTAGGAACTATAAGCCACACAAGGTGGCAATGCGAGTAGTTGATTGGTCGATTTGCTTTTGCAAGCATCTTTTGCTGACTGGGGAAAAAAGCTGGCAAACCAAGTAAAACGGCATAAAGGAGAAGGGCTGACAGAATGGATGAAGAAGTAATGATAAAAAGAAAGGTTCTAAGGTGCAAAGGGAAATGTAATGTGCGACCTGATCGTGCATTACATTTTTAGTTAACAGCATACATGCTTCTGGCAAAATACTGGGACACTGCTAGAATCGTTTGCCATCAGACAAAATTGGTCAACGTCTTTTTGGTAATTTTACGGTTGAAGAGGTAAAACAAATCTCGAAAGCATTCCGCTTCAAAACGCCAAAGATGTTGGTTGAAATGTATCGCACACACGAAACGCAATTGCACAGCTCCCAAATAGGTAGCCTGATAGCACTTACAGGTGTCAACGACGTCCGTCACGTTCTTATAGGAGTCAGGAGCCTCCTCCATTACCAGCTTCGGTGAGGCGACTCGTATTGCAATGCCTTTCTGTTTCAATGCATCCAGAACGTCGGTGTAATCAAGATTACGACGCGACTTGGCTCTGGAAAGCGCTCGTCCCTAAAACAGACACGAGTCAGAAACAATGAATACCAGGAGCCTTCTAACTCCGAAGGTGAGCAAGTGCTACCAATAGACAGGGGGCGGGGTGCTGGTCACTGCAGTTACAACGCACTTAAACGTTGATACAAAAGGCCGAAAATACCGAAGCGATCGAAACTCACCATTCAGGTGCGCTCACTCAAATACACAGCACCGATCGTCAAGCTCGAGCACACTGAGGCGCTTATTTTGCTTCCGGCCTCGCTTTCAGCCAGCAGCCACGGCAGGATCCTCTGCTGATGATCGCTTGTACTCGCTCGCCTGCTCAGCTTTGCCTTTCTTTCGCTTTACTCTCCGATATCGTGTGCCACTTTCCAGCTAGACTCTAAGGGCAGTAGCGCTGGCCGCCGCTTCTCATTTGAATAACACGTCTTACCGAGTGCAGCCGGGTGCCCACCCGGGAGGACCCAGCCCACTGGCCACCCCCACCCCAAGATAACCAGAACCAACTCCACGGTTCCATACTGACCAATTCAGTAGCAACGATGGTGCAGTTATGTGGCTGTACTTGGTTGCTGACTTCACACATCCTAGGCATATTCTGGAACAGCTACGGCTAGAGCGCGACCTTCGCTGGGCTCGGGCTGCATTTGCAAGCCTACGGGCCGGCCAGAAAAGAATGTGTCTTTGCAGCTCAGGGTGCAGCCTTAGTCCAAACTTAAGAAACTGCCTCTAGGCATGTGTTAGCTTAGCCTCCTGTGGCTATATTCTAAATGCTATGCCTTCATGCGTACAGTTAGGTCGGCAAGCACTGTCTCATACAATAGCCGCTGAGATACAGCCGAGTCTATCCAATCGGTAACTTCTGTAATTGCATCCACCAAAAAGGTCCCGGCTTCAAGCATATGCACAACAACCATAAACGGCAACCGCTTACTTCCAAATGGTACTCGTGATACCCGTTGTCGCTCCACCATTTCTTGTTACTCTGAAGAAACACGGTGTAAAGCTTTGCCCCAGCAATGCTTTCTCAGTGTGAACCGCACCCTATCTAGGAGAAAGAAAGCATCACATCTGAAACATTGGAGAAATGTCAGATGCAGGTAGCCGGGCTAGCAAGGAGAGCCGAGGCAGAAGGCCAGATCGACCTCTTCCATTAAGCCATATGACAACAATTCTCACACTAGGAGATTGACAAGCAATTAAACAACAACCATGCCACTTTACCGGCCTCCAGCTCACCAAATGCCAAAAGGCAATAATAAGGCTGTCACAAAGAAACAGCTATAGCAAGGTGAACATGCATCGCAGATCGGTTACGAGTGATGTAGGCAAATAAATAGAGGCTTTTTCTGCCGTTTCTGGCTTTGGGTAAAGCAGAAATTTTTGGAAGAATTTCAATTGCCATTCCACTGAACAGTAAGCTGTGCTATGTCAGGCTAGTTGCACCGGAAAGTCTGCCAGAGAGCACAACATATCTACGGTTCGACGGAGCACTTCACCAGCACCTGTCACGGTTTGAAAACGTGTGGTCTTAACTGTGCGATACGACCTTCCAAGTTTGAGAACTATGCTCGACACGGGATACATAGGTGAGCACACACAATGTATCAAAAGGAAAAAGCTACAGCAATGAGCTAAGCCTAACTTTCCGCCCTGGGGGCATCTGGCATTTGATGAAAGACAGTGTATGATAATTCACTTCGCAAGAAACACACCTTAAAAATTGGAGTTACAGATGCGAAACTGCCTTACCGAAGGGGGGTTAGGTTAGCTCCATCCAGAGAATAGATTGAGGAGCTGCTAGGTATGCAAGACAGCAAAATTTCAATCTGATGGTGAATGTACATGTATTGTTACATCGACCACTATAAAATTCGAATACTCAGCTAAGTCACAACGTGCTAATGCTGTCCTTTCCAGAACTCTCCAGAAAACCAAAGTTCTTGCGAACATCGCATATAGAAACTGATACAGCTAAGACCTGCTTAAAGCTTGTCTGTTAGTTGTTTGATCATAGCTCACAAGAAATTACTTGCCTATCGACACCTAAATGCTAATAGCTTCGGGCTGCTGGGTCTCCCGTACCGGCTGCTAGGAACCTGCATATTAGCTATGATCGTGCCTACCTACTACCGCTTCGTTATCGCAGCTCAAATCCATTCCTATAAGGTTATTGCCAATGCTAAGATCCGTGAATTATGCATTAAAATACAAAAAGCACCCTGGAGCTGCCGAAGGGGATGGCACAGTCAGCTGAGACGCGGCTCGTTTAGCGGGAGCTTCGAGTTGAGTACCTACTTCCCAGCATTGCCTCAAACCACTCAGCACTTCACGCTCACGCGTAGCTGCAAATCTCTATAACTTGGTGGTTATCACGCCATTTACAACTCCAGCAGCCCAACTTAAGGCTTGTCCTTCAAATTCTCGCTCAATGTGTAACAAACCACTATTAACAAGCGACCTTATTTCTGAAAAGGTCTCGACCTGTTCACCTAGACTGAAACTTGGTTAAAATCAGTAAAATGGCCAAAACCCAAAGACCCTACCCAGGCTGGTTTCTCCTTCTTTCACATCCCTAGACTAATCAAAACTTGACGTGGAGTTGCTATTATCACGTACTCGTTATTAGACTTCAAGCCATTTGCGGTAACCTCGAAGCAGTCTTTCGAATCCATCATCTTGATTTCACCAGACAACACACTAGCTATGGTGGCAGAAGTCTATCGCCTACCAGATACAGAGTCTCCTCTAACTTGAATTTCTCTGATCTCATTTCGATCCTGTAAGCATGAAATAACAATAATGATAATAATAATGCACTTGATAAAGTGCCCTCGGAGAGCTCAATCTCTGTCTAGGGGCTTAACAATCGCTGCAAAGGAAATACGGTCGATGGGTAAGAGGTATCATGAACGATAAACAATATGAATAACATGGTAGGGGTGACATGCACAGGGTCGGCATGCAAGTGAGGTTAGTGGCAGCATGCACAGTGCCAGCACGCATGAGCAGACAAAGGACGAATCGCAGGTACCCACTAAATGCAGTCATAAATAGATGTGTTTTAAGTACTTTTTAAATGTGGTCCAGTCAGGGGATGTGATGCAAGTTGGAAGTGAGTTCTAGGTTTGGGAGCATACGAAGTAAATGCATGGACTCCAACGATGAGGTTTGTACCAGGTATAGGTAAACAGTTAGATTCCAAAAAGGTGGAGTCACGATGCTTGGCCTGGTGGGGTAGTAGATATAATAGGTAGGTTGGACCCAAAGAATGATAGAAAATAAAAGTGAGTGACAAATACTTGAAGTCGATCCGTTGCTTGACTGGTAATTAGTGCAGATCGGAGAGAAGTGGTGTGATGTGACAACTGTGACACTCACGACAGACAAGCCTAGGTGCAGAGTTTTGCACCAGCTGCAAGCTCCTGATTGCAAATGCCGGTAGGCCAGCAAGCAGAGTGTTACAGAAGTCAAGACAGGATGTGACAAATACATGGAACAACTGAGATGTGGTATCTTAATCTAAACAAGCCCCAATTTTAGCAATTTTAAGTAGCTGAAAGAAGGCAGACACGATTGTGGAGCTGATGTGTTCGTATAACGAGAGGTAACTTTGGAACATGACGCCCAGATTTCGAGCTGATTCAACAGGAGATATGCTGGCAGAGCCCATGTTGAGCGTCAGCTTTTCCAATTTCTGAATAACACTTGTTTAGCCCATAACTAGTAAGTTAGTTTTACCATCACTTAATTTTAGAAAATGTGCTGCCATCCTTGTGTGGATGTCATCAATACATGCAGCAAGGGAATTTAGAGAATTCGAGGTGCTCGAAGGCAGGGAGGAATGAAAGCGAAAAGTCAATCTGTCCTCACTTTGGGTGATTTCAGCATCCATTTTGATAGCTAGTTTGATGCCTTCAGCACTGAACTATTTCGTGCACTGACTGAGTCATTGCCTCTTATGGCTCGTGTGCATGGCCCTAACCACATCAAGGGTCACACACTGGACCAAACTTCCTCCTACCACTTTACTTTATCATCAATTATTACCAAAGCCTGCTTATCTAACCACATACAGATCTCATCTAGTCTACAATTTGTGCCCTCCTCCACATCTAAAATTACCTGTGAATCGCAAAACCTCAAGACCCATGACATTGATGCTGTTAGTGCAAGGATATATACTCTGCTTGTATTGCTCTATCCTCCTTCCGTCCTGCTATCATTGGTAGATTGCTGCAACACGACACTAGCTAACATGCTGGACGAGTTTGAACCTCTGACTAATCGCACTACGTGGGCTTGCCCAGAAGGCCTGCGGTTTACTACAGACATTAAACTAGCTAGGTCCACTGAGTGCAAGTTTGAAAAAGCATACAAAAGATTAAGACTGACCACCCATCGAGAGGCATACGAGGACAACTGTATATCGTACCAATCGATCCTAGCTAAGGTAAAGTCTAGTTTCTATGAAACCTTCGTTGAAGCACCGATACACAATTCAAAAACGCTGATGTCGACGATAGAACCATCTCCTCAACCGATTCCATTTTAGCAACTTGCCTAGTGATCCATGTGATGATCTAGTTGATCGCTTCTCTACCTTCTTTGTAAACAAGATAGACAAGATCAGGGAGTCCATCCCTAGGATGCCAGCATCCCTGGAGCCAGTCCCTCGATTACATGCAGCATGCCAATGTCAGCATTCAAGCAGGTCAATAGCTACCAAGTCCTGAAGTTCATATCCTAGAATCAACGAAGAAAACCAGTCGTTTGGACCATATTCCCACTGTCCTGCTTTTACGATGCATTGATCTGCTGCTGCCATGCATAACTAACATCATAAACATGTCGTTAGCCTCAGGTCATGTCCCAGTACCTTTCAAAGAGGCTGCAGTCAGGCCAGCAACACTAGACCAAGAGAACCTGAGCAACTTAAGCCTAGTCTCATTCCTACCGCTCCTATCAAAGATACTGGAACGGGTCGCTGCAGACCAGCTGAACTCATATACTTGAACTTCAAAACTTGCGAGCAAGTTCTTGTCTGGTTTTAGAGCTAGTCACTCCACATAGTCAGCATTGCTTCGGGTGCATAAGGACCTACTTCGGAATGCAGACTTAGGTAGAGTATATCTGCTTATTTTGCTCGATCTTTCGGCAGCTTTTGATACTATCGATCACCAAGTCATTTTTGAGCGTGCCTTCATCTTACCCGGACATCATTGGCACTGAATTGAAATGGCTCAAGTCCTATCTCAGTGGGAGACTCCAGAGTATTGATGCGAATCGACATAGCTCATCAGAGAAACATATGAAATATGGGGTGCATCAGGGATATGTGTTTGGTCAGGCTCTTTTCACGATTTACACTCTCCGGGCCGACCCGTGCCCGCGGGAAGAATGCCGCGCTCCCGCGCAGCTCGCGTAGCCGGGAGGCCGAGTCGGAGTGGGCAAGTCGCGTCTCACTTGCCGATGTTATCGCATAAAACAATATAGGCTTTCACTTCTATTCAGATGACACTCAATTGTACGTTTCCTTTGATCCTTGCCAGCCCTCCAGCACATCGAATTCTCTCAACTCCCTTGCTGCATGTATTGATGACATCCACACACGGATGTCAGCAAACTTTCTCAAATTGAATGATGATAAAACCAACTGACAAGTTATAGGCAAACCAAGTGTGATTCAGAAATTGGAAAGGCGGACCCTCAAAATCGGCTCGCCAGCATATCTCCTGTTGATTCAGCTCGAAACCTAGGTGTCATGTTCCAAAGTGACCTTTCGTTAGACGACCACATCAGCTCCACAGTAAAGTCTACATGCTTTGTGCTACATAACATTGCTACAATTCGGGCTGCCTTGGACAAAGGTACCACATCCCAATTGGTCCATGCAGTTGTGATATCCTGCTTTGAGTTCTGTAAATCACTGCTCGCTGGTCTACATACGTTTGCACTCAGGAGCCTACAGCTGGTGCAAAACTCTGCAGCAAGGCTTGTCTGACATTAGCATCTCAGTTGCCACACCACACCACTTTTCACTGACCTAACGTGGTTCCTAGTCATGTAATGTAATGTATCTCCGTCAGTAACTCCACAAAGTCATAAAGACCATGTGAGTGTTACGCAGGAGAGTTTTGTATAGCACACTCACAGCCTAAGCAGCTTTCGGTATGCATTCGGCATATTGACTTCAAGGTTCTGTCACTCACATTTCAGTCCCTTCATTCCTTGGCTCCAGCCTACCTATCAGATCTACTTCCCCACCAGGCTAAGCACAGCGCCACCCGCTTTACGGAATCTAACTGTTCATCCATACTTCGTGCACATCTCAGTGCCATTGGATACTGTGCCTTTAGTTTGTATGCTCCCAAAGCCTGAAGCTCACTCCAGTTCTGCATCACGACATCTCTTGATTTGTTCACATTTAAAGAAAAACTAAAAACGACCCTATTAATGACACCATTCAGTGGGTCGGTGTGATTCATCTTGTACCCACTTATGAGTACTGAAACTGTGCATGCTGCCACTAACCATACTTGAATGCTGACCCTGTGCATTTCACCACTAACCATGTCATTGTTATTGTTTATTCAGCATATTACCACTAGCATTCGATTGTGCTTTATTTGCATCAAATGTAAAGTGCCTAACAAGAAATTTAGTTCTCTGAGGGTGCTATATCAAGTATATTATCATTATTATTATTACTACTATTATTATTAGTGCTAGGTAAAATTTCTAGAGTTTCAGCAAACTTTTCCATTGCCATGCCGACCTCTCCTGCTGGTCTTAATAAATGCCAGGCCTTCACAGTCGAAGCAAGCATCATAACCAATCTTCATTCGATACTAATTCACCAATAATCGTTCGAGTAATTTCAGTGCGGTCGGTCAGCCCGAGCACGAATGTGATGTGGGAGTAAGTCGCATGCAAGAACATAAGTAGGTACATAGAAATGTAACTTCAAGCACAAGCGAGAGAGCACTGGAGTAGTTGCATTCATGTGTGGCAGGGGGTACTTACTGCTCCATGACAAGTGGATCCAAAAGTCTCGGTCATGCCGACCTCGGTTCCGGTTAGTACGTAGCTGCATGTTCCCATGGTGCCACCAATGATAACTGGCTGCCCTGTAAGCTGCAAGGTTGGGCACACCAATGGATAGTTGCAACTTGCATGTACACTGCCATCCATTGCTGTGATTCTCAGTACCCATCAACAGACCGCAACCAGAACAAGACCTCAGGGCACTGTGCAAAGGCAACTTAGGGAAGAGCAAAACTGTCACCTTGGCTCAACAGGGAGATCCGAAACACGGGCCAACAGTGCAGCCACGGCAAGTGCTGTGACATACCAATGGTTCAAATATGACACACATCAGCCGATCAGTCACGCGGGTTGCACAAGCAGCTCTCAGGCAATAGCTGTGATTGCAGCATGCCTGAGAGCTGCAAAGGCCTAAGAATGCAGAGAACCAGCCAAAAAAGAACCAAGAATGCAGAGAACCAGCCAAAGAATCTTGCACACATATCACATTTGGCCGCCTCTGGTGGGTGTCAAATCCACGGTTCCCACTGACCGGGTGTGTGCTCTAGCGACATTTGGCCACCTCTGGTGGGTGTCAAATCCACGGTTCCCACTGACCGGGTGTGTGCTCTAGCGACTAGGCTACCAAAAGCCACCAAGGCTTGTTGAGTTGACTAAAGCAAACTCTCCAGCCTAGCACCCACTTAATTGGTGGGGCTAAAAAATACTAGCTGATTTAACAGCCTCTTTTGCAAAGAAAAGCCTTTATGGCTATCCCCCTGCTTGCAGCAGCAATAAAGGATCGCCCACCGCAGAATTCGAACCCACGACCTCTGGACTGAGGTCGTGACAAGCAACCGCATTACCTAGTACGCCAAGTGGAATTACAGCTAAAGATAGCACTGGTACTATCGTGAGAGCTGGCATGGACCAAAAGACCATACAACAGTGAGGTTATTAGACCTTGCAAGCGATGCCTTTAAATGCCCCATCTCCATAGCAACTGCTGCGCTTTATGCACTTTTAGAAAGCACTATGCACAACCACAAGCGACAGCGTTCAATTTTGGCTACGGCATTATCTCATTTAAGGTGTCTGTGCTTGGATCTCCAGCTTCGTTTGACCGATTTTCTCATTAGTAGTGGTGAATTAGTATATGGATCAATATCTGTTTACATATCTAAATAGAGATATTTGGATACATACAGGGATTCTTCAGACCATACACCCATGCACAAGTTTTGACATGCTCGACATGTAAGCATTATTGATATACCTCAACCGTGATATTGAAGCTTATGTAAATTAATTGGTAAAATACAAAAAAGTATGTTTTTGTGCATATAATATCAAGAAGCAGAGTTGCGGGCCTTAACTTATTGCTCAGTGAAACTTTTGAGTTCTGAACCCAGGAAGCCTTAAGTAGGCATATTCGTTTATGTCTCCTTAGAAACCAGGCAATTGCTTAACCGATAGCCGTTGGAGTGCCAGATTTAGGTGGCAAGGCACGAAGTACAACTCTGCTGACTGGGGGGGGGGCTACAAGCTAATGATGCTACTAATGTAATGTGATGTATCTCCTTCTGTAACTCCGCAAAATCATAAAGACCATGTGGGTGTTACGCATGAGAGTTTTGTATAGTGCACTCACAGCCTAAACGGCTTTCGGTACTCATTCGGTAGCCAACAGACTTCGTCTCAAGCAACAAAGAGAAAGTAGGAAGAATAGCAGAGTCAGGAGAGCAGTTGAGGTAGTGAGTAGCATAGAAGTAGCAGCTCAGGACCGCTGCAAAGGATGTGCCATAGTCGGCAGTAGGAGAGTAGTTGTCGTTGCATAAGAATTGTGGAAGCGAGTTCCACAGTCTACGACCTGCAGAGCTAAAGCTTCTGTCGCCAACAGTCTTTAAGCAGAGGAATGGGACAGCTAATTTATTGTCCACACAGGACCTGAGGGCGCGAACAGGCTGAAACTGATGCAGCAGTTCAGGTAGGTACAAAGGAGCCAAGCCGTGGCGGGCCTTATGGGTCAGCGTAACAACTTTGCTCTGTATCCTTTGCTCAACCGGCAACCATCCTAGTTCTTTCAGCAAAGGAGACACGTGCTCAAACCGCTGGGACTTGAAGACTAGCCTTGCAGCCATATTAATTGTCCGCTGTAGTGGCATAATAGCTTTCTTTGGCAGCCCAGCCAAAAGGGAATTACAATAATCAAGCCGAGACTGAACTAAAGAGCTAGCTAAATTGTTTACAAGCCACTGTGGGGACAGCTCCTAATCTTGGATAGGGATCGGATGTGATGGCTAGCTGTAGAGGCAGTCTTTTGAATGAATCTTTTGAAATTGAGGCAGCTGTCGAACACGACACCTAAATTTCGAGCGCATGGTGATGGTCGCACAATAGCATCACCTATTAGAACAGCAAAGCCTTCTTAGTAGAATCTGCAAGAAAGGCAAACCTGTAGCATTATGTGCATTTATAAATGGCCACCACCCTTTGTGTTGCAGTTGCAGACGTTATTGCTCTGTCTGAATGTCTTGTCCTTCAATGCAGTTGTGTGCCAGGAAACTGTAGGCTTCTTGAGAAGGGAAACATCAGCATGCTTTTTAGAACACCCTATTCAACCTGTTTCTTTCATTGAAGGCCTTGTTTGCCTAAGCCAGATGAGTGAGTGTTGCTAAAGGGAGATCCCACCAACTAGCCGCACTTAGCTTGGTACTTGTGTACATACTTTTCTCTGCAAGATGGAAAATAATGGTGTGCTTTTGCATGCTTGCCTCAGCAGGATACCTTGCTTCCTTAACAACTCCTATTGTTTCTTTTGCAGTGAATTGTAAAGGACCATAATAGAGATTAAGTTCTCTTGGGAGGCAATGCCAATGACTTATTTACTATTATGATTATTATTATTTACTATTATCTTTGCTGAATATCCATCCCCGACAACACGCCTGTAGGTTTAATGCATGTACCTAGATTCTGCAAGTCACCAAAGGTGGTGACAGCAAGCAGTGACTTTGGATGAACACATTTTCTGCAGCTCACGAGCTTGCCCTAGCGAATAGCTCTCACAGGAGATGGTTGGCCGATTTACATTGATCTCTGCAACACAGAGCAACAGATAGGGTCATCGACAATCAACTGCACAAGACTATCATGAACGGAGAGTAAACTATATTGAATGAATCAAAGGGCTGCTAACCTGATAGTCCACGGGAATTAGTGGATGATGAGGAGGGAAGGCTCGAGTAGCTCCCTTCCTATGTACAAGCAGCCGCTTCTGTTGCCCGTTGATCCAGTGCTCCTCCACTTTAGCAATGTTATGCGACACATCATACACCAAATGCATGTCCAGGTCATCTGGTGTGGAGTTGAACATCTTGGCAAAAGCCTGCAAAATCGATTAGTATCCCTATCCAAACGGCGGACCGGACTTTCTTTTACTTTACTACCTTACTTTTTTAAGCTGCTGTTATGTAGCTCGAGCACATATATTGCCTGCATCAAGTACCCCCCACCTCCCCGGATTTCACGCATAACACACTTGTTTGCTCTGACGGATCGTGGTTGTGCACACACAGCAGCCAATTAATTACCCAAAGGCATATGCAGCACCCTATACAGGACATGCAACTAACAGATTATCGGAATCCATGGCTCGGTATCAAGCACAAACTGCCGAGTGAAGGATGGAGCAGAGCGAGGCAAATAAGGAGAAGTTCAGATGCTGCCACCCATTTCTGTGGGCTAAAGATAAATGGGACCACCAGCAATCTACTACAAAATCCTAATCCAAGTCAATCTTACCTGAACTCGTAGGTCAGTAAGATGCACACGTTCATGTCCTTACTTAAAAAAGATGTGACATGTACGCACAAGCACTCCCGCGTACACACACACACACACACACACACACACACACACACACACACACACACACACACACAGAGAGTTCATACTTTACGGCCGGTACATACAACGGTGAGGACTACCTGTCGTGTCAGAAAAGTCATGCTCGATCTGTTGACCCATGCATAATTGGCAGCAGCTGACATTCCTTTCAGGTAATCCTGTCCTTCAACTGAGTTGATTCGTGCACAAGCAAGTTGTCGATCGTTGACTTCAATGCAGTCACGCTTCATGGCTCGCTCCATTGCGACAAGAGCATCTGCAACAGAACAGGTGCATGAAATTCAATACGGCAGGGAAGTCAGAGCCAAGCATGCTAATATCAAGACTGTCCATGACTTTCGCATAATCGATGCACAGTCACTGCTCTCGGGCTTCCTGACAAAAGCTCACCGAAATTGCTAACTAGTGCAGAACGGCAAGTGAGGCGCCAAAGCAATCAGCTGCAGCGACCAAGGCACCCAAGTATTCGATCTTCGAACGAGTTCCTAATCAAAGAACTAAGCAAACAGAGGACAGCCTATGGACAACCTAGTCGCAGAGCAGCATATGCTTTAGCCAAGCCTTTCACGAAGGAACTTGTCTTTGGCTGGCTGCTGACAAGTCAATGTCAGGTTCAAAGAAGAGCAAGGTTTTAGCATTGCCACCTTCACGTCATCTTTCACAGCCGAGTATAAATTGCTTTATGAAACCTTGCAGCGCGGAACTCCCGAATCTACGGCGACAGCAAGGAGACAGCTCCTTCGTGGGTTTAATTTGACACTGTAAATGTTTGCACCTTGATTTAGCTTGATCAGCACCTAAAAACAGGGATGCACAAGCACACATCTACTTAATTCAGAGGAATAAGTGTCCGATAAGAATGAAGTAGAACAATTGAGTATCATTGCCACAGGGCCACTGTGATTGAGCTGGTTCCTACAATATTAGAGATGAAACTCGAAAAAAAAACCAAGAAAATGCTTTGAACGTTTTGGAACATTCCAGGTGGAATGCATTCAAGAGCAAACGTTCTGCTATTGGGTAATGGCTGCTTGAACTCTGTAAAGGCTGCCTACCGTGCTTGCATGCTAGGCCAGTGTATGTCACCCCTACCTATGTTATTTCTTGTTGTTTATTGAGCATGCTACAACTAATCATTGAATCTTGCTTACTTTCCAGCAAATGCAAAGAGCCTAGAAAGAGATTAAGTTATCTGAGAGTGCTTTACCAAGTGTGTTATTGTTACAATTATTATTATTATTATTATTACTCTCATTCTCGTGCCGTCACAGGTTACACCAAGCTTCAGCACACACAGTTCGCGATAGGTTGCATTCTAATACAGGTGCCACAGCTACTGATTAATAGAGCTGCTCCAAGTGAAAATGCTTAGCAATAATTCCAAAGAAATAGTAAAGTACCCGATTTGCCGAGCCACTGTGCCAACTGGCAAATAACTGCTAGGCCATAATCGCATACTCAAAAAGTTCACTATATATCTCGATCAATATCCCAATTAAGCCATACAACTGATGGCTCTAAAGGGTTTCCCTTCCCACTCTTTAGTGAACTGCAATGCATTCTAGACAAGACTGAGCAGCTTACACATCAGAATATACACAGTATACTGTACATAGGTTCCTTTGAGGTAGACCTGAGCAAGTAGTATAGAAGTAGTAGTTCCGAATGTGCGAGCTACATAGGTTTGGCTCATGCGGTTATCATCTCATCTTCATAACTTTTACAGCAAACACTAAAGACGACGGTGGAATGATATTACATTTGCATCAATACTAGCTGATTTCACAGCCACTTTGTGCATAGCAACACAAGAGCGCTTACGGCTACCACCGCCGCTTGCAGTGGCAATCATGGATTGCCCACCGCAGGATTCGAACCCACGACTTCGTGTCAGAAGTCGTGAAAAGCAACCACCTAACCTAGTGTGCCATCACGGCTCATCGCCTAGGACCATCAGAGAACTCCATCTCATTTTGATGGAAGACTTCCCAGCGTCAATGAATTAAATAAATTATTCAGACGTTAAGTGCCTGCACCTAAATCTTAAGGGGAAAATCAGCAGGCCATCCATGCAGCATTGAAAGTCGAGCACAATTAAGCGCGCCTGCTGCACGAGCAGAGCCGGTCGTCTGCAACTCGGCAGAACACTAGGCGGACATGCAGCAGCGGTGCAGGGTTGGCGAGTGGGATGGATGCCGACTCACCGGTAGCCACTTGGTGACCCAGTCCTCGGCTGCCACTGTGGATCATCACGCACACCTGTCCTTTGAACTCGATGCCCATCTTCTGGGCGGCCTCTTTGTTAAAAATCTCGTCGACGACCTGGATCTCGGCGTAGTGATTTCCGGCGCCCAGCGTGCCCAGCTGCGGCAGGCCGCGCTTCTTTGCTCGGTCGCTCACTTTGGAAGGGTCGGCCTGGAGCATGCGGCCGTACTCCTCGCTGTGCTCCTTGTCCTCTGCCCACGCGTACCCTGCAGCGGCGGCGAGCGACCAGGCAAAAGGTGCGCGAGCCACCACGTGGCGTGAAGACCGTCCGGCGCACGGTGCGGCGGCGGCAGCAGTAGCGGCGGCAAAAGGCGATCGGGTTGTTGAGAACGATGCCGAAATAGGCGGTGCACAATACCGAAGCTCGTGCTCTGGAATGCCGACCTACCCAAGGGAAGCGTCTCCAGCCAAATCGCAAGCTTGGGCACTGAGAGCGCGTGGAACTGATCGAGGCTGCCTCTGGGAATGTGCACGTGGCTTGAAAGTGTTCTCCCTCCGTGCACAATATTGAGGCAGAAGGCGTGCATGGTGCTTTGGAAAAACAACTATCGGAATGATGAAAATACTTTTAAACACTCAATCGTCATTGTTCTATAAAAGGATGTAGTATAGCCTTTGTTTCGAATGACCTGCTGCATCAGTGCATGTGGCCTACAGAATATTTCGTGTGGCCTAGTGCAGCCGGTAAGAGGAAGATAATCGTTGGTATATCCGCAAACGCCACAGAATTGTCTAAGGAATCTGACTCGTGATTTAGGTTGATTTTGCTGTCACAAGAAGCTTATTATGAGCAACGCACTGGCACTTTGAATCCACTCTTCCGGCAGGCCTAAATTTGTATGTCAGCTGCACCATGAATTCGAAGCAGTGAACCGCTTCCAATAGCTGTAAAAGCAACAGCTCACCACTACCGCCCTTTTCGGAATAGCCAAAGCATGACGGGAAGAGCTTTTCGTGTCTCATCGCTACACATTGGGGGCATGCTGACATCAAACAGAGAGACCGCACTTGCATCACTCCAAAAAAATTCTGGCTGTCAATCGGGATCAAGTGCTAGCTTTCCCACTGTAAGCATGAAACTATATGCCTCCAAGTATGCAAACGCTTTTGGTAGGTCACTTGATCTAAGCGACCTGAAAGCCAGAGAGAGGATCTTGAAGACAAGTCAATGCTTAAAAGGAACACAAAGAAGCTCACACAGAATCAGAATAATGCAATATAATAATCTAATAGCTCTAATGCAGCAGCTATGGCATTGACGACAGACCAGGCCTGCAGCTGAGTTTTGCACAAGTTTCAGCCGATTTAACGGCATTCAAAGTCACGACACGACCACTCAGCAGCAGGTCTAAAAATTTTATGAACACGTATAAAAAACATTAACCAAAGCAGATAGGTAAGGGAATGTAATAATCTAGAAATGCGTGACAGTGATGATAACTTTCTTTCATTGTTATACTATGGCACGGCAAGAATATTTTTGCAATAGCCTAAGTGATAGTCCACCGTCCCAGAGTAATAAACAAAACTATTGGCTGAACCATTGGCTGGGCTTCAATAACATTAAACATCCCAACGGGTTATCGCCACTGGAATAAGATGCCTACAGTTGTTGCAAAACTCTCAAAACTACTATTGTCTGTGGTGAATGCTGCAACTAGCCACATTACACTGCTTCTTTCCGAAATGCACTGGCTAAGAAGCAAGCAGCACATCAACTTCAAGATCCTAACACTCACTTTAGTTTTCTTCATTCCCTTGCCAATGCCTATCCAAAATGAAATGCTTACTCATAAGGCTTGGCTTCAGACCACAATCTCCTAGTAACGTCCTAGACGCAAGTAATTTAGCTGCTCCTCTAATCAGCCAAAAATCCTTCAAAGACCTTGCTTGAGTTCCCATGCTCCAAAAGCCTAGAGCCAAAAAAGACTGACAGCACAACGTCCGAAGAAAGTACGACATTTAGAAGGTAAACAACCCCAGCTTGTTCCAGCATTGGCAACGTCCATGCGAATTTCCTTTTCTGTGCTTCTGCATGCTAATAGGGTGCATGTTGTTAGGAATCTGTTGACATGCTTCCTTTTAGGCAGATGTAAAGTGCCCAGAGAGTGATTTCGTTCTTACTGCCGCTGCACATGCTTGACTGCTGATATTAGTAATATGATTATTATCGTAACACAATAAAAAAGAATATGCCATGCATCCATGGAAACTCTATAATGGTCTCAAAGCCAGAGGTCAAAGTCATGCCTAATGCCTCATTTCTATAGTCTCGACTTAATCCTGACAGTCTCGAATCTCAAGCCCTTACAAAATAAAATGCCTTGGGCTGCTGTTGGGGAGAGCCAGCCGTTTGGGAGCTTGGCAGTCTATTTTCTCGATAACGAACACGTTCAATGCCAAGAAACTTGGTGGTTATATTGCAGCCGCTCTTCAGCACAATATACAATCATTACTTGAGCTTCACACAGCTGACTGTACCGGAAAACAGTGGATCTAAATAAAACGCAGTTACTCGTGTACGCCCTTGTGGCTACACTGTCAAGGCCTGAAAACTGTCGGTCAGCCCGAGCAGCTCTAACGCTCCACATTGGTCGAATTTTCAATATATAAGAAGAATAACGACCGGGCGAACCCTTGCCACAAAAGACACTCGCAACAGCACTGCGACTGACTGCCAATAGGGCAGCAACCTGCCGGCCACGCGAGGGCACGCCGTATCGGTTGTGTGGCTTAACTGTTCAGTGAGGCAAGAGCAGAGGAGCAGTAGACTTACCTTCACGCAGTGACCAATCCATACCCATCTCCAGAGCTTCTTCGAGATCCCTAGGAAAAGCAAAGGCCCCACGTATGCTCTGTGAGTCACAGCGCAGCCCTGGGACATTGTCCGAACAGCTCAAGCCATACTTCCCAAATGCTAGCTAATAGGCAAGCCGAGCCCGTCACAGATATTGTGACTTCATCAGCACAGGGCTCGCTGGCATCGATTCGGAGGCTCGTGCCGCCGGTGGTGGGGGGGCATGGCAAGCTGACTAGCGTAAGAATTGATCCAACATGCACCACTAGCCAGCGGGCTACGTACTGAGCCGCCATTGGTATGACACCCTTTGAGCCGACGCCTACGGGTATGTGGTCGAACAGCGACTGGGCGAGCTGCTCCTTCACCGGCTGCACGTCCTTCTCCGACAGGTTGGTCCTCAGAAGCCTCACTCCGCAGTTGATGTCAAAGCCAACCCCACCCGGTGAGACAATTGAAGTCTTGTCACTCATGTCAAATGCAGCCATGTTACCTAAAGCAAACTAGGCTGCAACTGATGCATTCACTGCTTTAACAACTAAGCAATGGTATGCTATGAATTTACTTACCAATGGCAAAGCCATAACCGGCGTGCACGTCCGGCAATCCAACCGATCTCTATTATTAAAAGGAAACACGCATCAGCAATGCGCAGGTGACTGGATAAGCACATACGGCCAGCGCTATCACTATCTTGAGATAAAAAACAACAAAGAGAATGTGCACAGTAGGTAAGAAAGAAGGGGGAGCAAAAAGAAACAAAGGCATTGCAAAAACAAAGGTAATAAGGTCCGATGGAGAGTGAAGGAGAGTTTTAGAGTGAAATTAAGAGACAGTGACAGTAACAGAGAAACAGAGGAAGAGAGATGCAGCAAAAGTCTGCGATCGAGAGCCATATAGAAGGAAAGAGTCAGGCAGTGTGAGTCGGAGATAGGTAGAGCTAGAGAGAGAGAGAGAGAGAGAGAGAGAGAGAGAGCTAGAGAGAGAGAGAGAGAGAGAGAGAGAGAGAGAGAGAGGAAAAGAGAGATCGAGAGAGAGAGAGAGAAGAGAGGGAGAGAGGAAAAGAGAGATCGAGAGAGAGTCAAAGATAGCAAGAGCGAGAGAGCAAGGAGAGGAGATGCAGAGCTAGCCTAACAGACAAAAAGATAGTGATATTGGAAAAAGAGCCCTGTTGCAAAAGAGGAAACCATTTGAGATTGTTATGGGCAC
This sequence comes from Cristatella mucedo, assembly GCA_009760855.2. NCBI lineage: Eukaryota > Metazoa > Bryozoa > Phylactolaemata > Cristatellidae > Cristatella > Cristatella mucedo. The sequence continues at coordinate 663,576 of WPIO01000138.1, read as the reverse complement.
GGCCAAACGACTTGAGTCAGACGGGCAGATAGTATGATGCATAATCTAATAGATTGGATCAGGTAGGTAGGCTGTAGCGAGAGCATGATGGGACCTTAAAGGACTGACAAACCATGAGCTTGATCCACTGCTTGATGGGCAGTTGGTGTAGGTCTGCAAGAAGTGGTGCAATGTGACAGTTGTGGCAGTTATTACAGACAAGTCTAGGGGCGGAGTTTTGCACCAAAGGTAAGCATGTTATTCCACAGGCTTTAAGATCTGTTTTAAACAAGAATTATAATAATACATCTGCATAGCACCCCTAGAGAACTCAATATATTTCCAGGCACTTTACATATACTGCAAAAAAGCAGGATTGAATGGTTAGTAGTAGCATGTTCAATGATAGCAAGCATAACATGGTTAGACGTGATATGCACTGGGTCAGCATGAAAGTATGGTTACTGGCAGCATGCCCAGTGTCAGTGCACATAAGCACACAATGACGAAATCTCGTGGACCTAATCAATGCTGTGATAGATTCGTTGTTAGCTTCTTTAAAATGTGGTCATGCAAGGTGATGTCATGACGGCAGTCGGAAGTCAGTTCCAGGCTTTGGGAGCACACGAATTAAAGACAGGGTCTCGAAAGGATTTGAGGTTTGTGAGGTTTGTAGAAGGCATAGATAACCGATTAGAATCCGAAAAGCGAGATGCTTAGCGTGGTGGGGGTATAAATCTGATAGGTAGGCTGAAGCCAAAGAATGAAAGGACCTAAAAGTGTGTGACAGAACCTCGAGGTCAATGTGTTGCTTGACTGGGAGCCAGTACAGGTCAGCGAGAAGTGGTGTGATGTGGCAACTGTGTCATTGGTGACAGACAAGCCTAGCTGCAGAGTTTTGTATCAGCTGTAAGCACCTGATTGCACAAGCCGGTAAACCAGCAAGCACTGAGTTACAGAAGTCGATATGGGATGTCACAAATGCATGAACTAATTTGGATATAGCATTCTTGTCTAAGCTAACTAAAATTTAGCAATGTTATATAGCTAAAAGTAGGCATACTTAACTGTGGAGCTGATGAAATCATGTAATAAAAGGCCACTTTGAAACAGGACATAGATTACGTGCAGATTCAAGACAAGATATGCTAGCAGAGCCGATTTTGAGTGTTAGGTTTCCAATATCTGAATAACACTTGGCTTGCCAATTACTACTAAGTTGTTATCTAGCGAAAGATCATTTACAAATAGGGCATCCTAATTCCACGCAGAGGCTTAAAGATATTTGCTGTTTCAGCCAATTTTAGGAGCCAGCTTGTACAGTTTCTGAGTGACACTAGGTTTTCTTATAATTCGCAAGTTGGTTACGCAATGCAATTTATGAAAGGTAGGAGCGATTCGAGTGCAAAAGTCATTGGCTGTATGGGAGTTGAACGAGTTCTAGTCGATGGAAGGTAGAAATGGATGAAACCACAGGTCTAGCAGCATGACTTCTACATTAAATCAAAAGCCGAGACTGCTTGCCGATCAATATGGCATGCAGAAGACCATAACTAGTAACAAGAGCTCGACAAAGCACAGAGCCCTAGAGTACCCCATACTTTGGAGGCTCACCAAATGAGATCATGCCGTTGACTTTTACACTCTCAAATCTCAAGGTGAGATAGAACCTAAATCATTAAAATTCAAAGCCAGCAACTCTCAGGCCAGATGATGGGCGCTCAACAAAGGAATTGGTGATCAAAGGCATAATGCAGCCGAGAGATCCAGCGGAACTAGCGGAGCGACCCTACTTGAGTCAAGCATTCCTGAGAAGGTCGTTCATTATAAACATGAAACAACTCTGTTGGAAAACTGTAAGCCTTGTATACACAGCACGGAGGGCTAAAGCAGCGACTATTGCAAGTGCAACAAGCATGTCCGCAAAAGCATTGCTAACTTCTCAGATAAGCATCTAGAATTTAACGAAACATTTAAGCAATGGCAACAGCCACCGGTGGAGTCTGTGGCATGCAAGCTGTCGAGTGGAGAATGATGTTTACAACAGAGAGTGGAAAAGAGAGAGACAGACATACACAATGCACTGATCACAGCCAAGCTGCCCCAATTTGCACTAATGCATGGTCCGAAATGCTTACTTCACATGCCTCAGTAGCCACGTTGCCCAAGGTTTAAGTAGAGCCCCACGGGCTAGACCATGGCATTAAAGATCTAGATATATTCCATCGCCCAGACGGCATTATATCGTGCTCGCCTGCATTCGACCTTCTGCACGTTGCTCGGCCAACGAGTGAGTGGCCATGATGCTGGTGGAGGAACTTCGGAAGAGAGTTAACCTGACCAGCGAGTAACCCAGAACAGCTTTGCCCAATACTCTCTTCTTGCTCCGGAAGAACCCTACCTTGAGGCTTCCTTGAAATTTCCAAAGAAGAAGACGAGAAGACGAGTAGTTTCTAATGGTTTGGACATGTCACAGCATCATAGCAATACATTGAGGATCTAGGCAGCAAGAGCTCAGGTCAAGATGAAGGTAACCAATTTATTATGCTAGATACAAATGATGATGATCCTCGAAATACACAGAACAACGACAAGCAGCTTACACATATGTCAAGTGAGAGTGAAGCAAGCCATGATAATACTAACCCCGACAATTCCAGGTAGAGCGGCCACATTGGCAATCTGCTTCATGCCAGGCAAAAACCCACCAAAACCCTGGGAGCCACAGTGCTGCTTCAACTCATCGAACATCAGCTTTTCCAGTAGTGAATTGACATAAAATACTCCTTCAACCTGAATAAGTAAGGTTTGGTAAGACACCAGCCAATGACAGCAAAGTGCAATCAGTGATGGCGCTATAACAGAAGAGCTCCATGTGGCAACAGTTACTGCATCGTCGCTGGCAGCACCAGTCTGCTCACCTTCATATTAGGTACAAAGCCTTTTTTTATTCGCCAAGAGCATGACGACAGCCTGTCAATATACTCCAACTCCTCTGCATATGTCCTCACAGCCATCTTAGGTAAAACCGAAGGTTTGCTTCAGCACACGGGTTTATGGGTTAAAGCCTATAATTGTAATATGAATGCCATGAGTGTCATGCTGGGACCTTGCATTGAACGTAGCTACATAAGGTTAAGACCCCGGGCACTTGCAATAGTGCCAGGACCACAAACAAAGTACAGTGAAGGTTTTGCTTGATCAGTCCTTAACAGTACTCATACTGTTCAGGCAAGATAGTGAAAATTGTAACGAAAAAAGTTTGAAGTGCTTGAGCAGCAGCAGCATTGCTAACTTCCCATATAAGCATCTAGAATCTAACGAAGCATTTAAGCAATGACAACAGCCACCGGTGGAGTCTGTGGCACGCAAGCTGTCGAGTGCAGAATGATGTTTACAACAGAGAGTGGGAAAGAGAGAGACAGACAGACACAGAAAGACAAGACAGACAGAAAGGGAGACGGGAGTTGGGGTTTAATCCCACGTGCAAGAAATGGAGTGGCAGGTCCTCTCGCTTCTTCTTTTATAGAAGATAATGATGATGAAAGCCTATAAAATCTCGTAGCCCTCTAGAAATAGAGTAGCAGGGTAGCTGTAATTTTGCATTTGTATGCACGAACAGGGCTCACAACACCTCACTGCAGGGTGGAGGAAGTAACCAACATAATAGCGATCCAAAAAAAATAAAAACCAGCATGATACTGTTCATCTCAATGTCATAAATGCAAGGGAAGGCTTACTAAGATATGGAATGACTTCTGTCAACAGCAGCTGCCATTAGCATGGCATGGTCAATGTAAGAAGGTCTCTACATAGCAACCGACTTCTAGAACATATCAATATAATGCTGACACATATTGAAAGAATAAACGGTGTTATTGCTTTTCTTCCAAAGACTTGTGAAACATTACTATATGCAAAGCCGACACTTCACCAAAAGCTAAAGCATCCAATGATACGAACTGTGTCTGCTCGGTTGCACTTGGGCACAAATCGTTTGATCAATCTAAGGGCACAAATCGTTTGATCAATCTAATCACTCAGTCCATCTGGACGTGCCACGCTGTTGGGTCTGCAACCCACGTAGAAGCTAGCACCTAGAACACCCACTTACAGCATCGTAGAACACGCCAGAAGGGGCAAGCAAGTTAATTGCCAACATTCAAATGATTATACATGGTATACCAGTATGTATTGAGAATACCTATTTAAATTCCTCTACGTAAAGTCGCTGGCTAAAAACACTGCATTCAGCCGTCTGGCGTAAAAGAGCATAGACGGCCATCTGCGAGCGCAACTTGTCCGGCGTAGCGCCTGGCAGCAGCGCTCAGCAGGAGCATGCAGTTGTGTAGGCAAGAACCGAAGCCTCCCAGCTGGGCTGCGATGAAAGTAAGCGCACGCACTGGCAATAATTTCTCACAGAGTAGGATGACTCCTTATACAGGGGAAGTGCGATGCTCTTTATCCTGGTCTACAGCTGAGGCTGCAGCTGTAGTTAAAGCACCAGTACCGAGCATCAGCTGATTGCGATGCCGGTATGCAATTCGGTTAGTAAAAACGACCGCTAATGGATTCGCTGAGGTGGTGGGTGGGCAATACAGCGTCCTGTAGCGTGCCATCGACCGACTGAAACGCCTCACAGTTGTATTCCCTGAGCAGATTATTCGTAGGATTTTAATTCATTGCTATCGCGAGGCTATCTTTGTGCGCATGGACTTCAAATTTGGAGGTTTTAGGGTCTACGTTGAGCAACCGTACGGGCTGCCCATCCGGTATGCCGGTAGGAGAACAGTAGCGCCGCGGCAGCATCTATACTAAAGCTCGGAGTACGACCAGAAGTCGCAGATGCTGCGCAGATACACTCTTCGTATTCCGACGGTAGCGAAGCGTGGCCGCAATCAATAGCACCCAGGCTATAGTATAGCAAAGCCGCGTCAGTAACGCAGGAAATGTCATCCCACAACCACGGAGAGGCTTTCAACTTCGAAATGTGCGACGTTTTCTACGCAGGCTTTAACGACGCTTTAAAGTCTGAAGTTTTCAATCTCTCCAATTCCAAGCACATTCTCGAAGGCCACACCCGAAAGCTAAGAAAAGCAGGGGCTTCTTTTTAAACTCAATAAATGAAGTCCTGCCTATCGGACCCAAAACAGATTTATAATACGACGAACAATATCCTGGGACGTATAACTGCAGCGGCTCGTGCGCGTGCGAAAGACAGCGCGATGAAGAAGAATGATGGACGACGCCCCGATTGAAGAGCTGTGGGCGTGACGACGGCAGCATAAGACGCAAGCGGCGCAGACGGGCGAGCGTGCGTACTGGTGTCGTAGTGTTGCGTGCTCCCGCTCCTTCCCACTTCTGATTTTGTAGTTATCGCAGCGTCTGGCAACTAATGCATGACCCATATGTAGCAGGTGTTTAGGCAGTTGACTCGGCCCAGCGTCCGGCTTTTGATGTAAGGGATGTTGTAGCACAGCACCGGCCTGACTCGGTTTTAGAGCCCATTAGAATTGCTCAGCAGGAAACACCTCTGTCCAAGAGCGAGAGGACGCAGCCATCGTAGTTGGGCAATGAGGTGATTGACATTGGCTAGCCTGTCAACCCTATAGTTCCGGCTAGCAATTTGAGTATAGGGCAACGCTTGCAGAATGTCGTTGTCGCCGCCAGCCATCCTAGATTTGCTGGACGGTTTCAGTGATAACAAAAGACGTGGGCGAAGAGCATCTGCGTTCTCGAACTGTGAGCAAGGGGACGCAGAGGTCGCTGCGGTGACTGATATTGGCTGGGTTATCAACCCCATTGTCCCGGATAGTTATATAATAATAGGGCGACGCTTGCTTGGAGACCTTCTTCATCTTCAGCTCCGCCTCGACGCTGTTGCCGGCAGTTGCCGGACTCGTTTCTCTGAAAGCAAGGGAGGAGGACGGGCTGTTCGCCGGCGATTGAGGGACAGGACGAGACAGCGCAAGGAGATTCGGTGGACGCCACCAAATACGGTCGCATAGCACTCGAGCTCACATTTTTTGGTTACTTCCGTGTTTTGTGGGCGTGCGCGTGCACGTGGTCTCACCAAGAGTGCTTGGCGTAGTGTATGAGGTATTCCTGCTGCAAGGTGGAAGCGGAGCCCTAGCTCTCAAGTCAGGGTCTAAGCTCGGGTTCGGGCTCCGTCTACTTGTATCGTGCCCACTATAGACATTACTAGCCTTAGTGTGGAGACGTATTCCCTCCGCAAGAGTGCTTGTGCTGCTTAGAGCGTGTGAGGAGTGTGGAGATAAAACTGAGTTAGACGAGCAACGGCTCTGTGCGCTTGCGAATAAAGATCAGTAAAATCCCCAATTTGTGTGTCTCACTTTCCAATTCACGCCGCGGACTCACGACCCCTTTAGTAACGCTTAGTAGGTCAGCGCCAAAAACGCTCGTTTCGTGGCGGCCTGCTTATTGCGCGTAGACGCGCACAGAACGGCACTAGGCGCAAGGTTACGCCGCTAGGTAAGCGGCAGGCTAAGCGTACAAGCCTTCGGCGTTACAATGATGCCCACGGTAGCTGCGTTACCCTTCTAGGGTGAGCCATCCAGCTGGCATATACGTACGCGCGACGGACGAAACTGAGTCTCGTTGATCGCTCACGTGCGCGTCTGTGTCTCTGTGAGACTCCACGCGATCTGCTGCCACTGGAGCCGCTGTAATGCAACAGCAGCCGTCGTATAGGCAGCTCCAGAACTCGAAGAGAGAAGAGATAGCGTAGCAGTGAGTGAGAGAGAGAGAGAGAGAGAGAGAGAAAGAGAGAGAGAGAGAGATTGGATAGCGCTTGCACGGGCTGACGTATGAGCAGAAAGTAGATCGTTGCAGAGCTGTTGGGGTCACACGACCCAGCTGGCCCGGCGCAATTAAATCTCGCTCGGTCAGCGAATTCGGCCCGACTGCTGTGCCTAATGAACTGATGCGAAGCTGGCGCGTTTGTCGGGCGGAAAGGCATGGGTCCGGCTGGGGCTTAACAACGTTGCCGTGAGGCCAAGCCCATAAGAGATATTTACGGCTTAGCCAAAAAGTTGTTAGCCTTCTTCACAGAAACAGTTGCTCACGCTCGTGCGTCTATGAAACCATCTTTGACTAAAGCGATTGGTCGAAAAAGCGAACGTCGAAACTAAAGCGAGTCGCAACTTTCGACCTTCCTTGATTTTCAGAAGTTTCTTGATGCCATGTGGCTACCATAATTGTGACAAGTAAAAGCTTCGAAATATTGATCCGTTTTCCTGCTTGCTCGTCTGCATCGTCTTAATGCCAAACACATTGATTCCTGTGGCCACTCATCTGGCTCTTGCTGCGATCATTCACTACGCCGGAAGCCGCCGAAGTCAGACCCTTGCCCCCCCCCCCCGCGCCATACGCTTGGCTACTTAGTGTGGTTTGATTATATGGGGGCTGGTACTGCTCCTTTCCTAAACAGCTGTTGGGAGTATCGTCGAGACGGGCCTGCCCACAGCTGTGGTCCACTTCTAATGAGGAGTTGACACAGGCCAATAACCCGCCGGTGAGCAGATGGTTGATTCACCACCGGGATCGGCGAATGCACAGTCGAGTCGATGAGAGCAGACTCGAGTTGGAGAGAGGGGTAAAGGAAGTCGTGCTTTCCTCTGCTCCGTGAGTAGTACAATAAATTGTTGGTGTTGGTCATGTGCCAGCGTGCCGTGCTCTGTGTGCCGTGCGAATCATAGCGCACTTAGCACGCCGTACGCTTCGAAATACAAAGTAATTGTGACATCATCAACGAGAAGTTTAGATTGTTAGAGTCTTGATCTTAGCAACTCTGCCTTGTTCTTGAATAAGTCCAAATCAGGAAACAGGTCATTTAGTTCTTCTGTGATATTGTGTATGGGTTTGATGATGCACCACAACGGAAATCAAAATCACAGCATCATGAAGTACCAGGAGAAGAACAGGTAGGTGCACGCTTGTCCTCATTACATGAATCAAGAGAATATTCTGCTGGAGGCTCTGAAATAGGAAGTTCCTCACTATGTGAAACTGATGTCAATACATACACGATGTTTAGGTAGACTGTTGCTGGCTTAGTTTGCTTAGCTATTACTCCGTAAAGAGGAGGAACTAAGCAAAAGTAACAATCCTTTACATCTGATATGTGGTTGCGAGGCTCTCTCCAAACCATTGGGACTGCAAACGGCATTGGTGGGCTTTTGCCATTTATCACCAAATCCTGCTTATCTGACCACATGCAGATCTCATTCAATCTACAGTGTGTGCCCACATTCTCCTCTAAAATAACCTGTGAATCGCGAAACCTCAAGACCCTTGACATCGATGCTGTCCGTGCGAGCATATCTGCTTCACCTTTGCTGCTCAGTCCTCCTTCCGATCTGTCATCACTGGTAGATTGCTACAACGCGACACTAGCTGACACGCTCGACGAGTTTGCACCTTTGACAAAGCGCACTGTGCGCCCCCGCCCAGACGGCCTATGGTTTACCACAGACATTAAACTAGCCAAGTCTACTAAATGAAAGCTTGAAAAGGCATACAAAAGATCCGGACTAACTGTCCATCGACAGGCATATGAAGACTACTGTAGGTCGTACCAATCGATCCTAGCAAAGGCTAAGTCTAGCTTCTATAGAAACATTGTTGAATCACAGATGCACAATCCAAAAATGCTGATGTCGACAATAAACCATCTCCTCAACCGTTCCCAGGTTAGCTCCTTACCAGATGATCCTTGTGATGATCTAGCCGATCGCTTCTCTCGATTCTTTGTGCAGAAGATAGACAAAATCAGGGAATCCATCCCTGCGATGACAACCTTCCCACTAGAATGCTGTTCCTCGGTTCCTGGCTGCGCCTCAATGTCTGCATTTAAACAGGTCACCAGTGATGTAGTCCTAAAGCTCGTATCTCAATCAAAGAAGACAACAAGTCCACTGGACCCTATTCCCACTGTCCTGCTCCTACGTTGCATTGATCTGCTGCTGCCATGCATAACCAACATCATTAATATGACATTAGCCTCAGGTCAGGTCCCAGCACCTTTCAAAAAAGCTGTAGTCAGGCCACTTCTCAAGAAAGCTACACTAGACCAAGAGAACTTAAGCAACTACCGCCCAGTCTCCCTTCTACCATTCCTATCAAAGACACTGGAACGGGTCGTGGCAGACCAGCTGAACTCGTATATCGAAACCTCACACCTTGCTAGTAAGTTCCAGTCTGGCTTTAGAGCTAATCACTCCACAGAGTCAGCATTGCTTCGGGTATACAACGACCTACTTAGGAATGCAGACATGGGTAGAGTGTCTCTTCTTGTTTTGCTCGATCTTTCGGCAGCTTTTGATACCATCGATCACAAAGTACTTCTAGAGCGCCTCTCATCTCGCCTGGGCATCACTGGCACTGCTCTGCAGTGGTTCCGGTCCTATCTCAGTGGGAGACTCCAGAGTATTGACGTGAATGGACAAAGATCATCTGAAGTACCTCTAAAATATGGAGTACCTCAGGGCTCTGTGCTAGGTCCGGTCCTTTTCACCGTTTATACTCTCCCTCTCGCTGATGTGATTGCCAAGCACAATCTAGGCTTTCACTTATATGCGGATGACACTCAGTTGTACCTTTGCTTTGATCCCTCCCAGCCTTCGAGCACCTCAAATTCTCTCAACTCACTTGCTGCATGCATTGATGACATCCGATCATGGATGGCAGCAAATTTTCTAAAACTAAACGATGATAAAACTAACTTACTAGTTATGGGCAAACCTAGTGTTATTCAGAAATTGGAAAGGCTGACTTTCAAAATTGGCTCTGCCAGCATATCTCCAGTTGCATCAGCTCGAAATCTAGGTGTCATATTCCATAGCGACCTCTCGTTAGACGGCCACATCAGCTCCACAGTCAAATCAGCCTATTTTCAGCTTCATAACATTGCTTAAATTAGGGCTTGTTTAGATAAGGATACCACGTCCAAGTTGGTCCATGCATTCGTGACATCTCGTCTCGACTTCTGCAACTCACTGCTTACTGGCCTACCAGCATGTGCGATCAGGCGATTGCAGCTGGTGCAAAACTCTACAGCTAGGCTTGTCTGTCGTGAGCGTCGCAGTTGCCACATTACTCCACTTCTCGCCGACCTGCACTGGTTACCAGTCAAGCAACGGATTGACTTCAAGGTTTTATCGCTCACTTTTAGGTCTCTTTATTCTATGGCTCCAGCCTATCTGTCAGATATACTACCCCATCAGGCAAAGCATCGTACCACTCGCTTTTCGGAATCCAACAGTCTAGAAATACCTCGTACAAACCTTAAATCCTTTGGAGACCGTGCATTTAGCTCGTATGCTCCCACAGCCTGGAACTCCCTCCCGACCTGCATCAGAACATCCCCTGACCTGACCACATTTAAAAGAAACTTAAAAACACACCTATTTAGGACAGCATTTAGTGGGTCCTTGTGATTCGTCCTCGATGTGCTTATGCGTGCTGACACTGTTCATGCTGCCACTAACCACATTTGCATGCTGACCCAGTGCATTTAACCCCTAACCATGCTATTCATTTTGTTTGTTTTTCAAGCATGATTTTACTTACTATTCTATTGCGTATCACTTTGCAGCAAATGTAAAGCGCCTAGAAAGAGATTAAGTTCTCTGAGGGTGCTTTATCAAGTGCAATATTATTATTATTATTATACAGTTACTGGGAAAGCTGTATTTTAGATGTAGCACAGCATATATGTGGGGGCCTAAGGCAGGTCTTGGTCACCAACCTCCCACCCTAAGTACAGTTGATCTGCCTTCTTCACTTGAGAAATGATACGTTTCTTTCGGTTGGCATGCGTCACTTCCCCACAAATATGGCAAAAAATTGTCCATGATATAAATGCACCTTTGAGGCATGAATGTTCGGCATTGTACTTCAATGGATAAAGTAATAACGGTTTCATGTTATTCTAGCTGAGACTGTCTCGTACAAAATCTAAAATATTTTAAATGCTCAACTTTCTGACTGGTCTTGATGGAGTCAGCTAACTGCAGCAGCCGCCCGGCAGTTTTATTGTATTGCATCAGAAAATGATGCAATGAGCTCAAGATGATTCTAGCATGATGGCATTAGGTAATTTTAAGCAATATTACATCAGTTTAGGCTTATTTAGGATGTTGTTGCAGTCCTACTGGATACATTTAAAATGTGAAACATAGAAAATAAACTATCTGAAATATCTTCAAAACGAGAGCCAACAAAACATTTGTATGGCTTTATTTGTATCCAGACACTAAAATATTACAGATTAGAGCCTTTTTAAGTCATTCAAGATTTCAATGTTAACTGTTGTAGTCAGTCTGCAAATACTGCTCTTGTATGCCGCTAATAGTTGCTCATTCATTAGGGGACAGCTAGTCATAGCCGGTTAGACACCGGGGTTTATGACGGCCGAATTGTTGCGTGTCGCTTTAGTGGACTTGTTCTAGTGGTGCTATCCAAGCGTCTTGCAAGATTTACGTAGTCATAAAGGTAGAGGTTTTACGTCTTCGTATGAATTCCAGATATTTACCCCACAGTGGACTACACCACTCTTCATTATTTTCTTGATGTCTCTAACAAATGAGATCACTCCAAAATTGTATGCCTAGCTTCTAAGTCAACTGCGTATATAGACTGAGTTGCAACAGTGCTCCTAAAGTGTCAAATACATGCCTGAACCCAAAGTCACATATTATAAATGCTTATATATTATTTCATTTGTATAACATCCTAAGAGAACTTGATCACTATACAGGCGCTCTACATCTGCCATGAGGCTCGAGCCCAAGACTTCGGCCAGGCTGATTACCTGATAACTCGGGTGTGTGAAAAAGCTGCTTCATAAATTAAATAATGAAATATCATTTTTCCAATAATGTTTATGTACACAAAAATAGTTTGAATTATACTCAGCCATAACCTTAACTATTAGCGGATAGCATGTTGACAAAATTTAGTGAGTAACTAATTGATCTAATAGAAGTCAATAGAACGAATAGGAAATCCCTACCTGCAATAGCTGCCAGATTACCACCTCACGTAGCTAGGCTATTCTTCATTCTTTTTATTCGTGCCTTTAACTATAGATTTCACTCTGAAATTTTTTCACTGGCTACCGGGTAGTTTATTCATTGAAATCAAACTTCCACAGATTTCGTGTTATGCCACATTTATTTCTGCACCTTAACTATTATATTATACATTTTATGATGTAACTATTTGGTTTTTAAATTGTATGTGGTCTAAAGGTTGCTGTCTTCAGGTTGATTAATAATAGTTTGACCATAAATCGAGTGAAATTTCTAAAATCAATGTGATCTCGATGATTACATTCACATGGCAAGCATTGGAACAGCTAGTGGCCCAACTCCTCATTGGAGCAAGCTTCGAAATGGTACGATTGCTAAATATTCCACAAATAAGGCGTCGATGTAGGTAATAAATGTTGTATAAAAATCTTGATCAGGATCTAAACACTCTACTAATATCCGAATACCCAAAAGTTTAATCTAGAAAAATGCTATCACCAATATGCTTTGGATTCCCTTTTCGTTGGTATAAACATGGCTAATAAAGTGCTAAGACGGACAAACTTCAACCTTATTGAGAGATGTCAGTTACTTTTCTTATTTTTGTTACTCAATATGATCCATATTTTGCTCCAAGACCCATCTAAACAGCTGTTTCTATTTATATACTTTGGCTCGTTACATACTATTCCTTTAGTCTGGAATAATTTCTCAATTGTTGTAAGATCACAATTTTTGAATTGATTTATCCGTTTTAGTCCAAGCATGTGGTCGATGTATTTTATAAATTTTCTGTAACTGTTTGAGGATCGATGCTTTAGAGACCAGTCTCAAAGGTATGAGCCAGCATAGTGTACCCTCAACTTAGAAGATCTCAATTTCTTGGTTTGCTCACACCAGTGAAGAAATTTCTGGCCATAATCAAAGCTTGCAAAGCTGAAGAAAGTGAGTGAGTGGATGAGTGCATTTATTTAGCTGCCTCGTCTGAGAAATGTAGAGTAAAACATTTTACTGTAGTACTTGGGCAGTCAGAAATCGATGATTAACGAGTTATCACGTTCGAACGTTTTTCCTGTTTTCCGTGGTTTTCTGATGTGCCCTGTTTTGGTGCTTAAAACGAATCCCAATCTCAAATTGCGTAAAACTCGGATTCTCGTCTTGTCTACCTTTAAAGATGTAGTTATCTTACACTAATAAGTGATTCTACAGCCACCGGCTCCCTGGAAAGCATTAAATCAGTGTATAGATCGCCATCAAGGCCACGAGATTGTTTTGGACTCTTTCACTACCATACGTATATGATATGCTTGATTAACCCTGTTTTATCGAGCTTTAAACTTTAGGACACCCATTTTCATGCCCTTACACTATCAACTTTGATAAACCCAATTTATAATGTAGTTCCTGTTCTTCAACCAATATGCACTGCTAGCGTTTGCTGTCAGCTGAAGAATTTCCTTCGAAAAATTAAAGTTCTAATGAAATCGCATATAGAAACCAAGATCCCTAAGATATTTATAAAGTGCATCTGTTTCTTGTCTGACTGTAGTGATGTAGACGATAATAAATGCCAGCGGATGTCTAAATGCTAACAGTTTATAACCGTACCAGCCATGCCTGCAGTGACTGTAGCTTAGCCAATGGTTAGTAACCTGCCAATTAGCTATTGTGTGCCCATCGTCACTTCCGTATCACCGTTCAAAATTTTATAAATTCACTTGCGGTTTCCAGGTTCCTTAAAAAAAGTTTATCTAAATGAAGGTTTATGCATAGCCAGGGTGGTCCCAAGTAGCTATGCCAAACGTTGGGTATTCAAGCATTGTCTTGTGTCTCCCAGCCGAATGTTAATTAAGCTGGGTTGTGAATCTCTCAAACTTAGTATTTAAAAATTGAATCTATATGAGCCTACCTAGCGGCAAATAATAACCCTCGTATCTTTGAAATGCTTGCTCCATATATGATAAACCCATGACCCTAAGAAGCTCTGCAACACGGTGGGTATTCAAAGCAGTGTCACGTGTCGCCCTGACTTATGTTCATAAAGCTCAGTTGTATATCACTGGGACTTAGTGTTCATAAAATCTAATATAACCCTGGCGGCGAATAGTACCTCCGTCTCTGAAATGTTCAATCGAATTGCGATAAACCTCTGAGAATTTGAGATTTGATTACAACGGCCGGTAGTTGCCACCTTTCAATTTACACACCTAGCTACCTAGTATAACCCTAATTGTTAGCGCTTGGCTGCAAATACCGTAAAAATGTTATCACAAAGTTCGGAAGATAAGATTAGAAGAAAATTTAAAAATCAATTTGATGTAGTATTCTTTTCAAGACCCAAGTTTTCGGAATTTATTATCTAGTAGTAGGCAGGCTATACTGTGAAAAAGATGCTGTCGCCTAGTGAAAAGTTGGAAGTGTTTCTAGCTGTCGTACTTACACTCCTGAAAGATTTGCTACCCGGGTGCTTTATAACGATTATGCATTCTAATTAATTCTACTCCATGCTTTTATTTTAACTGACAAGTTGCTTCTACCATCACTCAATAAGAAAGCATTTTCTGCTATTCTAGTGCGACTCGTATGGCCAGGGTCCTAAGGGAGTTTAAAAAAACGGGAGTAAATGATGGATCAAAGCTAGAGCAGAGGTGTAAATCGTTAAAACAATTCAAAGATTCACTTAGGGATTACACGGTAAAAAGCGATATACAGCGTATGTTTTTAAAGTATTTGCATTAAACGCAGCTTCTTTGAGTAAAGATTACTAATTATACTCCCTACTTGACCATTGCCCATTGAATTTGAATCTCTGAAACCTTCTCAATATTATTCATTTTAAGCTTAACCTACGAAAACCTAAGGGCTATTCAGGTGACCCACAAATTCTGCGAGGCTCGAGCCATGACCTCTGTCATCAAATACATTCAGCTTGATTGTTTTTCAAGGCTATGGAACTACTTGTCAAAACCGGGGCTTCTGAGATGACATTTAATCCATCACAGTGTAATGCCAATTGTGTAAGGTGATATTCTCTCAATAACAGCTAAGTGGCGAGCCATCATGGCACACTAGGTAAGGTTGCTGCTTTTCACGACCTCGGTCCCGAAGTCGTGGTTCGAATGGTGCGGTGGGCGATCCCTGATTGCAGCTGCAAGAGCTGGTGATAGCCGTAAAGGCTCTTCTGCCACTATAAAAAGGGGCTGTTAAATCCAAAAGTATTTGTATAATGATGAATAATATCAACAGCTTTCAAGAGATTCAGCAGAAAACCAGTTGAGAGATTACAAGACACAAATCCAGAAAAAATTTGCAAACCGTTGCTGCAGTCTTGTAAATGGTAGGTGACACTTCTATGGCATCCTCATAGATGCTGGAAATATAGCCACTTCTATTATGATGGCTGTAGTCCTGCAAGTCACGCCGTTAACGACGTGGTTCAGTCTCAGAATGCTGTGTCTTACTTCAATAGGCCCTTTAACAGTTTTCTGCTGCCTAAGTTATCCTTCAAGGCTGTATCTCAACTATTCAGGACTAGACCACGTCTGTCCTTTATCAATAGCATCAATGGAAAGCAAAGAATTATTGTGTGATGCAGTATCCTACTACTCGTGGCATAAGCCGTAAGGGCTGCAGACTAGGTCCTTCTAAAGGACCGGTGGATTGCTCATGCATTGCACTGCTTTGTGGAAGCAGCAGCTGCTGCTCGGGTAGTGAGTGTTAGGACGTACGATTTACGTTTCACGGATAGGCTTCTATTGGACTGGCGTAGATCATGCCATTGCAAAATCATCCTACCGCTTTTACCGATGCGGGCATACAGTTACTACTTATCGGCAGCATGCATACGTGCGACAAGCTACATGTCTTTCACTGGTAGCAGCTCAAGCGTATACGTGCTGCTGAAGCTTCGTCTCACTAGATAGCCTCAGGTGGTTTTGTGCTTCATCTACAGCAGCTCAAAAAAGCCATCGTGTTGCAATTGCAACTAGATTGTGGTCCCATCGGCTTATGTCGACCGAGACTATGTCTTACCCATCCTCAAACGACTGGGTCACTCTTGTGTTCTAAGCCACCCTTTACTCCCTAACGCCCATCAACTCGGCGTCTCTTTCTCATAGCCTTTGGCATGTCAGGTCTTTGTTGACTTGTTTCAATCGTATATCTTTTAAAGTTGCAGTTCTGAGCTTCAAGCTCGAGCATGTGAGATTTATCGACTGCATGCGGCTGACAGCGTTCGCTCTGTTTAGACCAATATTTCGACACTGCTGCACTTCTTTTGCAACTATAACGAACTCGTTATAGAATGAAGCTCGAACGTGCAGTGGTTTCCACCAATTGGACTTTTCGTAATCACGTTTGGCTACATACCACACGGTGCGAGTGATGTCTGCTGCATTGCCTGGGGGCTGAACTCCAAAGCGACATTCCATCCTCCCGACAAAAACTCAACAAGTATGTTGAAGTCACAGGTTACCTTTCTTACAGTCGGTCTGTTGAACCTTAAAGGCAAAATATTTGTAGGAACTCGTTCCAAAGGCATTCAAGAGAGTTTCGCTATTAATTTCCTAGGTATTTCACGTGCCCTTTCAAAACTTGGTTATCTTATCCTGACATTACTCACAGTTAGATGCTAAGGCCTTCAAATCCAAATGAATTTAGCGTGAATTTCATCGGCTGTATACTGCATGGCCAACACGTTCCCGGCAAGGATATCTTCTTTGAAAAGTGCAAATTTCACTTGGAAAATGTGTAGCTGTATTCAGGGTGTTGTCCGTCGGTCCAATAGAGATTGGTGATTGGATCGTTAAAAAACAAAACAGTTTCCAGAGTGTCAGGCTTCTAAAAATTCTCATATAGCATAACATAAAATGCCATTGTCTGTCAGTAGATAGGTTTTTCCCTGAGGGTTTGGGCAGATCTGTTTGTTCCAAGCAAGGGGTGTGGCTTTTCTGTGTCTTTGTTTCGTCCTGTTGCTGTGTGATAAAATAATGATGGAATCCCATTATACAGCACCAGTGACCCAAGCTCGTACTCTCAATGACTACACAAACTCAGTGGGATCTTTATAAAACCCTAAAATTACTACAGAGCGACAGCTGCCAACCTAAAGCTAAACAGACCGTACATGACGTTATGCCTTGTGCTGCTTCTAACGCCACGAGCTCCATCCACCGAGCAGGGTTTGCAATGAAATACGCTGCAATACCAGATGATCCTTTTCAAAAGTAATTCTTTTTTAGCTGATGAAATGGATTGGCATTATCGGTGGAGGCTCTATATTTCAACGTGCAAGAATAGTATATAGAAAACCAGTACATGTTATACGAGCTATTAATGGGTCACACAAATTAGGATACGAAAATCGCAAAGGATATGTCTCCTTTCAGAACGAGACAGTTAAGAATGCATGCAGACAGATGTCCACCGACTAAGCTACTTGTAACTAGCAGCTACTAGTTTCTCGTAATGAGAAACAATTCAGAGGCAGCTCACTATTGTTGCATTATTTAGGCAGAGTATTACTTACAATTCACCCAAAGATTTTTCCTTGGCTTGATGCCCACCTTAGTTCCGGCTACATTTGCATCGACGACCTGCATTTCTTTTGCCACTCGTCTATGCTCGCCTCAACTTTGGCAATCGGTCATACACAGAGAGAATGTTATTATGTGTGAAAAGAGTAGATAGAAACTACCAGGTTGACAGAAAATTAAATTATACCTTCGAGGAACGTGCTGATGCCTTGCTAACCAAATGTTTTCTGTTCACAGATGCTCCCAGATATTGCTCGATGTTTATATTAGCTAACCATGCCGTTTTCAGGTAAGCCAAGTTAAATTATGCACCTGAATTTCTACAGATCGGGTTAGTAAGTAAGACGAGGAAGAGCGTAGCAGACTATCAGATTTCGGCTATAATTGAAACGGAAAAATTAAAATTTTATTTGCATGCTTAACAGGCATGAATCATAATTCTAGCGTGACTCGTCTAGAGAAACCACTAAGACTTAGTCAGGGACACATGATGAGCATTTTTGGTAGCCACAACTGTCCTTGCAAACGGACTCAACAATAATAATTTTGATAACACATGTATAGCATTATCAGAAAACAGAATCTTCTTCTAGGCACATTGCAGATGCTACAAAGAAAGCTTTACCAAAGATCGTTGGTAACATGCCAAGCAGGGCCCAAAGCGAAAGCAGGCATATATGCACACGAAGGAGGAATCACATATTACACCAGCCTCTAGTCGTGCTGCCGCAACATGTTTAAGAGCTAACGCCTGTTCTCCATATGATACAGGCTCTGGAGAAAGAAAAAGCTCACACATCCTCAATAGCTATAAGTCACAAAATTTGCACTGCCTTGAAAAATGTAAAAGATCTAGAAATCATTCGGAATGAAAGATTTCAACATATTTTATTTAAAAACCAAATTCAGGCAATTACAAAAAGCGGTTCATATGAACGTGGATGTCTCAGAGTCCATTTTCTAAGGCAAGGTAAAATATATTAACATCAGCCCTCTGTGCAGCTAACTACGTATTCTTTAGCAACTCACTGCGTTCGGGTCCATATACTTGCGAACTTGTAATAATAATAATACATCTTACATTGCGCCCTCAAAGAAATCAATCTCTGTTTAGCACATTAAATTTTCTGCAAAGGAAGCACGATCTAATAGTTAGTAGTAGTGTGCTCAATGAACAATTAGCATTGTTTAGGGATGAAATGCACGTTGTTAGCGTGAAAGTTTGGTTAGTAGCACCATCCATAGTGTCAGCACGCCTAAGCACAAACAGAACGAATTGCAGGGAGGGATGCACTAAATACTGTGATAAACAGATGCGTGTTTAGTTTTTTATAATGTGGTCAAGTCAGGAGATGTCATGATGCAAGTCGGGAGTGAGCTAGAGGCTTTTGGAGCATGCGAACTAAATTTGTTTCCTCTGCAGCTCTACAAAGCCACGAAGACTTTATAGGTGTTACAGAGGAGAGTTTTGCATAGCCAACTCTCAGCCTAAGCGGCTTTCATTATGCATTCGGTAGCCAATAGACTTAATCTCACGCATAAAAAAGAAAGTGTGAAGCATAGCAGAGTCAGAAGAGCAGTTGAGGTAGTGAGTGGCATGGAAGTAGAATGGAAGCACCTCACGACCACTTGAAAGAATGGGGCATAGTCGGAAGCAAGAGAGTAGTGCATGGCACCATACTCAGTTTCGTGGAGATTAGATCTGACTGTTAGTCTGAAGCAAAAAAATTAAGGGACCTAAAATTGAGTGACAATACCTTGAAATTGGTGCCTTGCTTGACTGGGAGCCAGTGCAGATCTGCAAGAAGTGGTGAGACGTGGCAACTGCGACTCTCAGGTTAAGCGATTTCACCTTGCCAAAACATTGCAAGCGATTCTAATAGCAAATATTTTTATATTTCTTATAAACAAACTATTTATAGAGTTTTAGCTGATGGTAGATCATTGAAGGGATGGAGACTGTATAAACAAAGTCACAATCACCATCGTCGATCAGAAATTTCTTCACTACCCCTCCGAAGCCAAAACTGCCTGTCTTTTTCCTTGCATGGCTGAAGTTGATCTTACAGACAAGCTGTCGGATGAGCTTCTTGGAGCAGGCCTAGTTAATTTCAGCTGAAGTTGCTCTGCAAGTACGTGGACTTGCACTGACGTGGGAAAAATCGCCGAACGCCGGTAGATCTCAGCTTCAGATAGAGATTGCCGTTTCCGATTTACCCAAGCTTTGAGGGCTGGCTAAAGAAAACTTCAAAGGTAAAGTACTCTAACAGAATCTAAGTATATTTATACCTGCTCCCCCTATCGGTATACTATTTAATAAGTATCTTGTCATAGCACAGTTATACCGTACCCAGCATCTTCTGGCGGAAGCTGACGTTATCAGCCTTCAAAGGCACCTTGCAAATACCGTGCCGTGCAGTTGAGTGTTCGGCATCTATTAAACGGCATCGAGTCGATAGAAGTAGTAATTGTAGTTTGTTCGCACAGCAGAGAGCCAGCCGATGCCCAACACCGACAGTTTATTCCCAATGCACGGAGCCCAAGAGTGCACGGCTCCCCTCGGCCCCTACTCTCACACGACTCCCCTCCCCTGGTCGACTCCGATGACTTATCGACCACAACTGTGCACCGGCCGACCCTGATAGTGAATCCACCATCTGGCCATCAGCTGGTCCGGGCCACATCAAAGGCGGACCACAGCAGTGCACTGGCCGACCCTGATGGTGAATCCACCATCAGGCCACCAGCTGGTTACCGGCCTGTGTCCAATACCACATCACAGGCGCACCACACCTTTGCACTGGCCCCTCTCAGTGGTGCTTCTAACAGCTCACCGGTGGCTTATCAGAGGAGCCTGCATACAATACATACATACGAACTACACGCTCCCTTGACCTTAAGGTCACAAGTCAGGAGCCGGCATACAATACATACATACATACGAACTACAGTAATAATAGGTATGCTGGAGTGCAACAATAAGGAGTCCTACACGTGAGAGACCAAATATTGAAGTCGATTAGCTGCTCGATTGTAGCTTGCAGTTCCCTGAGATCCACTGTGCAGCGGAAGTGGCCACGTTCCCCAAAAACTCACCTAGCTGATCAGTATAACCATTAATGGAAGCACCTCACTGCACAGGCGTCAAATGCATCATCATTAATTTCAAAAGTTGATGCGGAGAAAGTAAATTCAACCACCGACTTGGATCTGATATTCTTTTCTAAATACGTCAAAATTTCTAAAATTTATTATCTAGTAGCATGAACACTAAGAGATGAAAACGCTGTTGCCTATTGAAAAGTCAGAGCGATGCATCTAGCCGTCATTCTTTCGCTCCTGGAGATATACTATATGAGCCCATTATAACGGTTATGAAGCCTAATTGTTGGTACCGCTTGCTATTTTGTAAACTGACAAGTTGACCCTATCTTCACTCAATACCAAAGTATTTATGCCATTCCAGTGCGACTCTTATGGTCATGGTGCTAAAGACGTTCAACGAAGTGGAAATTACTGATTGATTTAAGCACTAGCAGTGGTGTGAATTATCTAACGAAAGATTAATCCTAAATTGTTTACTGTTGTTACATCGCAAATGCGAGAGACAGCATACATTTCTAAAGTATTGGCGTCAAACGCAGGTCTTTGGAGTCTCTCATACTAATTACACTCCTTGGTTGACTATTGCTCATTGAAATTAAATTTCTGAAACCTTCTTAATATTGGCCCTTAGTAATTTAACCTAAGAAACACAATCTCTGTTCAAGTTCTTCACAAAGTATACAGGGCTAGAGCTTATGGCCAATCCCGTCAATTACATTCAGTTTGAGTGTAGTTCGAGGCTACGTAACCATTTCGCAAAGCCAGGGCTTCTGAGATAAAATATAATCAATCTATCGCTAATGCCAGCCTTGCCCAGTCGCCATAACATGAGCTCAGTAACAGTTTAGTGGTAAATAGTATCAGAGGCTGTTGAGAGATCCAGCACAACAAGCTGAGAGGCTATAAGACACAAGTCCAGAAAACGCTTGCAAACCCTGTCAGCGCGTTGAAAATGGTTTGTGGTATTTCTAAGGCATCCTCATCTATGTTGGAAGTATGGCCACTTCTATGATGGTAGCAGTAATCCTGCAAGTCAAGTCGTGAATGACGTGGTTCAGTCTCAGGAGGCAGTAGCTTACTTCAGCACGCCCCTAATAGTTTTTAAGCTGCCATATTTTATTCTTTAAGGCTGTATCTAAACGATTCGGTGATTTAGATCATGTCTGTCCTTTATCAATGCCAGTACTGGAAAGCAAAGAATTATCGTGTGATGCAGGATCCTACTACTTGTGGCTCAGGCTGTAAGGGCCGCAGACTTGGTCCTTCCAAAGCACGGGCACATTTCACTGCTTCTTGGAAGCAGCTGCTGCGGCTTGGGTACAGAGGGTTAGAACATTTAGGTAAATGTAAGGGCTTTGATTGGTCTGACGTTGATCACCCCATTGCAAAAACATCAGGCTTTTGCGGGTGCGGGCATAATGTTACCACTCATCGGAAGCCTGCATCAGTGTGTACCTTTCACTGGATTGCAGCTCATGTACAGCCTCGCTGCTGGGGCCTGGTCTCACTAGGTAGCCTATGGCTGTTCACTTCTTCGTCAACAGCAGCTCAAATAAGCCATCGTGGTGCAACTGCTACTAGCTTGCCGCCTCACTGGCTTATGCCAACCAAGCCTATGTCTTACCCATCCTCAAACGAATGGGCTATTCTCGTGTGAAAAGCCATCTTCTACTCCATCACCCCTCCTGGCACGGCCTCCCTTCTCTCAGCCTCGGTTATATCGGATCTTAGTCGACTCGTCACCATCAGATACCCTGTATAGTTGTAGATCAGAGCTTAATTCTATTCTGGGAGATTGGTGGTCTACATGTGGCTGACGATGTCAGCTTTGTTTAAGTCGATTCTTCGACACTGCTATTCATTATCTAATATATTACCAACTCGATGTAGAATGGAGCTCGAATGTGCAATAATATTCATCAGTCGGACTCTCGTCATGAAGTGTGGGTACCTACCACGCAATGCAGGTGTTGAGTGGATCCGTGTCGATTTATTGAACTCCAAAGTCCGGTTTCACTATCTGGACAACCGACTCCACAAGTTCGTGAAAAGCATACCTTCCTTTCTGAGGATCAGCGTGTTATAGCTAAAATGAAAAATATTCATAGGAGCTCGCTCCTAATGCTTTCAATGGTATTGTCCCGTTAGTTTTCTTAGATATTTAATGGTTCTTTTCCGATTCGGTTAAATTATCTAAGGGTCGGAGAATTCCTCAGTGTTTCGGGTGGATACACTGCTTGACCAGCACATTTTCTACAAGGGCATATCCTTTGGTGAATGCCAGTCTTACTTAGCTAATTAATAAGCGCCTATAGGGTGTCAACCATTGGTTCTTGATCGATCGGGGAGTAGGCAGTTATAGAAATTTTATCAGTAAAGAAAGCAAATTTGTAATGTTTCTGTCTTCTGGAAATTTTCAAATAGCCTCACGAAGATGCCATTTATTGTCAATGGGAAGATATTTATCCCTGCTGGTTCGAGCAAGGCTGCTTGTTCTTCTCAAGGATATGATTCTCTAAATTTTGTTTTCGTCCTTTCACTTGGTTAGAAATTATTGGTAAAATTCCATTATACAGCCAAAGTTAGCTAAGCTCATACTCTCAATGACAGCACTAAATCAGCAAGCTCTTTATATAATCCCAACATCTACAACATAGCGACAGCTGCCTGCATAATACTGAAGAGATTTCACACACACATACACATGCTGTATGCTGCTTCTTACGTCAAAATATGCTTCCCTTTGCAGCAAATGTAAAGCACCTAAGAAGAGATTAGATTCTCTGAGGGCGCTTTATCTAGTGCATCATTATTATTATTACATCTCAGCCTGTTGAGTAGCTTGTCCTATAAAAATGTGCTATAATATCAGGTGATCCTTTTCAGAAATTATTCCAATTTTAATGATGAAACGGGTTTGTTTTAGTTGCGGAGGACTTGTACTTCTACATCCAAGGATAGAATTTAGAAAACAGTCTATTCCTACTTTTCACGCTATTATTGGGATGCGATAATTGGAGCTCAGTGGTCGCAACGGAGATGGCTTTTTCCCAACGAGACAGTTAAGAATGGTTGCTTGCAAGTGGCCTCAGACTAATCTAATTACAATTAGCAGCTGCTATCTCTTTGTAGCGACCAAGCAGGCGGAGGCAGCTCATTTATTGCTGCTTTTCTTAAGTTAAATACTACTTAAATATCGCCCAAAGACTTTCGTGAGGCTCACGTAAGTTCCGGGTACGTATGCATGCATGACCTGCGTATGGTTTGTCACACGCCCATGCTCGCCTCAACAGGCAATTGGTCAAGCACAGAAAGAGCGTTAATGCTTTAGAAAGGATAGATGCATACTATCAGGTAAACACACGAAATGAAAAGGTCACATCTTGGAGCGTGCAAATGCTTTGCTAACCAAATGGTTTCTGCTCACAGACGCCCCAAGATGTTGCTCGATGTTTCTATGACATAATCAAGCCGTTTTAAGGTGCGCCAAGTTAAATTCCGTGTCTGGTTGTGTACTATCAGGTGAATAAACAGGATTTGAGAGAACGTAGCAGGCTATCAGATTTCGGCAATGCTTTAAACTGTCAAATACAAGTTCTATTATCATACTTAGCTTATCATATTAGCTTGGCTTATAAACACACTTACTATTATAATACTTATTATCATACTTTGCACTAATGCATTCTAATTCTAGCGAAGCTCAACTATTGCAAACCACCAAGGCTTTGTCGATGCTGCTGGTTCAGCGTTTTTGGTAGCCAACAATGTCCTTTAAAAAGGCTCCTTCATGAAAATAATACACTTTTATAGAACCGAAAAGTAACTGAATCTCTTTCTAGGTTGTTTACAGATGCTACACGGAAGGTATTACCAAATGGTTGGTGATAACATTCACGAGCGCAGAGCCCAGGGTGTAAGCAGGCATACGCACACGAAGTACGAATCACAAGTTACCAGCCTCTTGTTGCACTGCCGAGACATGTTTAGAAGCTAAAAGCTATTCTCCATAAGATGCAGGCTCGTGACGAAGAAAAACCCACACTTCCTGAATAACCGTAAGACACGAAATTTGTACTGGGTTGCAAAAGTTAAAAAGCTAGAAATAAGTTAGTTCGATCGGTATGAAATAAATGATCACATTGCCCGTAAAAATAGAAGTACGACAGATTATATAAAGCAGTTACATATATAAAAACGGAGGTCACACAGTCCCTTCTTGAGACAAAGGCAGAAAGAAAATTATCATTAGCCTTGTATGCAGCATACCGTCTATTCTTCAATACCTCACTGCATTCAGGTCCATCCACTTGCCCAATGGTAATTATAATAATTATTATTATAGAATATTTGACATAGGACCCTAGGAGAACTAGATCTCTCTCAAGGCATTTTACCTTTGCTGCACAGGATGTAAGATCGGATGGTTAGTGGCAATACGCTGAATAAAAAACAAGAATAACATGGTTAGAGGTGACATGCCCAGGGTCAGCATACAAGTACCGTTAGTTGCAGCATGCACCAGCTCTCATAAGCACATAACAACTATTCACAGGAACCTACTAAATTCAACGATAAATGCGTTTGTACTTTCTTTTTAAACGTGGACAAGTCAGGGGATGTCGTGACGCAAGTCGAGAGTGAGTTTCTGGCTGGGGAAGCATACGAACTAAAGATATGGCCTCCAAAAGATTTGAGATTTGTAAGTGGTATAGGTAAACAATTAGATTCTGAAAAATGTTTGGTGCGATGCTTAACCTGGATATAGAGTATATGTGTCAGGTAGACTGGAGCCACATGAATGAAGAATGAATGTAAATGAATGAATGAATGAATGAATGAATGAATGAATGAATGAATGAATGAATGAAGGTACCTAAAAGTGAGTGACAAAAAGTTGAAGTCGATGTATTTCTCAACAGAGAGCCGGTGCCGGAGGTTAGGGAGAAGTGGTGAGATGTGGCAGCTGTGATGCTCACTCAAAGCGACTACCCCCCCCCCCCCCCGGTCAAAATTGCAACCGTGATTCTAATTTTTGTAGTCACCGAAACACTAAGCTTGTATTTTAATAGTGTTTATAAACGTAGTGTTAATAGAGCTTAAGTTGAAGGTAGCCCAGTCCCCATCGGATGATGGCAACTATCTGAGCGAGGACACAGTCACCATTATTCGTAAAAATGTTCTTCAGTATTCCCACCATAACCACCATCACGATGTGTATTCCTTGCATGGCTGAAGCTGAGCGTCCAGACAAGCTCTCAGATGAGCCCCTTTGAGCAAGGCAAGTGCAATGAGGCGTAAGTTGCTCACAGGGTACGTTGACTTGAAAAATTCCCGAAAGCCTGTAGATCTCAGCTCCCAATGGATAATGCCGTTTTTGAGGCACCAAGAATTTGCGGGCTTTCGAAAAAATTTGAAAGTACAACGCTCTGACAAAACCCACGTTTATTACTGCTCACTTTACTATCGGTAAACTACATCTCAAGCATTGTCTAATTGCCCTGCTATAGAGCACCTAGCATCTTAAGGCATGAAAATCTTGTTTCAGGCTTCACACCCACCCTGAATTCCGTGGAATGCAGTTGAGTGTAAAACATCTTTAAATGTCATCAATTCAATGGAAGTAGTCACAATATGTGGGTCGGAGTTCGGCAATAAAGAGATCTTGACGTGAGACACCGAATCTTGAAGTCTATAAGCTGCTCGTTAGTAGCCGTTAGTTTCTCATGCGGTGACTGACAGCTTTCTAAATTAAAAACCTTCTAGTCACAAAATCGTTTTCGCTTCGTGTATATTCAATAACTCTATTTTATAAGCTGGGGTAGCTTTTGAAAATGTATTCCATCAAATCCTGAAATTTCGGCAAGCTACCGCTTTCAGTGTTTCTTTTAGTTTTTCATTAGCTCTGTGGCTGGTAGATTTCAGTCTCAGATCAAATTGGATTTACACGATAATCTAAAAAGGCTTCTCATTTCAGGTCTAAAAACTTTGAAATAATTTTAATTCAAACCACTCACTGGACATTGTTTATTTCTCCGGTGTAATAAACCTGTAGAAAAAAACAATACAATTGTCATTGAACATGAATAAATTAAACTATTTATAAACACATTAACTTTATCTTTTCCTAGTGCTGTTTACAATATTCAATAACTCTGTGCCACTCAAAAGAAGTGAAAATGAAAGCTCATCCATAAGACATTCACAGCTGCCATCATAATGGTATTTAAAGTGCAATTTGAAAGATTACGAACACACAATTTACAATTCATCCGATTTGGTTTGTTTTTGGTTAATGCGATAAGCATTGAATCAAAATCAGCCGGAATTTAATTTAGGCTCGTTCAAGATCGAATAGTAAAGATTTCCCAAATGAACAGATTTTCTGGAATGATATGAGCCTATACTGCAAGAAAATTTCTATTTAAAGCCCGTCGCCATATTCACAGGTTACGTTGTTTTCGATGCACTGTCATCAGCATTGACTTTCAAATTCGAGGGTATCTTGGTGACAGACTGGCCCAGCTCCTTAGAGCGCGCTCTGGAGTTCTCTTCGCAGTTCTCAAGACTATCTCCAACGATACAGAATGTTTGAGAAAAGTTCGTGCATTCCGCTTTACCATGGCACTTTATAAGGGCTTAAATGAGCTGCGTAGAGTTTTTAGATTCTCGAAAGACGTGAAAGCATCAAACAGCCGCAGCCAAAAAGTGGAATAAAGCTTTTTTTTCATGCCTCTTTCTCCTTTCCGCTCCGCTTGTTAGTGGATCGGTCGCACTCTATGATCTGAGTATTATTAGCTTAAGAAAATGTTCTTCTCGGCTTTTACTCTGAAAGGCTGCAGACGGAAACTTAGGACTTAGTCGCTCACTTGATATCTAAATCCATGTTAAACAGTTCGGTGAAACCTAACTAGATGTCCAGAGCGTATCAGCACCTTGGGAAAATCTACAATTAACTCTCACTGGAAGTTGCATTCTTTCCAATATGGAACTCAGTCGGTACTGGCCAGTAATTTTCTTTTTTGATACTTCATTAGAGTTCCCAGCTTTTTCTATAGACCAAAAAATAATTTCGACACACAGGGTTAGAGGCCGGTCTAGAATAACACCGCGTCAAACTTTCCATTGACCTGCTATTCTCACTCAAAGTACTTCAAGACAATAAATAACCTATTGGCTCTAGCACAGTCTTCTTTGAGGAGTGCAGAGTAGCCATGCCGAAACTGTATTACTTGCTCCCACTATTAACCAGTACGGCTTTAAGACTTATATATGCTGTCAACATATGGCTCCGTTCATCCGGTTTATGGGTGACTTTTTTAGTCTTTAAATAGACCTACCCCACTCCGGAAAAATCATCTGTAGACTGAGAGCTTGAAATATTTCTGACTATCTTTAGTCTGCTACTTTTAAAATTGAAGGAACTGATTTACATTCAGAATTCTTTGGAATTAGTAGCTTAGCTTTACACATAAAAACTCCAGCGTCACGATCGAATTACCGGAGTCTTTTTTTGGTGAAACTGGATTTCTGAGCCAAGTTACATCAGTGTACTTTGAAACCTAACATACAATATCTTTCTTCCTGTTGTGCATGTTGCACTGACTTAGAAATTATGATTTATATCCGCTGTGAAAGGTGCGACAGAGTAAGGAGGGTGCCGCACAGGAAAACAGCGAAGAAATGATGAAACTATATATATAGGGGCACATAACTCAGGCA
Source organism: Cristatella mucedo (assembly GCA_009760855.2). NCBI lineage: Eukaryota > Metazoa > Bryozoa > Phylactolaemata > Cristatellidae > Cristatella > Cristatella mucedo. Next base: position 635,183 of record WPIO01000138.1, on the reverse strand, counting down.
GGTTCGACTGTGGAATAGTCCACACTTCAAAATTAGCAGTTGCTTGAGCGTTGTTTGGGTCCAGCGGAGTTCTCAGGAGAGGAAACACTGAGTGTTAAATTTCTTTCAGTACAAAACGTAAACACACTAGAATTTTTGAAAATCATTGCGCTTAGTATCATTCAACCTGCTATTTTGTGAACAATTAAATTTCACCACTGTAGCTGTTCCACTCATTTGCAAAAACTTGCTTCCTGCATTAACATGTGACATGAGGTACATTGGGTTTTTATGGTCTCCTACAAGTATCAGCTAAAGACAGTTGGCGACAGAAGCTTTAGCTCTGCAGGTCCTAAAATGTGGAACTCATTTCCAAATGTCTTACACAACGACAACTACTCTCCTAATGCCGACTCTGGCTCATCTTTTTCAGCGGTCCTGAGCTGCTACTTCTAGGCTACTCACTACCTCACCTGCTCTCCTGACTCTGCTATGCTTCCTACTTTCTCTTTGTTACTTGAGACGAAGTCTGTTGGCTACAGAATGCGTACCAAAAGCCACATAATAATAATAATAATAATAATAATAATTCACTTGATAAAGCGCCCTCAGAGAACTTAATCTCTTTCTAGGCTGTGAGTTGGCTATACAAAACTCTCCTGCGTAACACCCACATGGTCTTTATGACTTTGTGGAGTTACAGACGGAGATACATTACATTAAATTGCATAACATACCAGAGCTTTGGCTGTATTCCATGAATATGTGTGCTCAAGCATTCGCGTGCAGAGCCTTATCGATCCTAAACTTATACGTTTTCCACATACATAGCAAAATATATCTGCTTGAAGCTAGATCATTTGCCGAAAACGCGAGTTACATTGTTGCGATACATTTTCTTAGTTGTTGAACATTTATAACTTCTCCTTTTAATACTAGGCGTAGGCTAGTATGGCAACTAACATGTTAGCCAATAGCATCAAGTTGAAATGAGTAATACGTAATATATCGACTCATAAAATATATGCCTCAGTTATGTTCAAAGTATTCTTCGAAAGTGCTATTTTATGGCCTACCTCAATGATCTGCATTGAAATGTTAAACAGTGTGAGGATCTCAGCTGATTGCAATCATTCCCGCCGTTGTCCTTCTTAAATAAATTCCATTATCGAATGTGCACGTGGTGTTTCATGTCGTTGTCGTGAGATCGAGTAGAACTCTGTAGACTAGGCCTCTTTAGAAGTAGCTTGCGTTCCATCTGTGGCCTAAGTTTGGATCCTGCAGCTCTACAATGCCTGCATTTTCTAAACGAGCTACAAGCATGCGTGTTGGTGGAACGTGATTCGAGCTTGTGGAGGTGCATACCGGTGACTGATAAATATTACATGTTATGTGTAGCTATAGGCTTTGTAGGCACCATAACACTGCTAATACTCCGTGGGCGTATCAGTGTGAATCAGAATGCAAGTTCAGCTTTGCCCGAATCACTTTGTGCTAGCCTAAATCTGATTTTAGTAGGATAGTTTGACTATGCATGCCATTAATTTAAAAAAAATATTGTTCTGAAGTCTCGAAAATGACTATGAAAACCTAGAAAAATGACATAAGACATGAGCCAGCGCAATATAGTTCGTGCAGACCTGCCTGTATCGATATTTATAAATGTTACTCTGATCTGTGAACAGTGAGCCGAACTGAGGAGCTCACTAGGCAAAACGTTGCACTGAAAATGAAGCCGTGTAAAAGTCTCTATCATGCACCTATGCAAGCTTCGCACATGCAGCTTGATCTACAAAGTTTCAGCAAGTTGGGAAATATGTTGAATATGAAACAGATATAAGTAAAGATTGTGCATGTATATGTCGGCTTACGTCTGAGTTAGAGTTTTTTAACGATAATTTTCTTCTTACACTTGGAAGTCTTCAGAACTTCCGCTCCGCTTTCTAATACGTTTTGCAAAGCTTCCCTCCAAAAATATTTGTTTTTTAGATCAAAGCTTAAGTATTTTCTAGACATTCCGCCTTATAAAATAAAACAACGACGACCCTGGTGGTCTATGACGGCACTGTCGCTCATAAATTGTGAAATGCTTGTATTACGCTTTTTCCTGAGGCAATAGCTATACGTCGATTTCATTATAACAAGAAACAATAATTTTATTGAGATTCCAATTCTTCAAGCATCCCGCTCCTGATACTAATAGGATTACCTGTACCGAGCGACGGCAGTGCCAGCATGGCTGCTCGCACCAACGGAAGCTGCTGCTATGTGCCTGTGCAGAACCGCCTGCTGCCTTTACCAAAGCTCTTCCTCTCACTTCCCGTTCGCTCAGCGGACGGCTCGTGAGTTGGATATGGTGCAATTCCAGAAGAATGCATGGATTCTGCGGGCCACCAAGGCTGGCCAAATGCCCTGCTCCTCGGACCCCTCCATCTCTAGGGCAGTAAAATACCGGCTAGACCTGGTGACCCGGGCAATGGGTGCAGCGGCTCCGATCACCAGCGATCAGCGATTGGTATTTTGGTTGCAAATCAAAGTTAGGGTTATATATATGTATTAGTTATGCTTCTTTTCTTATTTTTTTTCCTCAGTGTGATCCACAACTTTCTCCAAGATTCATCTAAAGAGCAGTTTCTATTTCTACGTTTTGCCTCTTTACATATTATTCCTAAAGTCTGGGATCATTTCCAAATTAATTTTGACATCATAATTTCTTAATCACTGTATCCGTTTCAGTCCTAACCTGTTTCCCATATATTCTTTTTAATTCCCCGTGACTGTTGGAGGATCGATGGCTTTAAGACCAGCCTCAAAGGTATGCGCCCGCATAGTATACCATCCACTTAATAGATCTCAATTTCCAGATTTCCTCTTATTATTGGGGCAATTTTTGGTCGTGATCAGAGCATGCAAAGCTGATGAAAGTGAGTGAGTGGATGATTGCAGTTATCCAGCTGCCTCGTATTCATGGTGTAGAAGAATGAATTTTGCCGTAATGCCTGGGCAGTCAAAAAATAGTTATTATAAAAAATATAATTCATTTATATAGCGCCCCAAGAGAACTTAATCTCTATTCAGGCGCTTCACATATGCCTCGGGGCTCGAGCCCAAGACCCCAGTCAGACCTTGGTTGGGGCGAGCACATTAACCTCTGGACAATACCAGCTCGTCTTATTAACCGATTATCATTTTCTGACACTTTTCTAGTTTTCCGTGGTTTTCCGATGTGTCTTTTTGGGAAACTGAAACGTATTCCAATTGCAACTTGTGTGAAACTAGCATTATCGTCGTTTCTGCTTTTACACTTGGAGTTACCTTATACCAACGATTCTTTTTTATAGTCACTGGCTCCCTAAAAAAACATTTAATTGGCTTACAGTTTGCCTTCAAGGCCATGAAATTGTTCTAAACTCATTCGCTAGCCTATGGATCTTAAATGTTTGATTATCCATGGTTTTATACAGCATTAAACTTTAAGGCATACATTTCTTGTGCCTTTACTCTACCACATTTAAATCATTCAGTCCATTAAGTAGCTATTACCACCCCACAACAATCACTGCTAGCATGATCTATCTGCTGCATAATTTGCTTAAGCAAATTAAAGTTCTGATGAAATCGCATAGAGAAACTAATATCACTAAGACCATTTTAAAGTGTATCCGTTCTTGTCTGATTGTAGTGAAGTAGACATTGAATGCCTATGGATTTAGGCATTGCCCGGGCAGTACCAAGAAGCTCTGCAGCACGTTGGGTATTATATGAAGTGTCTCGTCTCGCCCTACCCAATAATAAAAAAGCTCTGTTGTATATAAATCAAACTTAGTGTTCATCAAATCTAATATAACCCTGGCAGCGAATAGTACCCCCGCATCTGAAATAGTCAATCACAGTCCGACAAGCCCCTGAGACTTCAAGACTTGATTGCAACATCCGGAAGTGGCCACATTTCCCAGATACACCGCTAAGTGCATATTACAACCGCAGCTATTAGCTCCTCGTTACGTACACCTTAAATATGTATCCACTAATCAAGGCTGCGTAGCAATACATTGTAGATACAATATACTGCAATTTATTGGCACAACACATTCTACTGATTTAGGTAACCATACCAACATATTCTACTGGATTGCTTAGCAGTATCAATATACTGTACTGGATTGCTTGACAGTATCAATACATGCAGCATAGCGCTGCAGCGACGCTACATGTCCATGAAAGAATCGAATGTTTTATTCCAATAGATCACTGACTAGTACCCAGAGTTTGCCTTCCACAACTATGTTGGTAGCGATGGAGATATTATCCATGGCAAATATTTGGAAAAGGCCATCGTCAAGATACAAACAAACAAGAAGAACACTCTGACAATTCATAAAAAACGTGCTGTTGAACAATTGTTTCTGCCTGTATCTCCGGGCTGGGAAAACGCTGCAGATGATTATGTTCAATTGTCCTTTGCTGAGCGAGCACTCAAGCAACAACATGTTGAAGAGAAGAAAGCTTGCACCAAGTACATAAACATCCGCTTCTTGCTTCCAACATTAAATGAGGTGGAGAGACTTTTCCCCATGGCTAAGCGAGTGTTTTGTCCTTACCAGCGTAATTTGCAACCCAGAACTTTGGATGTGCTGTTTTTCTGAATAAAAACAAGTCACTGTGAAATTTCGCTCTGGTCGTATGGATGGTGAATGAAATATTCTCAAAGACAGCCAATGATAACAAAGAGAACGAACAAGAATATAACGATTATTGCTGAAAGCACAGAGAACAACATTGCAACATACGATGTGCAACTGATTGCATTGGTGGGATATAATATGACAATACATTATATTCTTTAATGACTATTGCAACATATTGTATATAGGAAGTAGACATTACAAAATATTGTATTTTAGAATTAAATATTGTAATGCATTTACTGTTGAACGACAGAAATTAAATTAAATAACAGTATCAATGTGCATAGCCTTAAAATAACCGTTCTGTCGCTATAAGAAGAGGCTATACAATCCGCTAATATTTTTATAGTAGAAATAGTATTAAACGATTTTGAGAGATCCAGCAAAAAAGTTGAGAGATTGTAAGACAGCAATCCAGAAAACGTTTGTAAACACTCGATTCAGTGATGAAAATTATTTGTGACATTGCTATGGCATCCTCATAGATGCCGGAAATATAGTCATTTCTATGATAGCTTTAGTCCTGTAAGTCACGTCGTGAACGACTGGGTTCAGTCTCAGGATGCAGTATCTTACATCAATGAGCCGCTTATTATTTTTCCGCTACTTTAAGCTACACTTCCTTATCTGTATCACGACTATTTAGGGCTAGATCATGTCTGTCTTCATGGACAGCATCACAGGAAAGCAAAGAATTATCGTGTGAGGCAGTACACTACTACTCGTGGCAGTAAGGGCTGCAGACTAGTCTTTCTAAAGCACAAGCGGATTGCTCACGCATCGCACTGCTTCCTGGAAGCAGTAGCTGCTGCTTGGGCAGTGACGGTTGGGTCGCACGATTAAGTTTTCATGGAAGAGCTTCGATCGGATTTGCCTCGATAGCCCCATCGCAAAATCATCCGCTGGCATTAGCCGATGCGGGCATAACGTTACCACTCATAGGCAGCGTGCAGCTATGTGCCACGTTACAAGCTTTCACTGGTAGCAGCTCCTGTATGACCTTTCTGCTGGTGACCTCTCTCACTAAGTAGCCTCGTGCTGTTTATTGCTACATCAACAGTAGCTCAAAAAAGCCAAAGCGGTTGTGCAGCTGCGACTAGATTGCAGTCCCGTTGGCTTATGACCACCGAGCCTGTGTCTTACCCATCCTCAAACGACTCTCGTTTGATAAGACATCCTAGATTCCATAACCTCATCCTAACTCAGCCTCCTCTTCTCTTAGACTCTGTTATGTCATGTCGTAGCAGACTTCTCTCTTTCAGATACCCTAGGTAATTGCAGAGGTTAGCTTAAATCAATCCAGTGTGATTCGTCGACTGTGTGTGCCTCGCGATGTCAGCTTTTTTAAGTCAAATTTTCGACGCTGCTATCATTTCGCCATTCTCTCAAACTCGAAATTGAACGGAGCTCGAACGTGTGGTGGTCTCGTTCCTTTGGATTTCTCGTTATCAGGTGTAACTACATTCCACACACTGCAGGTGTTGTCTGCTTCCTGGCCGTGGTACTGAACTCCAAAGGATCGTTCAACCCTCCAGTGAACCAAGCCCACAAGTTTTTGAAAAGTATACGTATATTTAGGATCGGCTTGTTCTAGCTCAAATCATAAACCTTCGTAGGTACTCGGTTCTAATATCTTCAATTGTGTTCTATCATTAGTTTTCTTAGGCATTCTGTGGTTCTTTTCCAATTTGCTTAAATTATCTGGACAAAACTCACTGTTATATGTATTGATCGGAAAATTATGATTTGTTTAGGTCTGATTTCATGGTCTACTTAGTGTTTGACCAGCATGTTTTCTGCAAATTCGTATTATTTGGGGAATGCAAATTTCACTTGGCTAACTAATAGTTGCGTGTATATACTGTAATCCATGGTTTCTTGATCAATCGGAGCGTAGACCGTTAAATAAATATTACCGGTGAACAAAGCCGTTTAGAGGGTGTCTGGCTTCTGGAAATTTTCATACAGCACCAGACAAGATGCCACTGCCATAGCAAGTTATTTTCCCTGAAGATTTAAGCATGGCTGTTTGTTCGTCACAAGGATAAGATGCTCAGCCATGTTGGTTCTTTGTTCTTTAACTGGGTTAGAAAATAATGATTTAATCTTATTAAACAGCCCAGTGCAATAAGCTCTTAATCTCGATGACCACTAAATCAGCAGGCTATTTATCTAATTCGAACTACTGCAACGTAGTGACAGCTGCCAGCGTAAGACTGAACAGACTTTACACAATTGTACGCCTTGAGCCACTCCTAGCGTCATTAGTTCGATCTGTTGAGTATCCTTTCCTATGAAATATGCTACAATGTCAGGTGATCCTTTTCAGAAATAATTTTGATTTCGCTGATAAAACGGGTTAGTTTGACTGGCAGAGAACGTTTACTTCAACGTGCAAGGATAAAATTTAGGAAACGGTTATTCCTGCTTTACACACTGGTAATGGGATTCGATCATTGGAGCGCAGTGGTTGCAATGAAGACGGCTCCTTTCAGAGCGAGATAAATAAGAACGCGTGCTGGAAAGTGACTTCCGACTAATCTATTGCAACTGGCAGCTACCGTTCCCTCCGAACGAGCAAGCATACGGAGGCAGCTCATGTATTGCTTCATTATGTAGGCAGAGTATTACTTGAACGTCGCCCAAAGACTTTACCTTGGTTCGACAAGCACGTGACTTTCTTCTACATTTCTACATTTGCACGCGCTTCCTGCATTTGTTTTACCACAGGCCCTTTCTTGCCTCAACGGGAAATAGGTCGTACACAGAAATAACGTGAATGCAAGTGAAAATAGTTGATGCGAAGCATTGGATTAACACAGACAATAAAAAGATTCCTTGGTCGGGTGTTGAGGTGTCTTAATAACATAACTTTCTCTGCATAGATACTCCAAGTCGTTGCTTGATATTTCTACCAACCAACCATGCCGGTTTAAAGTCAGCCAAGGTAAATTCTGTGCCTGGCTGGGTACTATCAGAATCTCAGTAGAGAACTGAATTTCTTTCTAGGCACTTAGCAGACACTAGATATAAATTAGTAGTAAATCTGTGATGGTAATATCCTCTAAAATAGTGCACAGTGTAAACAGGCATCACCCAACGAAATACGAATCAACAAGTTACCAGCCTATACTTGGGCTACTTCGACATGTTTAGGACCTGACACCTATTCTCCGTATGATGTAACATTATTACGAAGAAATAACTAATACTTTCGGAATTATCATAAGTCACGAATTTTGCACTGCCTTGAAAAAGTTAGCAAAGCTAGGAATTGGTGAGTCAGACTGGTGCTAAATAAATGAGCAAATTCCCTTGAAAATATGAGTCTCGTTCATTATAATAAGCATTTACGTATCAACTCAGTGGTCGCACAGTCCAAATTTGAGATAACAGCAAACAAATTGTAGCATCAGCCCTCCGTGCAGCTAACCGTTTATTCCTCCGCAATCAACTGCATTCAATTCAAATTACTTTCGCAATAATAATAGTAATAATAATAATAATAATAGTGCATTCGGTATAGCACCCTCAGAGACGTCAAGCTCCTTCTAAGCAGTTTAGATTTTCTGCAAAGAACGCACGATTGAATGGTGTATTGTAGTACACTCAATAAACAATAATAATAACATGGTTCGGGGTGACAAGAACAGGGTCAACATACAAGTATGGTTAGAGCCAGAATGCACAGTGTCAGCGTGCATAAGCACGTAAGGTGGATCAGATGGACCCAGTACATTCTGTGATAAATAGATGGGTTTCTGGTTTATCTTTAAATGTGGACATCTCAGGAGAGATCGTAATTCAAGTCGGGAATGAGTTCCAAGCTTTTGGAGCATACAAACTAAAGGCCCGATCTCCAAAGAATTGTAAGGCTGGTACGAGGCATAGAAAAAAATAATATTCCGAAAAGCGGGTGGTACGATGCTTAGCCTGGAGGGGGAGTTGGTCAGACAGGGAGGCTAGAGCCAAAGAGTGAAGGTACCTAAAAGTGATTGACTTAACCTTGAAGTCGATGCAATCTCGACTGGGAGCAAGTGCAGGTCTGCCAGAAATGGTGAAATTTGGCCAGTGTACTGCTCACTAAGAGTGATTTGCAGTGGCTAAAAGCTAGCCAGCAATTGTAATTGCTGTAGTCGTCGCAACATTAAGCTTATATCTAAATAATGTTTATAATGGTGCTATTTATAGAGCTTTAGCTGAAGGTAGCTCAGCTTCCATTGGTGAGACGGTGACTATCTAGGCACCCAATAATAGTTTCCAGCTGCTTTAATTTATTCTCCAAAGCCGTAACTGAACAACACAGAACTAGGTCAGGTCTGGCGTTCAGCACAGGAATCACTGGACGGTGTAGATTGATCGTATATCGGTGTAGATTGATCGAGTTAGGATCATCTCAGTCAGGGCGGAGGCAGCATGAGCGGCTGACAACGTTCCTTCAAAACATATCTCTGATGTCCTCGCCTTGGGCTGCTTTGTGTAAGCCATAGCCACATAGCTAAATCGTTCAACGGCTGATGCATGGGTAGTGAGCAAGCTCGTAGAAAGCGTTGCCACTCATCAGCAGGGTGCAGCCGTATGAAAAGTGGCATGCCTTTCACTGGTAGCTGCTTGTTTATGGCTTTGCAGCTGTGGCGTATCTATCATTAGCCACAAACCTTGAACTCTCAAGCATGTTCTGTTTGCAGTCTAAACATTCCCTGCTCTTTCTGCTGGCGTTTTCACACTGACCTCTGCTTGCCCTCTTACTGATTCTGACTATTCTGTCAACTATTGTGGAGGTGTGTTCATAGCCACTACCAGCATTTTTCTAAGCTATTTAAACTTCGACTAGCCAGGTGCCTTTCACGAGCTCCTGCATTCTATTTCATCAAACGGTGAGCAGCGATAATTAGCTCGTTTCCTAGCCTCTGAAAATCTTCAGTTGTGAGTGTGTCAGCTTTCTAGCAGTCAATTGGGCTGGAGCGTGCTACACGATATTGACCACGAGATAGTGAGAGAGTGAGTGAGCTAGGACCAATTTGTAATTTGCAGCCAAACTAGCTATCGGCATTGCAGAACCTGCTAGCTCTACTTGGTGTGTGTGGTTAATGTTCTTGGTGATGATATTTTTCTTTCATTGCAACGGCTATTGCTATGTTTGGTTTGCTGCTTGCTTCATCAGCTAATTGCTACATGCAAGTTGCGTCGACTGTTCAAGTGTTCTCCAACAGGTTCCTCTTTAGAATTTATTGATTTAATTCTTCTTCAGTGCTTTGCAGACCTATCGAATATGCATTTTCTACAAAAGAAGATTTGCCTAAACAAAAACTTTCATTCTCAACAACGTTTTTTACAATCTTCACAAGTCACTGGATTCTTACATGCACGTCATTCAGGAGTAAAGCAACTCCTGCAGTCTACATGCAGTACAAAGTTGTACAAACTGATTATTAGGGTGTACATTTCATAGTAGAATCCCAATGGTTGTACTCAAATGGCTTTGCTTGCTAACCAGCGGTTTTACCTACGTAACATATTGGTACCAATTTACTATTCCTATCGTGAAATGTAATGCGAATAAAAAATATGCAATACATTAGACCAGAATCTGTTACCTTAATCAGTTCTTTCTTCGTATTTTAAGGGAAATAGCTTAAACCGATTTTTCTTTTGATTTCAGAGAAAATGAAGTCTCTCGCTGTGATTGTTGTTGCTGCTTTTCTGTTTAATCTCGTGATGTCTGTGGTAAGTTTTATCAGGTTTAATAATTTAATTATAATTGATTTCTTACTGCTTCACGAATTGGCGAGCTTGTGTTTGTCAATAAACTAGAGATCAGCAATACGGTGTTCTCAAGGCAATGATGCGTAGCTGATATTTGCATTATCTGCTGTATGCCTATCGTTTCGCATACTAAATAGCTAAAGTCAATCACCCTGTGGTGGTATTGCAGACTGTGGAGGAAAACTCTGATTTGAGCACTGAGCTGGAAGCTGAAATGGAGGAGATTTTCAAGGGTAACTAACCAGAGAGCTGGGCCAGCTCAGCAGGCGGAACTATGGATTAGATTGAGTTGCGAGCATGGCTTAAATTATTGTCGACGTGTGTTTTGCCTGCTTCATTTCAGAATATGACGGAGAGAAGAGGAAATTGTTTAAGAAGATATTAAAGAAACTCCTCCACAGAAAAAAGCATGCTTACAAGCATGCTCTAAAATTTGGCAAGATTTTAAGCTAGAAATAGTCTACTGAAACGGAAAGTCGTGATATCTTAAAGAAATTTCACTGCTTAGCTTCTCTTCTGTAAAGCCGTATATGAAATAAATGGTATCCTAAAAACTTCATCAACCCTGTCTCTCACTCGCGACGATTTCGTGCCAGTTAGTCCGACCAAAGACTTATTGCTTGTAAAAAGACAGAAATATCTTAACTTTATTGCAACAATACTGGATACGATGCAGACATGTTATCCTCTGGATTTACACTTAGAAAGTAAATTCGTTGCTGAATAATAGTGAAAGTAAAAAGACCTAAACCTGTTCCAGCTCACAACGATTTTCAAGGCTATCCAACACCCTAACATATATAGGACAGGAACACAAAATATAATTGCATTGATAAGAATTTGATGTAAGTCTTTATTTCTAGGTATCTGTATGTTTATGTTTTCACCTTACACCTTTGGAGTCTGTCGACTAGACATCTTAATTTATGTATTTTAAAGTATTTCACACCACTGACAACTAAAAACCAGAAGCTCTTCTCTCTATTACTCAAGTGCATAGCCTACTCGTCACGTCACTGCAACGTGAGCTTCAGAGACTTCCTATAAGCGTCAAATTGATCTTATCATCTTTCAGCTGGATTACAGTTCTTCTTTCTGACTTGCACTAGCCTACATATTCAGAGTATTTTCAGTATGCTCTGGCATCGCCTGTTTCGCACTATCTAAATATGTATCCTTTAGACCCCTGTGTTAAATGAGAAACGCCCGAATAGAGATCAAGTTATGTTAGAGCTCTATACAAATAAATAACATTCATTAATTTATTTATCTTTATTCATAGGCGCTCAATCTCTGGAACATTCTTCTGGATACGGCCAGGACCCGTTGAGAGTTTTCATCATTTAAATCTTGGCTTAGATGTATTTTTCATTCAATAAAATGGCTTGTTAATATTTTCTCAGTGTGATTGAATATATCTATATAAGTATCGGTTTTTGATTCAGTGCATATTGCTAGCCAATGATCTTACTAGCTGGTGTAATTTAATGTAATGTATCTCCGTCTGTAACCCCACAAAGCTAAAAAGACTATGCGGTTGTTATGCAGGAGAGTTTTCTATAGCTCACTCACAGCCTAATTGGCTTTCGGTAAGCAATTGCTAACCAACAGACTTCATCTCACGGAACAAATAGAAAGCGGGAAGTATAGCAGAGTTAGGTGAGCAGTTGAGGTAGTGAGTAGCATGGAAGTAGCAGCTCAGGAGAGCAGAAAAGGATGCGTTGGCAGCAGGAGAGTAGCTGTCGTTGGGTAAGAATTGCGGAAGCCGGTTCCACAGTCTAGTACCAGCAGAGCTAAAGCTTCCGTCGGCACCGGTCTTTGAGTGGATTAATGGAACAGCTAATTTATTGTTTATTCAGGACCTGAGGGCATGAAGAGCTGAAACTATTTCAGCTGTTCAGCTAGGTATGGAGGAGCCAAGCCGTGGCTGGCCTTATGGATCAGCCTAGGAACTTTGATCTGCATCCATTTATCAATCCGCAACCGTTATAGGTCTTTGTATATTCATAATGATAGTAATAATAATCCACTTGATAAAGCGCCCCCCAGAGAACTCAATCTCTTTTTAAGCGCTTTACATTTGCTGCTAAGGGAAACGCGATTGAATGACGAGTAATATCATGCTTGATAGACAACATGAATAACATGGTAAGGGGTAACATGCACAGGGTCAGCATGCAAATGTTGTTAGTGGTAGCATGCACAGTGTCAGCACGCATAAGCGAATGAAGGACGAGTCAGAGGAACCCACTAAATGCTGTCCTAAATAGGTGTGTTTTTAAGTTCTTTTATAAATTTGTTCAAGTTAGGGGATGTTCTGAAGCAAGTCGGGAGTGAGTTACAAGCTTTGGGAGCATACGAAATAAATTCACGGTCTCCAAAGGATTTGAGGTTTGTACGAGGTATTGGTAAACTGTTGGATTCCGAAAAGTGGGTGGCACGATGCTTGGCCTGCTGGGGGAGTAGATCTGAGAGATCGGCTGGAGCCAAAGAATGAAGTGACCTAAAAGTGATCGACAAAACCTTGAAGTCGATCCGTTGCATGACTTTTAGCCAGTGCAGGTCGGCGAATAATGGTGTGATGTGGCAACTGTGACGCTTTTAGCAAAGAAGACATGCTGTCAAACCTCTGGGGGCTTTGGTATACCCAGCTGTATATGTCATTTAAATGCAGGCATCTGCTGCAGTCACTAATTAATTGAATGCTTGCTTTGCCGACATTCAGTCCTGGATGTCGGCAAATACATAACAATAAACTAAACGACGAAAAAACAGAACTGCTGCCCATAGGAACCCAAAGCTTGTGGTTGGAATAGAAATAATAGGGCTGTGTGTGATGTTACAGGTTGACTATTTCGAGTCCAACTAGTTATTTGGTCAGAAACTCGGCTATTTGGCATCAATTTACTACAATAATTTAATCACCAAAGACTAACTAAAGTACAATAGTTGAATCTATGCGTCACCCTTGGTCCACCATGGTTGATACTCCTCGATACTACACCTTATACATATTACTTCAGATTTGTAATTACTTACTAAATCATGTCGTTAGATTCTCATATTGCAACTTTCAGCTTTCTAAATTAAAAAACTTGCCTAATCGAAAAAAAATTCGCTGCATAAATTGAAGACTTATACCTTCAAAGTTAAGTTGGCTTTTAATGATTTATTTTATCAAATCCTTCCATGTTGGCAAGCTACTGCTTCACATGTTTTAATTTGTTAACAGCTCCGCGCTTGATAGATTCAGTCTGAGACCGAATTTTGATTGACCATAGATAATTAGAAAAAGGCTTTTTATTTTAAGGTCTAAAAATTTCGAGATTATGACATTGACAACCACTCACTAGACATTTTTTTTCTGATTTGATTAACCAGCAAAAAAACGTATATAATAGTCATGGAACTGGAGGCAACTTTTGATCTCCTACTACGATACTAAAGTATCTTTCGTATTTTAGGAACAAGTGTACTCGAGCATTTTCATGCAGTGATAATTATAATATTAATAATAGTAGTATTAATAATATGAATACACTTGATAAAGGACCCTCAGATAACTGAGTCTCTTTCTAGGCGCTTTACATTGGCTGCAAAAAAAAGAAGCACCGTCGAATGGTTAGTGGTAGTGTTCTAACCAAACAACAAGAATAACATTGTCAGGGGTGACATGCGCATAATCAGCATGCAAGCATGGTTAGTGGCAGCATGCACAGTGTCAGCACGAATAAGAATATAACGGACGAATCAAAGGGACCCAGTAAATACTTTGATAAATAGGCGGGTATCTGACCCGGCGCTGATGCTGCAGCAGATGTAGGGCAACAACAACAACGTGGTCGTGAGCGGGGATTACTTTTGGCTGTTGACTGCTCACCCTTTTCAGACGACGCGTCTGTGAATCGCGTGTACACGCTGCTTGTGAAGAGCTAGAGGTACTCGCAGCTTGCGAATTAAGGGCAGAGCCTCGATTGCCGTCCCTTCTACCCTTTTCGAGTGAGCCGTGTCAGCATTTCTTAAAGGCTGGCGTTTTTCACTGTATCGCTTTCCTTGGGCTGCAACAAGCCAATGCAAGCTGTGAGTCTTTCGAATTCAGTGCTAATATATCAGAACGCGATCTTGCTACTTTTTTGGCATTTTGGACCTGCATTCTAAGTAACGCTAAATGAAGTTTCAATGTAATCTTCAAATAATGAGTGCCGTCGTCTATATTCGCGTCATAAGTCAGACGAAGTCATCCTTCTGTTAATATCACTAACTCCATCCAGAAAGGGACTCTAGTGAGTGGTGGTCTCCATCAAGTGGACTTCTCGTCATCATGTTTGGTTACGTAACGCAGAATGCAGGCGTTTCGTGTATCATTCTCGAGGTACTAAACACCAAGGCTGGTTCTATCCTCCAGAGAACCGAGTTCACAAGTTTGTGGAAAGCGCATGTCGCCTTTCTCAGTATTGTTTGTGTTCTAGGTTAGATAATAAGCTTATCTTATGAACTCGTTCCTAACGCCTGCGATGCTGCTGTCCAATTAATTTGCTTAGGCGTTGAAGGCACACACTACGTGCCAATTTAAATTTAGGACCTTATTCGAAGTTAAATGCACTGACAGAAAGGCTCTGACGACTTTAGCATGCATTTCATACTGTATTTATTACTTGACCAGCATGTTTGCTACAAGCGCAGATTCTTAAGCGAGCTCAAATTTCTCTTGCCTAATTATTGTATACATCATGTCGTCCGTATACCCCTTAAAATACCGAATCATAAGCTATGGACGAAACGTTACCAGAAAATAAAGCATTTTCCATGGTTCCTTTTCTGGATATTCTAAAATGACGTAGTACACGATGCCAATGTTTGTCAATCGGAAATCCTTTTCCTAGGGATTTGCCCAATGCTGCTTGTCCCTAGAAATGAGATAGAGCTTTGCCGTGTTTGTTGCTCGTCCTGGAAATGCACTTGAAATTAACCATCTAATGTCATTACACATCCTTATTAAGCTAAGATCGTACCTCAATGACCAGCGTAACTCAGGAGACTCCTTTCAAAATCCCAATATTGCAACATGCAACAGCTGTCAGCGTAAGGCTAATGAGCTTTAAACGACTGTATAGCCTAGTTAAGTTGTTCAGTTTGCAAAGAAAGGATGCTTAGTAGGTTTTGTCCTACTTTGCTGTTTTTCGCTGTCCTCCTGATTAACCTGGTGATGTTCGCAGTAAAGAAATGAACTCTACCTACGTTAGTTTAATCGGTAAACCTTACATAAATCAGCATACTGGACGGAAGTAATAAAACTTTAGCTTTGCCATCATTTCCCACCAACGTATTGGCTAAGCAGCTAGAGTATCGTAGGCAAGGTTGTCAAAGAACGTAGCAAGCAACGCATCGACTTCCAGATTTTTTTGCTCACTTCTAGGGCACTTCATACTTAGGCTCCAGCCTGTTTCTCAGATCTACTCCCCCACCAGGCTAAGCATCGTACCACCCGCTTTTCGGAATCCAACAGTTTACCAATACCGCGTACGAACCTCAAATCCTTTGGATACAGTGCATTTAGTTCGTATGCTCCCAAAGCCTGGAACTCTCTCCCGACTTGCGTCAGAACATCACCTGACTTGACCACATTTAAAAAGAACTTAAAAACACACCTATTTAGGACAGCATTTAGTGGGTCCCTTTGATACGTCCATAATGTCATTATGCGTGCTGACACTGTGCATGGGGCCACTAACAACATTTGCATGCTGACCTTGTTCATGTCACCCCTAACCTTGTTATTCATGTTGTTTATCAAGCATGATATTACTCACCATTCAATCGCGTTTCCCTTTGAAGCAAATGTAAAGCGCTTAGAAAGAGATTGATTTCTCTGAGGGCGCTTTATCAAGTGCATTATTAATATTATTATTATATAGCATTGCAAATGTTTGGCAGAGTTTGGAGACGAATATCCACTTGAGCCATGAGCTGAAAGCAGAAGTGGAGAAAGTTTTGAGTGGTAAATAATGAAGGAACATGGCTAGCTAAACAGGCTGTACCTGTGATTTATAGTGAGTCATAAGAACAACTTATACGGTGATTTTTGCAGCACAATTGTTTCGTTTCAGAATATGGACGAAGCAAAGAGGGACTTGGTGCAAACGCTGAAAAGGGTAGTTTTAACGGCAGGTTATTTGTGAATCACACATGGACCAACACTTGCAAAAGTCCATCCAGGACTACTTTAGTTTCCTGCAATCAAAGTACAACATTTTTACAAATGTCGCGTCGTGGCTTCGCTTCCGTGAAAGATTCGAATAAAAAACGGCATTTGGAAACTGTTTCATTAGGTTTCTTATTACTTAACATCGAGAAAATTGGCTGAACCATAAAACAAAAATACTCACAAAACCAGTGAAGGCCTATCTTCAAATATCGTGCATAGTGGGAAAATAGAATGATCCGGGATTACATTGACGTTTGCTACAATTACGGTTTATCATGTCGGTTTATCAAGTATACAGGAAAGCAACAACTTGATCAAGCTCGTTTGCATGCTGAGCTTCGGCTAAATTGGGGTGGGAAGTTGAGTAGACGCATAACAACTCTCGCGCTTTTATCAGTCACGTAACTTATTTAGGATAACATAATTAAGGCTTCGCTTTTGCAGCATTAGATTATTTTCTCGTTGTTTTTCGACTGTAAGAATGCAGACTACAGGAAATCAGGAATGTCAACTTGGATTTTAGGGCATTCTTAATCTTATTAGGTAAAAATTACTCACCGTGATATTTGACCGATGAAATACGCATATCAACCTCAAAGCGTGTGTGTGCAGAAATTGAATACCATAGCAAACTACAAGGTATACTCACAGCTCAAATCTTTGGTCAGTGAAACCGATCTGTCGTTATAACAAGCAGTTTCATGGGGTTAGAACTCAATAAAGGAGAAAATTGGACTCAGACAGCTGCGGCCTGAAAGCTCATTGAAAGCGTTTCATTTCGGTGGGTTAGGCAAAATGAATATCAATATCTTCTGGAACGAGACGAGTTTGACTGCTGGTGTAGTGAATTAAAAAATGATGTGGAAACGTTTCGATGGAAACCTGGGGAAATAACCTACCGTTGCGATTAGCCACTTAACTAATGCAAGGTATAGAGCTGGACAAAGTAAAGATTGTTTATAAGGAGATTAGATGAGTTATAAATTATCATACTTGTGAGCCAAGCGTCATGCCTAGCTATAAAAAGAAGTCATAATATTATTTTGAGATTAACCTGACTGGTTAGAATTCATGATTACTCAAAGTCGTTCACTTCTGATAATAATAATAATATTGCACTTGATAAAGCGCCCTCAGAGAACTTAATCTCTTTCTAGGCGCTTTACATTTGCTGCAAAGTGATACGCAATAGAATAGTAAGTAAAATCATGTTTGAAAAACAAACAAAATAAATAACATGGTTAGGGGTTACATGCACTGGGTCAGCATGCAAATGTGGTTAGTGGCAGCATGAACAGTGTCAGCACGCATAAGCACATCGAGGACGAATCACAAGGACCCACTAAATGCTGTCCTAAATAGGTATGTTTTTAAGTTTCTTTTAAATGTGGTCAGGTCAGGGGATGTTCTGATGCAGGTCGGGAGGGAGTTCCAGGCTGTGGGAGCATACGAGCTAAATGCACGGTCTCCAAAGGATGCGTGGGTAGGTACAGCAATGCTCACCTGAACACTTGTATCATACCCTTGCAGTACAACTGAGATTTTTGCTAAAGGCTTTAAAATCATCTTTGTCTTCGCCGAACACTAACCTCTTATCTGTCCATGTAATATTGTTGATTCCTGCGGTGGCTCATCCTAATTGAACCTTTAAATGCACGGTGATAGCCGTTGAGGCTAACTCCCAATGATGTAAGTGAGACAGTAGATATGCTAAATTGTTCTTGTAAGTAAAGTGTTAAGAATCGGTGACCTTAACAGCTTTATGAGTTACCAGCCCTATAGAAAATGTATTTACATACTTAAATCCACTATCCCCACAGCTATCATTGTTCAAGAAATCTCACAGAGTTCATGATCCAAAGCACGAACATAAATGTGACTTCATGGCTTAGTAAAATACATAGGCCGAATAAAAGCATTTGTAAGCATGATTCATATCATCAAATGAATTTTCACGACAATTTCTCCCTATTGCTGATATTTCCCCTGCATGATAATCTATTTACACGACTTTTGGCTTGCTTTGAAAAGAACCATGTACCAGGAATACTTTTTACATGCTCGAATGTCATGTGACTGCTATCAGCTGATCACCCCCCCCCCTGCTCTAGCAGCGTATCTTAACAATAATAATGATTGTGCACTTGATAAAGCGCCCTCAGAGAGCTCAATCTCTCTCTAGGCGCTTTACATTTGCTGCAAAGGGAAATGCAATTGAATGGTGATTAAAATCATGCTTGAAAAACAAACAAAATGAATAACATGGTTAGGGTTAAATGCACAGGGTCAGCATGCAAATGTGGTTAGTGGCAGCATGCACAGTGTCAGCACGCATAAGCACATGAAGGACAAATCACAGGGACCCACTAAATGCTGTCCTAAATAGGTGTGTTTTTAGGTTCCTTTTAAATGTGGTCAGGTCAGGGGATGTTCTGACGCAGGTCGGGAGGGAGTTCCAGGCTTTGGGAGCATACGAACTAAATGCACGGTCTCCAAAGGATTCAAGGTTTGTATGAGGTATTTCTAGACTGTTGGATTCCGAAAAGCTGGTGGCACGATGCTTGGCCTGGTGGGGGAGTATGTCGGAGAGATAGGCTGGAGCCATAGAATGAAGGGACCTAAAAGTGAGCGACAAAACTTTAAAGTGAATCCGTTGCTTGACTGGTAGCCAGTGCAGGTCGGCGAGAAGTGGAGTAATGTGGCAACTGCGACGCTCACGACAGACAAGCCTAGCTGCGGATTTTTGCACCAGCAGCAATTGCCTGATCTCACATGCCGGTAGGCCAGCGAGCAGTGAGTTGCAGAAGTCGAGACGGGATGTCATGAATGCATGGACCAACTTAGATGTGGTATCCTTATCTAAACGAGCCCGAATTTTAGCATCTATATCTATATTGCTGTCTGGTTTGTCCTTTGGTTGAAGTATATCAGAATACCTACTTAATTTACTAATTTAAAATTTGCAGTTAACTTTAAGATTTAGCAACCTTTCTTTAAGAGTCTCTAATCGCTTTTAGAAATGCACAGCCCTCCAAGAATGAACGTTGCAAGCGTTTACGTATTCAGTTTTAGAAACTAGTACTAGTGGGTGGAAAAGCTTGTGCACAGCTCTTAATCGGAGCTGTGAATGCCGACCTTTTAGACAGAATAAAGTTCGCAAAAATCTTATGCCATATTATGTAAGTAAGAGATACATACCCGGAAAAAGGTTCCCGCAGGTACATGCACACTAATCCGATTGTCTGCCCACCAGGGGCTGTGCCATTTACATTGTTAAAGTCTCAAAAGAGGTTGCCAGCCTACTTGCCTGATGGGAGGTCCAAAAATCCGTCGTTCCATAGCCTATTAACTAAGAGACGCACTATTACATGAAACGGAATTAGCCTTAGAAATAAAGTAAGGTATTAAGCTGATATATTACCGCCAGGCAGATGGTCTGAACGGTGTGTACAAGGACAGGCTTAGCAATAGAGCTTTCCAGCCTTTGGGCCCTTAGGAAATATCTCTCTTACTTTTTTCAGCCATTTACAAACTTAAAAACCTATGCGAGTACGCATTTATTATGGACTTTACTATCGAAGATATTATTATTCTCTTTGTGAATCGGGAATACGTGTGATGAATGGAGTCACTCATGGCCTCCCTGAATTTAAGCATTGATGTGCAGCTCGGAATTGAGGAGATGAATTCAGCGGTAATGCATTCGAGAGACAAATTTCAGACACAGAGCTGCTACCTTTGGGACCAGCTCTATGATTGTGGTCATCTTGCTGCTAAAGAAGCTATTGATGCGATAATCCAATTAGCCTCGCCGATCACTGCGTAAGGAGGTATCCTGGGAGCAGTAGAGGAGATGCCTTACGGTAGCCAGTAACTTTTTGGATAGTGCACCCGCCATTCAGCAACGGTTGTACAGGACTTCAGACTTTACGTTTGCTATGATCAATACGTACTATTCAATGGAATGGAAAGTCAGTCCTGATTTCTCGTATTCTTTCTCAAGTTTGTCATTAATGGAACTAGCTAGTTAAGAAACTCTGGTAAGCTATTGCCCGTATTCAAAAGCTGCACAGAAAGCCTCATCAGAACTTCAAATTTTTGCACATGCCAGCAAGTGTCATGATGTACTATTCTAAAGTGATGGCTGCTCTAAAGGGGGTTTCAGAAGAAGTGGCGTTAAGGAAATTTTCAAGGGGAAGGCATTATTTTAAACGGTCCTGATGTGAGGTGATAGCGGTCTTGATTTAAGCCCGGAAGATTTAAGAAGAGCTGCATACACTGCATATTCAGTGAGAACTGCATATTTTCACGTGAGTAGTGTTTGGAAATAATAAGGAATGTCATCATTCTTGAGAGTGACAATATGTATTTAGTGAGCAACATTTGTAGTGAGAAGGTCAAGCACGTGAGCCACAAAAGTAAACGAGTAATTCGAAGTTCTTAATTTGGTGCTTAAGATTGCTGGTAACTTGTTCAACTGAAATTTCAAGTCACTTGCAGCAACGACATTAGATTACTAATAATATTGACAACTTGGTGTCGAGGGTAACTTGATCAAGATCTTCTGAAAACTGCTTTGATGCGAAGTTAAAGGGCTGGGAATTGAAAGAGGAACGTGAGACAGCTCCTCCTCCGGTTTTTTAGTGATATAGAGGTAAGGAAATCGGTAAAACTTATCTCGGCTGTGTCTGTTGGGGTCAGGCGATTCATCGCTTGTAGCCAGGTCTCGGTCAAAGCTAACAGGTCAATTCTGCTCTTAATAGGCAAGTCACTATATCTGGGAGGTTTATTGCACACTGAGCAAGCATTGGGAAGGAAAGAGTTAGGATTTGCTGTGGGGTATATATTATACCTGACTACTACCAAGTGACATTGACTCAGGACAGAGCTGGAGGAAGATAAGGCAAGGTGAGCAGCTACTGCTACAATCAAAGCATATACATTAGGCACGCATATTGATAATAGGAACGCACGTCATCTGTGATTGGCCGGTTACTTACATTTGTCGAAGCTAAGGTCGTTTCAAGCTTGAGCATCATGGCCATAAACTGTAATCCTTCTGACGTCCATCGGCACGCCTTTTCTTAATTGCTATCGTCCGACGATAAACAGATTCATTTAAGCCTGTCGCACATAAAAGAAATTGCAAAGAATTATTCTGGAATATTCAATAGAGCTTGCAGGGCTTGGCGTCTGAAGATAAGAACCTCAGAGTGGATATCATGAGTTAAATTAGACGGAGTAAGGGCAAGGTAATTGGTACATGTAAGTGAACTGCCAAAGAGAACCGGACAAGCTAGCTGGACAGACCCGTAGGCTATTGAAAGTTTGCAAAGAAATCTATTGGAGTTCGACATATTTTAAATTTCATTGGATGCATGTGATTTATCCTGTGGCAATAAGATTCAATTTTATGTATGTGGTTATGAGAAATAATTGGTGGTATAAGATAAATACATTGTCAAGGGTAGAAAAGACGATACTCTGGGTTTTAAGCAAGTTGCTGTACAGGTTTCGCCTCAGGCACCTACACGAAGAGGCACTGCTTCAAGCCACTGAAAAAATCAGACCAGACTGAATATGATCCTGGGCTGTTCACAGGTTTTTGCCTGCCCAGGATGTGCTTACATTCCTTATGCTAAATAAAGTAGACGAGAGATCATAATCACTTCCCTCGGACGGTCACTTATATAGTTCGACCAGCCAAGATCTTATTCTAGTGGCGGAAATTACTTCACAGATGAGTTCGTACGTGGAAATTCACATATTCTTTAAGTTTCTTGCATACCTGGCTTGCTCGTAAGTATGAGCTTTGTCTTATAGTAGAGAATCCACAACAGTGAAAAATAAAAAAATTCAACTGCAAGTGGCTTACGCTAAGACTACAATAAAATTGGTTTAGAATAATTTTAAAGCTGGTGTACAATAGTAGAATAATATGCAGAGAGGTAAAGCATCGGCCTAAAAATTCAATTTGGAATGCCGTTTTATGAAGTTTATGAATCTTAATGAGTTGCACAAATATGAGAAGTATCGGACATACTCTGTTGCCCTAACTTTAAAAGCTCCTGAGCTGAATGATACAAGTTTACATCTTCACTCTGGCATCTCTCAGTGGGATTTAACCTACTCGGGTTTAGCACTTGGCCAGCAATGACTGTGCTTGTGAAGAGAGGGTATAAAGCATGTTTGTGGTAATCATTACATAAATTAAGCTCGCGGGCTGTAGGCAAATAAACCAGGGTTAAACCGCCACAATCGCACATTTCTGTGAACAGTGTATCTCAGAAATTTGATTCATTAATCATTTCCATTTTTTCCTAAATGTTTTAAGACTGATGGTTTTATGTTAGTTTGAGGCTCTCCTGGTAGGAAAATTTGCAAGACGTCTTCTTTGGTTAGGAATGGTAAACCATAGTTTGTAGAACAAGGAGGAACTGGCAATGTATACAGCTAGGGATGACTTAAGATTACATTACGTTGCATTAAATTACATGACTTCAACCAGCACATAGAAAAACCGATAAATAGTCTTAAAATGCCTAATTATCTAGTTCCCATCGTTTTATTGAGCTACTTTTGTTCTATGCTATTCTGCAGCCAAACCTAAACTATAGGACTTTCACAAAATTTCGGCATTTCATTCGTTAACGATAAAGCATGCATGGATTTTTGGAGTCCAACGTGATCAAACGGATGTTGGACTGAATTAAGCAAAGCCCCTAATTTATATGTATCTTTTAATCAAGCGTCTTTAACTACTTGGAAAAGAGCTAAATTGCTAGAACAAGACTCACCGCGTAAGTATTGCGATGGAGTGCACTTGCATAGAACCTGAGCTTTCCAAGTTATGTAAACGTCACCGGACCAGGTGTTTTTCACTAGCTTCTGCATTCTATCCTACCGAACGGTCACCTCTTGCAATTGGAAACTTTTTTAAGCCTTCGAGAACATAAGTATCAGGTATACCGACCATTGCAGAGGAGCTGGTCACAGGGCGAGAATATGCAATTTGTACAAAAATGCTGGTATGAGCGAGTGGACGAGCTAAAAGGCCTGTAAAGCTCTATACAGCCTAGTTTGCTATCCCGTTACAAATAGCAAGTGTTTCAAAATTTGAGGGAATAAATTTCTTGAAAATTTTGATTGATTTGTAATTGGAACATTCATAATAATTTTGGTTAGCTGCTTGCTGCCTCTGCTGATCGCTGCCTGCTAGTTAGTTTGAAAACTAGACTGGAAACTATCCTTTAAAACCTGTCAAATATTTCTGGTCTTTAAAAAGAGACCTATATCGAATGGAATTGGCATCTTCTTAAAGCATCTTTACACAAAACGTACGACTCGCATCATCATTCTCGCTTGAATAATATTATAAAATATGCACCACCTGCTATTTAAATGCAATGCCAAGTCGTACAAGCTTTGTCCTTGAGTTTGTAACACATTGTACAATCCCAACGAGCTGACGCAAATGGCAGAGCCTGCAATAGACGTTTCCCACTGTGGTAGTACTTCTTGCTGCAAATTTTCTAGGATATCAAAGCAATTAAAATTGGAATTAAAAATGATATACGTTTAAATACTAATTGTATGGCCAAGTCAACTTCTTTCGTATTCAAAAAAAGACGTTCAATAATTTTTAGAAAACGTTTTCAGTTAAAAATAAAGTTTCTCGCTTCCACTGTTTTCACTGAGCTCCTGTTTAACCTGGTGATGTCCACGGTAAGTTGTAATTAGCCTCTACTTGAAATGAACTTGGCTTATTAAAGTTTAATGCATGACCCCTTCATGGGTTGGAATACTGAAAAATAAAAACAACAAATTGCCTCTGTGATGAGTTGACACGAAATTATTGGCTGAGAATCTGAAGCTTCGTATGCATCGTTGCCAAAGAAAATTGCGTTGTAAATATTTAGTGCAGAATTTGAAGGTGAATTCTGACTTTAGCTGTGAGATGAAATCTGAAGTGAATACGGTTCTGAGAGGTAACTATCGGAAGAGCAGGGTCAGCTGAACAGGCTTTAGCTGTGATTAATATTGAGTCATGTGAACAACCTAAATGATTATTATTGCTGCTTAATTACTGCGTTTCGGAATACTATGAAGCAAAGATCGTGCTATTGTGCAAACGCTTAAACAGATCGTCTCAACAAGAATTATCTTAATCTCTAAAATGTACCAGCACCTAAAGTATTTTCCCACGACTAAATTAGTCTGCTGTTATGAAAGTAATCCATGGTTGTTAAATGACTCAGTGTGGCTTCACTTTCGTGAAACATTCTTAATAATAAACGGTATTCTAAAAAATCTCCCCGTTTGCTTCATGTTTCTTGACATCTAGAAAAATGGCTCTATCGCATAACCATAGCCTGCCCAAGGTAAGGGAGGACTCTCAAATCTTTCTTCGAATACCGTTTATAGTGTGGAAATAGCATTATCTGTGATGACTTTAATAAATTACAATTACGGTTTATCATTTACGGATACAAGAAGGCAACAACCTAATCAAGCTAGTTTTTATGCTGAGCTTTGGCTGATGGCGAGCGGTCGTGACCATATTCAACCTACTCAAGCTCAACTTCATGCTGAACCCCAGCTTACAAATAGGAAGAGTAAATATGGCGCATTACAATTTTCGTATTTCCATCTGTGACCTGATTTATTCAGTTTGAATCGAAGCTTAGTTTGTGCTGCATCAGAATTATTTTTCCATTACTAGTAGTAGATAAGAAAGCAGATGAAACGCTATCAGGACATTAGACTGTGTCCTTTTTCTTACTACATAAGCGTTACTCTCCCTCAGTTTTTGACCAATGAAGTGTGCATTTTAGCGTCTTAGCCTACACGCCCTGAAGCGGATCGGCACGGCCAATTACTAGGTACATTCACAACGGAAATATGTGGTCAGTTAGATAGATCGGTCTTTTGTACATATTAGTATATGGGCTAGAACGTGGGAAAGAAGGTAGACGGATTCGGTTAGCTAAAGATTCAAAGCTAAATTGGAAAATTTTGCTTTTGATGGCTTAGATTTAACGGATATCGATATCGATTAGATAAGATGAGGCGGACTGTAGGTATATTTAATTCAGATAGGGTTTGGAAAAGTCATGACAGACACTAGGTAAATATGTACCTTTGTGATCTGCCACTTAACCACAAGTAGGTTGGAGAGCAGACGATGCTGAAGATTTTTCAGCAAGAGCCGAGAAAAGCTAGAATTGATTCAAATGTGTTGGCAATGTATTGGCAGCTTCCGCGGTTGGCCGACGAAGCTTCAATCTCTTCTCTATTAGCATACCGAAATCATTCACACATTTTTAAAGGAATGGTTGGAAAGTGATTTTAAAATCAACAAAATGAAAGTAGGAATACAACAAGTATCGACGGTACACCATGCAATTTTGTCGATGCCATCCAGTCGTTGAACGTGAAGTTTCCTGCGATGGCACCTAGTATGCAGCATCTGGTAAAAAAAAAGGCTATACATGCTCCTTAGCACCACGTATAGAAGCTACCTCTATGCAGCAGTTGTATATGCATAAGCTTAAAATGTATATCTCGCTTTATCATCCCGCCAACTCACGGGATGAGTTGAGGCTGAAAGGGAGTGGAGGGCAGTGGGAACGCCGGCAGAGAGGAGAGCAGCTGCATCGGGGAGCTCTGTAGGCGCCTGCGAAAATACACGCCGTTGTAAGCCTGCTTCGGTGTTCTGCTTGCTTCTGTAAACATGCTGTAAATATGCGTTACTTAAGCATGAATCTGCAGATACATTGCATTATGTCAGCCTAAGCACACAAAAATTTCGTAACGCTGGGCAGCTGAGGTACACACACTTTGCTAAAGGGCAGATTTGTCGTCTAGTAGACGTTCCTTTTAACATGGGCACTGAAATTCCTTGAGGAGGATGAAATTATAAGCTCGCCCACCCCATTTTGGTGGTCGGGCTTTCCATTTCTGAGTGGCTCTAGGCTTGAAAGTAACTATTAACACAGGCTTTTCTTTATTTTTAACTTGATAGGTTTGCTGCCATCAACGTGTGAATGTCAGCAAAACATGCTACAAGTGAATGTCTCGAGAGAATAACCGTACTGCGAGCTCAATTGTTTCAATAG
Source organism: Cristatella mucedo (assembly GCA_009760855.2). Classification (NCBI taxonomy): domain Eukaryota; kingdom Metazoa; phylum Bryozoa; class Phylactolaemata; family Cristatellidae; genus Cristatella; species Cristatella mucedo. The sequence goes on along the minus strand of WPIO01000138.1, from coordinate 608,427 downwards.
GTCAGAATTCGTGTGGTAATTTCAGGGCAATGTTATTTATCGATACTTCAACGCTACCGATTCTCAATTCTTAGTGGTGATCGGTGATTAGGGTTAAGCTGTATGCCTTCAGATGCTTCCATGTGCATAAGTAAACTAATAGCTTGTATGTTAAAATATGTGCGAGCTATTTTGAAATTTCCTGTATAACACCTACTTAGTCTTTGTGGAGTTGCAGATGGAGATGCATTACCTTGCAAAACATTTGTGAATGCCATATCTATCAGATACCATGCGGTTGTCTTACCTCAGTCACATTGGGTTAAATCAAACCTCTTTACTGAATGGGCATTTCCATTCTTAACTTATATGTCGGAATGTAGGGTTGAAAAAAATGTTTGTGGGAAATGAATGGCCATCCAAAGCTCGCAATTCAATCCATTTAGACACTCATAGATCTAAAGGTTCGTACAATACCGTGTACTATAGCCGCTGACATATTACAAAGTAAATGAAAAAGCAAAATCATACTCGATCCTAAATCAAAATCTTTAAAACCACAAATCGTCAATTGAAATAAAAACAGCGGCATAGCTTCATAAACTCCAGAATACGTAAATAGAACAGTAGGAAAGGCACTAAAAAAGCAATGAAAATCTCATTGAGATGTTGAAAGCACTCTCACTAATAACCAAGTATATCAAAAGCGAGCAAGCTGCTGGAAGCAGGTCTCCGACAAATTAAGCAGCTTATTATCGACGTAGGCATATATGACTTTATTTTACGCAAGCTGACACTAGTACGTAATTTATTAGGTTTACGCTTACGGCTTGCTCAAACCTGCTCCTTGGCGAAGGCATGACCAATGCAAGTCACATTAGGCTTTGAATTAGCTGGAAAAACATTTAATGAGCATGATAGAAGAGTAAAAGAGAGAAAAAACAATAAATGTTATCGAAAGGTGACCAAAAATGATGCTGGGTGTATAACTTTTCTTCTCAATTTGCAAAAAGAATGAAACATTTGAGAGTAAGTTTATTTCCTAATGACGTCAAGTTAGGGGGAGTGGCGATCTCAGTCGGCGAAGCTTTTTAGGCTTTGGGTCTGTATGAGAGTCGCCGAGGAATTTAAGATTTGCTAGCAGCCCACTCAAACGACCCTAATCCAAGTGAGGAATGTTATGACGCCAAGCCAAATTTTGTCTCTTTCAAGTAGGTAGGCCAGTAGGTAGGTAGGTGGAGCAAGATAATCTAGGTAGAGTGAGAGAATTAAGGAACGGGAAAGAAGGTCATGCAATCCAGTCAATGCGATGCTTAATCGGGAGGCAGTACAGAGCTGTAAGAAGTAGTGCTCAATCGCAGTTTCGAAGTTTGCAACAGACAACCTTGATTGCTGAGTTACGAGTAAATAATTACCGTAATCTAGATGGAACGCTGAAAGTGCATGGACTGGTATGGCTTATATATCTTTTTCTAAGAAAGTCCAAATTTTCGGAGTGCTCCTTAACTGAAAGCAGACCAACTTGACAAAGCTAAGTTAATTAAAGCCAAACTAAACCAAGCTATGGTAATATGCTGCAGCTAGAATTTTATAAGAAATCGCTTGGATTAAAATGCAGGCCAGCACAAAACACGATCAATATCGGACAGAACTAGGGCGGGCTTCAGGTCATAAGCAAGCATTGGGATGAGCTCATAGTCAAATCCGCCAATTTGCCCTGCTCCGTCATTTGCACGTGACAGCAGTGAATGGCGAGGATTTTCTAAATGACTAACGTCAGTTTTGAATTCATTGTTGGTTAAACTATTAAAATGAGCTATTTATTTAAATAGGTACCTGACAGCATTGACAACAGGGCTAATACTAACGTCGCCGCTCAATCAAGGCGGGAAAATGCTTGACAACTCACCATCGGCACACGTTTCCTTGAACTAACGATGATTACAATATATCCATTTTTTCCAGTCTTCTCACAATGGTTGCTAACGTTTTCCACCAGGGACGAGGACGAGATACACCAAAGCCAACTGGTATTGCCATGCGGGATCGCCCATGCTCAGCAAGCTTCGCCTCCCGCAATCGGCCAACCGCGGGTTAAGAGCGTCGCAGTCGCCCAGTTTCTATACGCCCGCAGACTTTACGTCGGCGCGCTGGACGGGGGGGGGGAGGAGCGTGCTAGCTCGACCTCGCTTCTTCTCTTTGCCTGGGCTTCGCATGAATCTCGATGCTTTCGCTGGCGCCTGAACGCCAACGAAGTGCTGCGTCTCTTTAAGTGAGCGTCAGCAGAGCGCCGCCTCGTGCAGAGAGCTAGGACGAACTCTGCACATTACGCCAGAAACGTCGGCGGCAAAGCTGCCGTCGGCGAACGCATTTTAAAATGAAATTTTGATCTGGAAACTGCCGAGCGCAGCCCTACCCTTGACATCAGCGACGGAAGAGGCGGTTGAAATGAATGAGCGCAGATAGTCTTACTTTGCGAAAGTTCTCCGTTCGAGCACCGTTTCGCCCGCGCGCCAACGCACCTGGTGACGTAGCGTAGCTATTATGAATCGCAGTTTTAATGGCGGTTCTTGAGCGCTCGCGTGTGGACGTTGATGATGGTGTGCGAGCGACGTAGGCGAATTGCCGCGCCGCACGTGCTTTTTCAAAGGGGGCTTGATTTTTCCTCTGTAAATATTGTTCGCGATGAAATCGCCTACTGCACGAGTTTCGTTGGCAGACAGGTTATCGGCTCTCGATAGTGGCTGGTCGCGGTATGCAAATAAGACCACGGGAAGCTTTATTCGAAGAGATTAGCCTGGCCGCGCGTTTACCGGCTCTGCACGGTTGGGGAAAGCCAACTTGACTTGATCTGCTAAACCGGTCGTGCTTCCGCGAAGGCCGGGAAAAAGCTTGGGTTCGTTCGAGGTCTTAACGCGCGCTTTCGTTCGGCTTAGATGGTTAATAAAAGGCACGGTCGAATGCAGATTAGCCAATTGGCGACCAACTAGGCTGATTAGATAAGCAATTCCTCGTTGGATTAGCGTGAGCAGAAAATCAATGAGCACTGCGAGTCAGCTAATTCGCCCAGCCGCTGAAATGTGAAGGCTGGAGGAGAGTCAATCCTGCGCGAGCGTTAAGACGAGCCGTTTTTCGATTTCAGCCTGTGCCGAACAAAGGACGCCGGAGCCTCGCCGCCCATGTCCGCTCGCGCCTGGCACTGCATTTCCGCCGTGCCGGCCATCAGGCTGCGGCAGTGGCTCGTCGCGTCGTAAGCGAGCAGGACGCGGTCGCCGCGTTCGAGACAGTCGCTCGGCGCAATTACGAAGCATCATAGGTACGACAGCGCGACCACCGTGCTCCCCACCTGCGGCGGCCGCAAGCGACACCAGCTCCCAAAGCCGGCCTTTAAAACCATCGGGCGCAGCGGCAGCTGCCGCGAGCTGAGCGGCTGCTGAGGTGTCGCGAGCCACAAAAACCTCGCTCAACGCGCCGGCATTTTGGCCGTCTCCTGGCGACGCTGAGAGCTGCCGACCGAGCTACTGGGGCAGAGCGCAGGTTAGTTGTCGCGTCGCACGTTCCCCTCACCCCAGGGCCCATCTTGACTTCGAACAGCCGGATGTACTGCACGCGCCGCTGGAGTTCCGCGGCCGGAGCTGTCTCCGGCCGGCGGCGCTGGCGTTCGCGTCGCTCACGGAGACGAACGTTGCCGTTGCATCCGTGAGCGACGAAGCTGCCGAATCGCGAGACGCCCGAGAAGGAGAGCGGCTGGCGACGCCAGCTACGGGCGGGTTCGCGTTTAGGTCACTGCGAGCTGACAGCGGGCCGGTTTCGACTCTTACCGGACTCCCCGCTCTATAAATCGCCGCTGCGCGGTTTAAGGTTTAAAAAAAAAACAAGACAGCGGAATAAGAGCCAAGCAGCACTCGCCTGCAGGCGCTCGCGCACCGCGAAGCAGAGACCGGAAGGAATGCGGCGCGAGACGCCGACCGGCCAGCAGAAGCCGCCCGGGTGGAATGATCCGCCCCTGCTCAAGCTGGGCGAGGGCAGCAGACGTCTCCCTGCGCACGCGATGGTAATGCGAGATACCCGTATGGAGGCGTCCCCACTATTAGCTGAGGGTCGTCGCTGACCGCGAGGCCCTCCTGGTGCGAGTCTGTGAACCCTCTTTAACGTCGACTGACGGCGCACGCTGGCGGGACATGGCTGGTCGAGCGGCGGCAGGTAAACCCGAGCGTCAACGCTGTCGCGTGAGCCTTGCTTCCGCGAGGCCTGCGCGGGCGCCGCGCGGCGGCGCCGGCCTCCCGCGCGGAGGCGTCGCTGTGTGGCCTTTCGCTCTGCTCTAGCACTTGCCCCAACCGCCGATCGACGGCTGAGCCGTCGCTGCCGCGACTGCTCTCGGGCGGTTGCTCTCTCGCTCGCTCGCGCAGCGCAGCGCCGCCGCTTCTTTTCTCTTCCGGCCAGACGAGACGTTGGATGACGAGAAAACCGTGAGCCTAGCCTGGAACCGGGCCCTGCTGGTTGCCGGTCAAAATTCGGCCGCCGAAGGCGCATCGGCCGCGGCTGCCGCGATGCAGCCGCGAAAGCGACCGCCGACCCGGCGGGAGGCCAAAGACGCCAAGCCGGCTCGGGCGCTGTTTTGCCTCACGCTGGCCAACCCGCTGAGGAAAATCTCTATCAACATCGTGGAGCAAGCATATCCTTTGTCTGGCTTACAGTGCTCTGTATTGGTGCTCGGGCCGTTGCGACCGTGGGAGGTCTGGGCTACTTCGAAGGCTGTTGGCTTGCCAGTTGCTGCACGATCGGGTTGGGCCGGGAAGGAAATGAAGCATAAGGGTTTGTCGATTGGTAGGCAAGTCAGAGACCCAGGGGTATGGGGGGCAGCAGGAAGCCGGTGTCGACCTCTGCTCTGGCCTGCCTGCCGAACTTGTGGGCCAGTGTAAGACAGTGGCTGGAGGTCTCGTGTCCTTGCTGCCTGGCAGTATGGACTTCAGCAAACCAGATGCTTATGGCCGGTCGTCCACTGCTAATGTAGGTGGAAAAGTTGAACGAAGCTCAGTGATCGTTATTGTAGCCCAATAAAGGATGTGCCTTTCTCACTGCAGTCCAGTGCTGCCTGGCCCTCCCCCTCATCAGTTGCCTGTGTGCACAGGTAAAAACAGCTGCATCGAAACCGGTGTAATGACCGACCGTGCTTCTGCCATTAGCCAACAAGGCAACTATGCACGTTGAGCACCTTTGCCTCTCCACATCAAGCAAGTATGTGAGCTCGTCGGGTCCACCGCAAGCTCTACCTATCCTATCCAGACCTGTCGGGCCGGCTTACATGAGGCACGGCAGGAGAAGTCAGCTACCTGGTTGATATGGATGCATGTGCACCGGTATTTGTTTTTGGTAGTTTTTCAGTACCTTTTTTCCAGCATACCACTGCCGAGCCCACTTGGCCAGCTGCAAATTGTGTTATAGCCATCCGCAGCCAGGTCGAGCCCTTCTGTGGGAGCTTCACTGCCTGCAGGTGAGCCTCACCCCCTGCCGGCAGGCTGCTTTCTTGTTGCACCGGCAATTAGTTCGCCCAGCCCTTCATCCAGCCCGAAGGTTTCATTTGTATAGTGCTCCAAGAGAACTTAATCTCTATCCAGGTGCTTCACTTTTGCTTCAGGGCTATACCACCACCTCACTCACCTAATGCATTCACCTTATATATATATGTGTGTGTGTGTGTGCGTGTGTGTGTGTGTGTGTGTGTGTGTGTGTGTGTGTGTGTGTGTGTGTGTGTGTGTGTGTGTGTGTATTTCATTTGCCTTGACATGGCCTTCGAAGGTGAGGCGACTTGACCATGGGCTAAACCAGGGCAGGTTGCAGGATGACGACCTGCTGGATGGATTGCAATGCCTGATGTCAATTACCAGCGGTCCACTTGGCCAGAGCTTGGCTGTCGTGAGAATGGATTTGCAGCTCCTGAGTGCTTGTCCCACAAAGTGGAACCCCTAGTTTAGCTTAGACTGTGCATCTAGTGCTGCGTAGAGGGTGTAGCTCCTTTAATTTCTGCATGCATGCACACCCAGCACACACACACACACACACACACACACACACACACACCTGTAGCATTCCTATGCATATGACATACAGTATATCTGTGTGACCTACCTCTCTGAAAGGCATACCTATATGTACACCTCTTGGCTGCACTGCAGCAAAGTCAAGCAGACTGAGCATGATCTGTGCCTTGGTTGGCCTCTCTTTCTGGCTTGTAGTCCCGAGTGGCATTTGGGGGGTGGAAGGTGCCGGCTGGCCACCGGCCGGACAGCAAATAATATGCCCGATCCTGCTTTACCAGCCATCTGCACCTGTCTCGTGCAGCTTCCTGGCCTGCACTCTAGGTGGCACGCGACGAAGACTTTACGCCCTGTAAGAGTCCTCTCCCGGACGTATCCTTTTTGGGTTGCTTGTGGTGCTTGGGCTCAGAGACAGCAAAGGGAACTTTCCGAAAGACTGCCTCAGTAGCTGCTCAAACATGTCTTCTGCTATGCACCTGTCCATTGCCCTAATTGTGAGAGGACCCAGGTTTTGCCGAGGTCAGTGCTTAATGCCGGATGCAGATGCAGCAGGTCCCTAGCAGGTAAGCTCCAGTTGGTCGGCCGGCCTCAATTCGCCTGGCCTGCACCTTGGGATCGGTTGCCGGCTGTGCATTATTTGCAGTGGCAGGCTAGGCTGCTCAGCAGCAGATTTGCACAATGCTGCAATGTCTCCATGCAAGCTGCCTAATCCTGGGTTCACTGTCTTTATTTCATCTGCCACCTGGACTGCCTGGTCATGAGGCATCTATTACGTGTGAAGCTACCTCTGCATCTTGGCTGAGCCAGCGGCTCGTTGGCTAGCAATCGCCTGCTGGGGAAGGTGCTGCCGAAGAGCAGCTTTACCGGCTAGGTTTGAGGTCCACTGCCGGCTCTTGGTGGTCGGGAGATAGGAAGTCTATAGTAGGAGCATGGATAGTGGCTAGACTTGAGGCTGCTGGCAGTGCATCTTTTTGAGACTGCAGTGCCTGTATATGCTGTCTGCACGAGAGTCTGCGGGCATGTGTGCCTGTATACATTCTCAGCAGCTGCATCAAGTTGATGCTTTCGAGCTTAGTAGCATAACGCCATTCTGGCAAACTTGTGGGCCAATGTAGGGCGCACTGGGGGGGCCTCAAGCTAATCATGGATACATCTGCTTCTAGCAGCTGCAGCAGCAGCAGCTTGCCTGCCTGCCTGCCATGTGTGGTTCTTGTTGCCAGCCAGCCCGGTGGTGGTGCTAGCTCACTGGGGGCTTGCTGGCGCCTGAACAGTGCATACGTTCGTGCAGCTTGTGCGAGGCTGCCGCTGCCTCTGCCATGTCCGCTGCTCTGTTCCCGGTACATGCGGTTGCTTTCTTGACGACCGAGTCACTGTGTTCGAGTGGATCATATTATGCACGATTTTTGCCAACTGCATTGCACTGGCTATCTACACTCCTTTCCCAGAAGGCGACTCCAACGAGACCAATGCTACGCTGGTGAGTGCATCTATAAATCAGGCTGTCATTACAATTCAGCATTGGTTATGTTTTATTGATTTCTGCACCGGCCCGAGCAAACCTTGACCTCGTGCTGGCTAGACTGCTGCAGAGTGAGGCTGCTGCAGCCGACTCATCGGCTGTGACTGCAGCAGCCATAGAAGGCCACGTCAGCTCACTGGCCGCCTCAGCAGCAGCAACTTCAGAATGCACCTTAGTCGGCAGCAGGAAGTGCTGGGTAGTCGACCGGTGCATGCAGCAGATGCCCGGTTTAGCAATTAATGGTCTGCCGGAGTAATTAGGCATCAGCTCATAGTGCATCCACCTTAAATGCTCTCAGTCAGGATTGGCTACCGGCTTTTTGCTCTTCCAGCTAGTCGATTGGGGTGTGACTACTACGACATTCGAGGTGCAGCCATTCTAGCCATCTACAGACAACCGGCGGATCGGTGTGCTGCCTTCAGTGACCTTCAGCCTCCGCTTGCACGACGAAGCTAGGCTCTCTAATGCCTTCAAGATTTTAGTGCAGCTGCCATTGGCTCTGCTGCTGTGCGGCCGTTCGTTGGAGATTGTAGCTTGGGACAGGGTAGCTGAGCCTAAGGCTTACCTCCATCGCTGTGCTTTAGCTACCCAGTCTTGCTGGCTGCATTGCCTATTCCATGCTGCCCAGTTTGCCCGAACTGCACCGATGCTGTCCTTGGTGCCGTTTGTGCTCACCATGCAGAGCTTTGTCACCAATATTCCGTGCAGCACTGCTGATTGGCGCATACCCAATATGTATGTGCGTGCCATTGCTGGTAATGCAAGGGGGCATGCCTCTGCCGCTGCTAGCTGAGCTAAGCCTACCTTCGGTCTGTTTCGACACAAACCCGTTAGATTGCTTTCGGTCGCGATCGTTTCACTGCTTGCATTAACCCCGGATGCAACCTGGCT